>JAJAGP010000522.1:316058-377301 GCA_025084515.1 Ancistrus triradiatus
AAGTGTGGTGGGCCTGAGCATAGCCACCTCCTCTCAGGTTGCACTCAACAAAACCCACATCAGCCGAGCTATATGCAAGTTTACGGGCTAAATGAGAGGCAATATTAATAATTCAGAGCCAATGATATCACATTACCTGGTTTGAATTACAGGTAGGCCTCGAAAACGACCTGCTCTTTCTGTTTGCATAAAGGGGGTGAGACTGACGTCACTTAAACTGGTGACCATTTTATGATAGTAACACCATGTGTGATAGTATCAAAGTCACTGTCAATTAAGTTAACATTGATTGATGCACTTAAGATGTTTATACAATGGTATAAAAAAGCTGGAAGGATGGAAAAAATAATGATTCGTGTTCTATATTATGGATACACAGTACACAGTTGGCACATTAGTGACTTTTTCGTCTTAGTGTACTATCATCTAATGAGCATCCATCCTCCAGTGCAAACCTGTTGCACAGCAGTGCTGATTCTGGCAAAGATTTTGTCTGGAAATTTTGCCACCTGTCTGCCCCGAGGTTCCCCCTCCAGAAGGCGAAGCCTACAGTGGGATCTGACCAAGTGGCATTCTTGTGTGATGCCCGGACCAAGCTGGCTCCTCTTGATCCAAAGGAGCTCCATTCCTTTTTAATGAATCTGGGGAGGTTTTCCTGTATTGATGGAACTTAGCAATCCTGCATAGGAACATCATTTCTGTCACTTGCATTTGCAACCTTCTGTCATTTACTGTAAAGCTCAAAGACCATGGCGAGAATGGAAACATAAACTGGCCACTAAACAGAGAGCTTTTGACTTAGTTTCTGTTTTTCGAACTATTAATATAGACTTATTTGTCTAGATAAATTTGTTTCATTCTTACATGTATCATCTAAGCCACCCAAGGAGGATGTGTCCCTTTTTGAGTCTTGGTCCTCCCAAGGTTTCTTCTGAATAACTTTTATAACTGACAGATTTCCACTCTTTAACTTCTGCCTCTGCTCGTGGATCCGCAGCATGGCTGCCACATCTGGAGTTATAAGACAGATTTTTATTTCCTTTTATAGTTTATTAGAATTATTAAGACCTGGGTTGCTAAGGTGAACGGACGTTGATCAGATGGTCAATAAACAACGCATCACGGAAGTGTCCATAAAGAACAATCACTAAAGTGCAAAGCAGCGCAGGCCACCAGTCATAAATGGTGAAAAAAGTAAGCACCTTTAGGTTTTTTGGTGTCCACATCAGTGAAGATATCACCTGGCCTCATAACACAACACAGCTGGCCAGGAAAGCTCAACAACTACTGCATTTCCTGGAAAGACACAAGAAAGGTGGTATGTCAGCCAGAATTCTGAGCAACCTCTACAGATGCATTATTGAGAGTAGTCTTACCAGCTCCATTACAGTTTGGAAACTGCTCCACGCAGGAGCGCAAGTATCTGCAGTGGGTGGTCAGGACAGCTGATAAAATAACAGGTATAGGCAATTTCCCACTAGAAAATATTTATCACACCAGGATCATCAGAAGGCCATACAAGATCATCCAAGTCACAACTCACCCCCAGAACATTCTCTTCAAAACACTTCTCCAATCTGGCACATTGGGACAACTTTAACCAAATTAAGGACAACCAGTGTACAAAATGGCCATTACCCCAAAGCAACTAATCTTGTGAAGGACTCGCACTCAGTGACCCTCTCTCCAGACCCTCTCCCAAAACAACCCTCTATTTAACAAAACAAGCATACTATATACAGTACTGTGTAGAAGTCTTAGGACACCATTATATTAGATATACCAATCTTCAACAATGGTATAATAAACATATATAATCATATTGTACATAATATTTCTATATATAATATAATATTAATATACAATATTTCTCAGCCTCATTGTTAGAAAACAATCAGACAATACAGGAATGCAGTATTAAAAACACTGAAAGAAAAAACAGCTTCTATAGGCTACAATGGCAGGTATTTAGTGTGACCTTCACTTATTCTTGAGCAGTAGCAGAATCTGGCAGCTTCATCGGGATGCCAAGTTGACTCTTCAACAGACCAAAGAAGCTTGATCAGGAATGGTCTTTTTGGAAGGGTAGCAAAAAGGAAAGCGCTTTTTTGGAAAAAGAACATGATGAAAAGGCTAAGATATACTAAGGCTCACAAAGACTGGAATGAGGATCACTGGAGAAGAGTACTATATAGTGATTAATCCAAGTTTTAAATTTTTGGGTCCAATCATTGACAATATCTTATGTATAGTCATTCATTCACTTTCTTATCTGTTTGAGCCTGGACAGGGCCGCCCTATGGTCATTATACCATTGCTAAAACAACAAATCTAATGGTGGCCTAAGACTTTTGCACAGTACTGTATATCATAGTGTGTGTGTATGCAATACTTTGCACAAGAGCACTAAGAAAAATACCTCCTTGTTCCACTTCCACGGCATTGCTCAGTGCTGGTGTCCACCAAATGAGAGGCACTGACTGAATTTGGGGAACAGTTTCTTGGAGCTCCCTTTGAGAATTTAAGGACTTGAAAAAGGTCCACTCAGACTCAGGACAGGGGAGGCTTTTTAGGGGGTGGGTGATAAAACGTGAAAACAAACAGGAAGGAAGAAAGGAACGAAGGAACGAACGAAGGAACGAAGGAACGAAGACAAAACATGGGGAGAAAGTAGGATCTTACACAATAACGAAAATTTGCAGGAATTTTTATATGGTTAAACATCTTACACAAAAATACTCCAGTCTGCTATCATAAATCTGCATTTTCCATAAACAGTCCTGTATATGGGATATTATAGTCTTAATACTATTAACCATCAACACAAACCCAGTTGCTTATTAGGATTTAGCATCCTACTTCCCATTTTTACCCCAAATGATCCTGGTCAGGTTCATACTGGTAATTCACCAATTTTAGGGAGTTAGTCCATTACAGGGTTCTATAACTGTACCACCAAACTTTCACACTGCATTGGGATTGTTGAAAATTTGGGCTGGGCCTAACCAGCAGTGCAGGGTTTCCCAGACTACATACACTCACCCACTCCCATACAGGGACACTTTAGAATGCAGTTGACCTACTGCAAGTCTTTGGATGTGGGAGGTAATCAGAGTAACTGGGTGAAACCCATCCAGATATGAGGAGAAAATGCAACTCCACACAGGCAGTGGCCTGTCAGATTGAACACAGGTAGCTATGAAACTGTGAGGCAACAGAGTCAGCTCAGGTCAAATGTAAGCACTTCAAATATATTATTTTTAGTACATGCAATACGTTTTCTGTGTGGGAATATGTATCATTTTTGGCCCAGGTGCTCTTGGTTGTTTCTGAGGGAATGGAGTCTAGACAGTGGACTGCAACAGCGACCCCTACCCAGCTTCGTGATATCCTGTTGCCTCATTCAGGTTACCTCGGTGCGTCTGTGAGCTATGATTTCAGGAAACAGGCTCCAGAGTGCCTCGGGAAAAACTGGGTTAAACATAAAAAACAGGAAGTTTTCTGGGGGAAAACCAGTCATTTGATTTTAAATGAATAAGTAAATGTTACAACTGGCAAAATATTTCACGTACAAGCAGCACAGCTCAGTGGTAAAGCACAAGCTGTTAGATCCAACAGTTCTTGAGAGCCTGGGTTCAAATCCTCTGAATTTTGGATTAGGTTCCAGACGCCTCCTTAACCAGGTTAAGTGGGGGTAAAGCAGGATGCTTTGCTTTTTACAAGCAACCCCAAAATTAAATGATGTATTTTACCTCTTTGAACAAGGGACGAAAATAAACAAGTATGTTTTATGTCAACGGGTTTTCCTCTCTCTTTTCACTAATAGGAAACGTGTGGAAATGTTTGTCTGTGATAATCGTTCAAAGAGATAGAAATGGCAAAAGTCGACTTTTGCAACAATATATGACAGACCTGAAAATTTAGACCTTAGAATGACTTTCTCTCTGTCTGTCTGAAACACACACACACACACACACACACACACACACACACACACACACACACACACACACACACACACACACACTTCTTTTTATCAAAGCAACAAGTGTTTGCGCCTGTTGTGTAGCTAGCAGCGGGGGCGCACACAACCAGCCTGTTGTCCGTTGTCCAGCTGTTGGTGCGCGCGTGTATCGGGCGTGGTGTAACACACGACCCCACCCACATTATTAACTGGGCGTGGTCAGGACGGGGACATTTAGGATTTGGTTTTTTAGAACGCGCGTCAGTTCGGAAGCGGAGTTTAAGCCAGCTGATGATCTCAGATATAATCCGCTCCACGTTGACTCCAACCCAGTGACCATCCATCTACCTCCATCGGCCAAGTTTTGTCGCCCAAAGACGCGTTTTATACTTCTCAGAAAGTGTTTATGCGTAACTCCGCGTGTTTTAAAGAAACATAACGTAGATAAAGCCAGGCTGTATCAGCTCGAACCTTGCACTGCGTTTCTCTTAGTTTTGCACTTGAGCGTTTTTGAGGATGCACACCACCCAAAAGGACACCACTTACACCAAGATATTTGTCGGGGGTCTGCCGTATCACACCACAGATTCCAGTCTGAGGAAATATTTTGAAGTGTTTGGAGAAATAGAGGAGGCTGTCGTTATAACCGACAGACAAACTGGAAAGTCGAGGGGGTATGGTTTTGTAAGTATCAATTTATTGCCACCTGTTCCACGTATTAAGTAGACTATGGAAAATGGTGTGACAGTTTTATTGTAACGATAACGTATTCTCAGTAACATCACGTTACCGTTTTGTTTTGATCAGCAGCATCATGTTGATTCACTAGTGCCCTCGACGTGTAGTAGCCTACAAACCTTGTCCATATTATAATTTCAGATCATTGTGTCATACTTAACGAGAAGTTATAAACAGGAGCTGAGTAAAGCATGGTTGAGGCTTCCTTATTTGTGGGGCTTCTCCAAGGCCGAAAAGGAAATTAGTACAAGTCAGGAAAGTCGAAATTTCCCCGTGATTGTTAGCACTTTGGTTTGTGAGTCATTTTTCTCTGGTTCAATAGCCTATATGTAACAACTACAGAGAAGCGAATCTGCTGACTTCTAGCCCAGTTTATAGCTACATATCATTGGCCTGCGTTCAGGGAAAGGTTGGTGTTGTTTGTGAAGACTAACTTTCAGTATTGTTTGAATATCTGAATTCTGAAAACAAAACCAGATCAGGTTTGCAATTAATCGTGTTCAGTGTAACTCTACCAGGGCCCTGTTGGCTCAGCTGTCGGCCAAAGAAGCTGATAAAGTCCCTCAGACAGAAAGTCAACAAGTGGCTGTGCTGAACGTCCTTAGGTCAGTCCTAGTTCCAGAACAAACTGGCTTTCTATATGGCCTCATTAGGTTTCTACCTTCTTCCAATTTATTTACATTAATCATGCTGGTGGTAAGCGTTGGGAACATTCACTGTCGGAATATACTGGTCTACGTACCTTTTAAGATGCCTTAAAAGGAAATGGCATTGTCTTTATCAGGTTAGGTTTAGATCTGAATGTATCCTAGAATGTGTGACAGTGATCTTTAAGCTTCAGTTATGTCTCAAATAACTAAATAACTCATTTGCACTAGTGTAGCTGAATAGTGTCAGTTCCTACTTTATTTTCATTTTTGTCAGGAGGGCCAAGTAGTCAACGTGTCATTTAATATGTCACCTCTTTCTTTGTTCTCTTCTTTTTTTCGAACCAGGTGACAATGGCGGACCGCTCTGCAGCAGACAGAGCTTGTAAAGACCCCAACCCTATCATTGATGGCAGGAAGGCCAACGTGAACCTGGCTTACCTGGGAGCCAAGCCACGGGTGATACAGCCAGGTGAAGAGCTCTCTGTGTCTTTAGAGAGGAGGCTGAACCCAGTGCGGGCAACAATAAACGTGATCGTGTTATTCATGCTTGTGTTACTGGTATAAATATGCAGCTCAGAGGCTTTTACAGTAGTCCTATTATGATTGGGAAGGCTTGAGTCATAAAGGAGCATTGTTAGCAGGAACTAACTAGTGTTATCTATATATCTGTATAGGTTTCACGTTTGGTGTACCCCAGATTCATCCAGCCTTCATCCAGAGACCATATGGGTAAGTAATCAGCTTTTCATATGGAAAAAACGTTGGTTGTGTCAGGGTAGGGATTTAAAGAAACTTGATTTAAATGTGCCAATCCCATCAGTTCTAGAAACTGTTCAGTTCAGCTAGAAACTTCCATTATGATTAATAAATGCCTAACCACAATTTCAAACCTATATGAGTAATTGCTATCATTAGGTGTGTGTGTGTCTGAGAGTGTGTGTCTCTGTGGTTGTGTATGTATGTTCTTCAATTGACTGATGGATGCTGTTGTCTTTCTCTGGTTCGACAGGCTCTATGGGTTAAGCTAACTGGTGGTTTGAGGAATAGCTCTGTGGGCATTGCGCAGATCAATAGCTACCATACCTGTAGACTCAAACACACACAAACGAGCTCAAAATGGTGATTACAGATGCATGTATGTTCGTTTTTATTTTGGTTTGAACTTTTTATTTTAATAGTGCATAGAGCTGTGTGTGCCTCTTTTACCGTGGTGAAGTGGTGTTAATAGCTAAACTGTGTGCTTTTTCATTTACTGGGGGGGGAAAGGCTGGTTTGGGGGTGTTGATTTTCAGGATTGCAGAGAAGTAATAACTTTGCCATGGATGGCAAAGTGGGGTTTTCATTTGATGCTTTTTTTGCTGTAGCTTGTCTTTTGGTGTCTTGTTTTGTGAGTGCATTTTTTGTGTGATTGTTCAAACACTTTTCCTCCAAACAACCCAACAACACCTTGCTTGCACGTTGCTGTTTTTAGTTTCCCACTGACATTTTTAATGAACTTGTAGTTTCTTTAACTCTTCCATAGGTTTTGTTTTCGATAGTCATTTTTTTCCCTCCTCTATCTCTCCCCCCCCCTCTCTCTCTCTCTCTCTCTCTAGCCCTATAAGGCATCTTGCAGTGAATCCAGAGTCTCTGGAGACCTGCAGTCTTTCAATCATTGATGTGTTGTTGTACACAAGGGAAGGCAACTGGCTCGCCTTCAGTGGAAAGCTGACTTGCTTTATTATGCAGAGAACTTTCTGATATGTTGAGGTAGTCATGCTGTAGGGCAGCACAGGACCTTATACATTTACATGTTTTAATCCTGTGTGTGGATGTCTGTGCCTGCATGTGTTTGCAGTGTTGCCAGCCCCTCAATGTGACACAAACAAATGTCTGAATGGCACGGGCCCGTGAACAAGCTATTATCACATGGGCCCGTGTGGTGTTAAGGAAAACAAGCTCCTCCATTATACCACACAAAGGCCATATTGCTGACACTGCAGTTGTATGAAGCCTTCTCTCATTCTCCCTTTCTCTGTCTCTCTGTCACTCTCTCTGAGTTATGTACCTAACGTGAAGCGTAGTGTGAGCCACTCTGGAAAACAAGCCCACCACGATAGGTCGTCACCTAAAAGGCATCTCTCGCATAGCAACAGTGCAACTGAAAGGGAATCTCATGGTTCTGACCTTGGAGCAGTCATCTTATGGTGATCTGATGCCAAACCCAACACCGCAGTGTCACATTGGGATGGCAGTCCTCTCGGCTGATGTCAGTGTATGGCTGTGTACATGGGGGTTTTCATTTTGTTCTATTTCTGTATTTCACTAACACTAAAACTTCATCATGGTCCTGCTTAATATCCCTTCTGGGGCTCTGCTGTTTATCTTGTACATGATGGAACTGTGCAAGTGTAATTGCACAATTTAGCCAGTTTGTTGATCTCATTTGTTGATCTGTGCTAGAACATTCTGGATGTTTGGAGAGTGGAATGCTGCAGCATTTGCAACCTATTTGTTGCATTTCAAGGGGGTGATTACCAGAAATTAGTTTTGAGATATTTAAGTGTGCTGAGAAAATAATAGGAAATATTGCTTGCTTGTGAGAGCAGGTCTAAGGGCATTTGTAATGGAAAGTAAGAACAGTTATGTGAGATTTTGTTGAACAAGACTTTAACTCGAGGCGAATGTATGTACATGAACGAATCCGTACTTTAATTTGTTGTTATGGTTGGATTTATTTAGTTGTTGTTCATTGCCAATGTAATCAGGTAGAGCAGTTCAAAGGCAGATAAAAGTATACAATAATTTTGGTGAGACATACTCTTGTGTGTTTCAGTCTAAGATTTTATTATTGTCTAATGGCTGTGGGTTTGATTATTGGGTAGCCAGGTGTTTTCAAATTTCATTTGATGGATTTCAGATGATGTCATTGGGCTTCCATTAGAAGTATGTATTTTTTTGTAGTAATCACCAATATGTTAAATAAGTAGTGGATAGAGATCCTCCTAAAATAGCTGGGTTATTCCCTTCAGCTTGGAGTATATAAAATTTTCAGTAGGAAATCAAGACATGGCAACGTGATCAGTCGTTAGTAGGCCACATGCATGTCACACTAGTCTTCAAACGGTTTACTGTCCAGCATTTGACACTTGGATTTTAGTGTTTTCCAACAGGTGTTGCTTCCTATGGACAGATTTCATGGACACTGTCTCCATGGCATTTGATCTCACACCTTTATTTAGATCTGAACTTTAATCTGACTACCCACAACAGTTCTGTCAGAAGGAGAAAAATGGCTGTGGTCTGGCATGCCACTTGGTGCCAGTGATATTTTTAACTGGTGCCGGAGGAGGAAACGGACTCCTGAATCCCATGGGCCTAGGGTCTATTCAGTTTACTACCCTTGGGCCATTGAGGTCTGTGGGATAAACCAGTTGTCCGTTGCACACCATGCGACCAATTTGTGGTCAAAGCATTGTAAGGCACGAAACAGAATAAGCAGATTTGTTTAAGTGCTTGTGAACAGCTTCTCCTTAGTAAAGGACAATTGATTTCGAATTCTGAAAATTCCGGGGTTCATACAAAAGGGAACAGCAGGCAGTTATAAAAAGAAGGAAGAGTAATGATGGGTATCCAACATTTGAACAGCTCAGGCTTGGGTTACTGAGATGGTCTCATGGGCAGGGAGCTAAGTTACGTTTGTTTTTTTTCAGACCAAGTGTAGAACTTGAACTGAACATGTGGAGCTGACTCTAAATTGTAGAAGTATGGAACAGTAATACTGTAGCCTGTCATGGTTTCTGGTTCAGGTTCCTTTATCAGATGTCAAGACTGTTTCTGGACAGGACACAACCTGATGCTAAAGCATGATCAGAACTTTTTAATAAACATGCATGTTTGGCCCAGCCTTCCAAAAGTTTCTTTGTCTTCACATTCCTAATTGTGTCTTAAATATGATTGTGGTGTAATTTTGTGTGATGGTGTGACTTTAGAAAAGCTGCATTATAGTTTCAGAGTGGAGGAGCCAGTTTGAGAGCCAAATTCTGTCACTCAAAAAGAACAGAAGCTATGAAATCAGAGAGATTAGTTAAGTAATCTAGTGCCCTGGTTTTGATAATTCTGAAATTAAATGCCTATGAGAATTTATGTGAAAATGAATATGTTAGGAAATAAATCGTTCTGAACTAGTGAGACAGTTCAGTCCGAATGCAGATGAATGTGTGTTAAAGATCAAAATTTTGATGGGGTCAGTTTTCTGGCCTTTAAGTGAATGGTCAGTGTGGTGTAGGCTGTATTGGTTTTGATCACTTAATTCCTGTTAACTAGATTGGACATGCTGTCAATTTTGAGTATTTTCTGTCATAATATGCCCAGATACGTCATACCGATATTAAATCTCTAGTAAATTCATATTGCTCTCAAGTATATTGCTATTATTAAGTATATTTATCTTGGTAATGATTTTAAACTTGTTGACCCCTGTACCATGTACTGCAGTGAAGAGAAAATACCAAGCTATGTCAACTATTCTCAGCTGACCACTCCTAATTTAGGGCAAGGCTGCTTTGACAGCCTGCATGTATGCTGTGATTATATAGTTAAGTGTGTGTCATTAATAATGATCTAGTTTTGGAATAGTGTGTTTTACTCTAAACTGTGCTCTGTGTGAGAAATGGGGTGTCTCTGGCGTTGCGTTTTGTAACCCTTACTGTGCTGTGTGTGTGCAGTGCTGAAGATTTTTCATTTTTAATTTTTGCTCATTTCTTTTTGTGCTGTAGTGTATTAACTAAAACAATGCTATTTACCTCAAGCTGGCGAAGCATCATTGCAGGATATCATAGGAACAGCTTTCCCATTTGACCTGAGTGAGATGCTAGAGATTGTGTTTTTCTTTCATTATATGCTTTGAGTGGTTGGGTTTTGAATTGGTGATAAGGATTGTGATTTTCTGTGTAATGCTGTGCTATAAAAAGGGTTGCCATGATAGAACTTTTCTAATCCCATTTTTTTTCCATTTTCCATATACATAATTTTAGAGCTTGAAAAGGTTCAATGTTTGAATCCATTTTTAGGTCAGACTTAATTCAATCCCTCATTACGTATTCGGCATTCTCTGATTTTGAGATTTTTACAAAGCCCTTGGAATATTGTGGTTTCAATTTTCATCTAATATTTTTGTCTGATGAATATTATAATTTGATGTTCAATAAATCCCTGTATATTCCCAAAAACAACATTACCAATAAGCAGAATGTGCTTATTGTTCCTGATTGCTCATTTAATCTAAATTTCCCCTGTATTTTTTATTTTTTTTGTCCAGCATGAAAGCTCATTGTCTAAGCAGAGTGTGAAATAGGCAGGAAAATGGTCCGCTGCTGACACGTCCACAATACCCACCTAAACGGCACTTTATTCCCCAGGGTCACACACTTCCTCATTCTGAAATAATCAATAAACATTGCAGCATGTTTCACATGTTACTCAAGCCACAAATTTGGTTTAATTTCTGTAGGTGTTAATATTCTTTAGTTGGGTGTTAGGTGTGTCTGAATAGGGACTGTGGTAGCCTAGCGGTTAAGGTACTGGACTATGGACCAGAATCCCCCATCTGCCAAGCTGCCACTGTTGGGACCTTAATCCACAATTGCTTGGATTGTAAGACTGCATCAACTGTAAGTCGCTCTGGATAAGGCCGTCTGCTAAATGCTGTAAATGTACCTAAAACCTTGATTCATGGAATCGACTCTTCTTTGGATTGACGCATACAGATGAATGACATCTTGAGTAAAAATCTAGAAATTGTAGACATTAAATAACAATGTGGCGTTTGCAATGCTACTTAACAACTATGTTCAAAACATAGTGTGACTACCTACAAACTACTTGGCTTAAGAAGTACTATCTTAGCTCAGCGTGGACACACCTTCAGGTTTTTGTAGCTGTAGCTGTGACGTTGCCATCAAAAATTTTGATCCACTCGCATCATCTGTCTTCTTGGGCTGGGTGCCAATGTACCGATTTGTGCAAGCAACAACAGAACTGTAGAAATAGTAGTTGATCTACCTATTACACTGAACATTGTATGATAAATTACTTTTTAGTGGGTCAGAACCGAAGTAGCTGATGACAAATCTCCTGTAACTCTACAGAAACCTTTCCAAATATGTAATTTACCGACGTAAAACACAGAAGGGGAAAAATCCAATCCAAATGACCAACGTTGTTTATTATTTGGCAGCCAACAGTAAGTTCATGCCGGGTTATAGCCAAAAGGCAAAACCTCGCTGCTTTTACACTGGTTGAGAATTTCTGTGACATGTCTATTCTGGCAACCCTATGTCTCTCATAACCACTAGAAGGCATTTTCTTGGTGTTGCTAGAAAATGGGGTGTGAGTTTTCGTATTGTGGTAGTGGGATGCTTGGGCACGGTGTGGGTTGTGCCCTGTGGTTGTGCAGTAAAAAAAAACACCTTATGCCATTTCTTTCCACTATTTGTCATGGCTAACCAAGAACTGCGTGTTTGTGTGTCGCAGGATCCCCGCTCACTACGTGTACCCACAGGCATTCATGCAGCCCAGTGTGGTGATCCCTCATGTGCAGCCCACCGCTGCCTCTGCAGCCACTGCCCCCTCACCATACATCGACTACACTGGAGCCGCATACGCGCAGTACGCCAGCGCTGCCACTGCCGCGGCGGCCGCCGCCTATGACCAGTACCCGTACGCGGCCTCCCCTGCAGCGGCTGGATATGTCACCACAGCCGGCTATGGCTACGCAATGCAGCAGCCGCTGGCCTCTGCCGCTCCCACCTCTGCCGCCGCCGCTGCAGCCGCCGCATTCGGCCAGTACCAGCCTCAGCAACTGCAGGCCGAGCGCATGCAATAGCAACCAGCAGTGCAGAGATGCCACGGAAAGCCAGTGCCCAGCGACAGTGGCCATTGGCTGTGGATGGGAGAAGAAAATTGAAGGGCTTGACAGGAGGAGGAGGTGGAGGTGGTTTAGTGAAGTGGTAACTCCATCACTTTCCAACTTGCTGTGATTAAACCAAAAAAAAACAAAACAAAAACATACAATGTGAAAATCACAGAAGGTGTAAGGACACATATTTAACTTTTTACCTTTATCTATAATGTTACTGTTATCTTTATGCTTAATATTGTCGTAGTGTATTTATTGCTAAAGGAGAGAGCAATGACTAATCACTGTGGCTTGGAGGTGTGGAAGAAGCCTTAAGTCCTGATGCTGTCATTAACATAGGAGCACTGGTCATGATGGACCTTCGTTGTCCACGCAGTGTTTTTGGTTCTGAAGCCCTCTAACGTGCATATTTATTCTCATTTTGAGGGTTCTTTCTGTTCTGTCGTCTTGTGCCTCGCAAGTTTTGTTTTCTGATGATCAGGGAAATGGAGCATTTTCCGGCAAATTAGGAAAGACAAACTCTGCCAATCAGGGAATAATACACAACTGTGGAGAGAGAACCTAGTTGTAGCTATGTCTTCGATGTTCAGGACTACCTTTTGATCTTCCTGATGCTGAATGTCCCCCATACTTGGAGTCCCGCTTTGACCTCTTGACCTATGCAAAGCAAACCAGCCGGCAGGAGACAAAAAGCAAGAGATTTTCTGCCTCATGCGCCTAAAGGACAACAGTTTGAGGGCACTCTCAAAGGACGTTGCGTTATGTGCTTACTCCCGCACGCATACACACAAATACACTAACGCAGCACAGAACACTGACGTTCAATCTGTGCAAACGTACTTCCACATTATTGCACTTGCTTACACACGTACATGCGCACACACACAGGGTAGGAGAAGTACGAGTGACAAAAAGTCCGAGCTGTGAGTTAGAGCCAGGCAACAGCTGCTGTGTGGGGACAGATAGGCTCACACACACACACACAGAGGATTGCTCTGGAAAGAATGCATCACTTGTGCCCGTTTGTTGAGCTGTCACATTTAATCCCCGGGCCCGTTTGGGAACTGGACCCCCTCTGACTCTGTCAGCAGTTCCACCTCTGTCCTATATAGACGGGTTCAAGGCTTAAGCACAGGCTGCACTCCCCCAGATCCGTCTAGAAGCTCGCTCTCAGCACCAGCCGCTGTGTGTCTCTGATGAACAACCCCTCTCTGGAATGAAGGGCTCAGATGGAGATAGACATACAAAAATGGACATTAACCATGTACCGACTTTCACCAGTCATCCAGAAGCATTGAAACGATCATCTCTTGTTTGTGTAGAGAAGCATCTGAGCACCAGCATGGCTCTTGGAGGGATGAATCCATTCTCTGTGCTTTCAAAAGGCCTAATGTAACATCTTTGCAATAGAAAGCAGCACTAAAGCTGAAGGCTGAAATACAAGTCGAGTGCCTTACAAGTATAATGCTATTTAAAGAAAAGAAAAAAAAAGACCTGCTATTTATTTATTTTGGGAGTTTTTGGGCTGCACTCTAAGGTCAAAGACTTAGTGGCGGTACTGTATTATTAATAATGTATTCATCTCATGGTATATAAGTTATTGAATAGATTTAGTTGTAGTATTATTAACATACTCAACCAAATATGTTGACTTATTTAAGGTAATTCTGTATGTGCACTGTTAATTTTTTTTTCTTCTATGCCTTTTGAATTTTAGAGCATTTCATTAAATATCTGTTAGTTTAATGCCTCTTGTAAGATGTTTATTTAAATACAGGCCTAGTTGCAGGCACGTTCTGTTTTGTTGTTATATCTAGAAGAAGAAAGAAAAGAAAAAAAACGACTTCTGGTAAAAACTAAGCAACATGCTGCTTCCTACATTTGAAAGTATAGTCCTTGTCAGCGTTCAATATCTGTGCTTCTACTGCTTTTACTATACATCAGATGGGCTATTTTACATTGTTGGAAATTTTTATACTTGAACTGTTTCTTACAAGGGAAGATATGAAATCAGTAACAAAAAAAAGACTTTTTTTAAGGAGGCTTTTTGTCACTGGACTTGGGCATGTAAGGTGTTATTTAGTATTTAATGTACATCCAAAGGTCGTCTCAGTAATACTAATTTAAATTTTATTTCAGATTGAAAACACTATTTACTCTAGATGAAAATAAAATGGTTCTATATCTCAACCATAACTGCTGTTTTCGTGCTATATTTTTTCACCACATGAAAATATTTTACTTTTTTTTTTTTTAATGTGCTGTTTTTCCATCATGCATTATTATCTCTTGAAGCAGTTGGAATAAATACACAGTTTGTTAACCAAATGGATAGATGGGCTAAGGGTTTACCTTTACTTAAAGGCACTCCTTTTGAAAAACTGGTATTTCTGCATCAAATGTTTTGCTACTTGGACATCATATGTTTAGAGTGGAAATACAATGCAGATAGTAAAAATAATAGCTATTTACATACCATACTCTAGTAGGTGATCATTTTTTGGTTACCAAAAGCTTTCAGGTCATGTTAAAAATGCACGAAACGACATGCATTTACAGAGTTGGCATAATTTATCAAAGTTATTTAATGAAAGTACATGTTGCACAATGCTTTAAAACACTGGTTATTGGCTTACTGTCAAATCAGGCAGTCATGTGGCAGCAGTGTAATGCGTAAAATCATGCCGATATGGACCAGCAGCTTCAGGTAATGTTCGCATTAAGCATCAGAATGGGAATAATGTGATCTCAGTGATTTTGACCATGGCTTCTCAGCTAAGTTGGTTTGAGTAGTTCTGTAACTGCTGATCTCCTGGGATTTTTACACCCAAAACTTCGAATGCTTCAATAAAGAAAAAAACATGCAATATGCAGCTGTTCTATGGATGTAAATGCCTTGCTGATGAGGGTTTAACAGAGAATGGCCAGACCAGTTTGAGCTTAATGAAAGGCTATAGTAACTCAGATAACCACTCTGTACAATTGTGGTGAGCAGAAATGCATCTCGGAATTCACAACACGTTGAGCTTTGAGGCAGATGGGCTACAACAGAGGAAGACCATGTCGGGGTTCACTTCAAGAACAGAAAGCTGAGGTGGCAGTAGGCACAGGCTCACCCAAACTGGACTGGTGAAAACTGGAAAAAGGTGCTGGCAGCTGAATCTCGAATTCTGCTGAGGTGGTAGACTAAGAAGTCATTGATCCATCCTGCCTTGTGTCAACAGTCCAGGATAGTGGAGGTGGTGTAATGGTGTAGGGCAGTGGTTCTCAAAATGTTTAAAGCCACACATCATCAAGCCAAAACCTCCAAGTATCACCTATGAGTCTTATTGCAGAAACACATGCACCACACACACTTGTACACAGTAGATATGTTTGGTTCTTCCTCTATAGGTGAATCCCAAACTTATCCTTGCATCATGCCATCTTGTAGTGCTGTTTCAGAGCTTTTTCAGCAGCTAGCCGTGCCTCCTATGTCTAAATTAGCACGGGCTGATGAAAGTGAGGGCAGTTAATTAACTATCTTCAATGCCTTCACAGGTGTGTTTGATTTACTGGTTTGGGTTCACTGCTCCTGGAAGTACATTTAAGTACATTTTCCATGGTGATCTGGTGTACCACCTCATGCTTCTTCAAGTACTACCAATGGTACTCGTACCACAGTTTGAGAACCACTGGTGTAGGGGAATGTTTTGTGGCACACTTTGGGTCCGTTGATACCAATCAACCTGACCATGTGCATCACTTCACATTTAGCCTACTTACAATGAAAGAAGTATGTAGATGTGTAAAATGTTGATTATTTCCTGTCCCAGAGCTGAATTCGTTTTATTTGCAGTAGTACTTTTTCAAGGACTTGCTGTGTCTGGACATGAGCTAGTGACTGTAATGTGTCCTAAAATTTTGGTGGAGACTGTTATCATAAATAAGCTGTCTGTTGAATAATTTAACCTGTCTATTTATTTATAATCTGTAGTTTACCACAGCCTACCCAGTTATTATTCTTAGATTCCATAACTTGAATGTGCTGTTGTTGCTAATACACCCTCTTCCTGGGCTACCTGGAGCAGCAGTAACCAATTAAACTGATCTTTTAAAGATTTCAGTGCTATCAGCATTGCACATACTGTGAACTCATACTGCAAATCATCACAGAACGGATGCTTCATATCTTGTTGAAAGTGGAATTCCCCTTTTAGTTTACTGGAATGCCCTTGATTACTTTATCCTGGGCTACTACAAAAGTGCCTTCTAAATTTGGGTAGTAATAGAATTTATATCTGTACTGAGGCACTGGAATTCAAATGCTTCTATAAAAGGATTTAGCTTCACAGCAGAATGATCTTGATGAGTGCAAATCACAACACTGCCTCACTTTGTTTAGCTCTTGTTCCATGTTATTCAAAGTTGGACACAAAAGCTTCTGTGTAATTGTACCAAAGATCATTTCAGTTTAACCGCTGTTATTAGAGATGCACCAAAACTTTGTCCACTGAAATTTTTTGGCTGCAAATGGTCATAAATGTCTGAAAGTGAAACAGTGAAAATTTTGACAGAAAAATGTTAATGTCATGGCATGCTGGGCAAGAGAGTGGAGACAAATGCAGATAGTAATCAAACAGAGCTAAGGGAACAAAGGCCTGAACTCACAAACCCTGAAAGTGAATGGTTTCACCCTGATAGTTTTAGACAATGGGTTTAAATAGCAGAGGATGTGATTAAGGAAACACGGGACAGGTGAGAGGAATCAATACACCAGTGGCATGGGACTGAGAGCATGAGGAAATTTGGGATGGACTCTGGAACACTGAAACTGAAGTGGCAGGCATAACAGTTGAAGAGAAATAAAATGAAAGTAAGTAAGTAAAAATGCTGTTAGATTCCTTAGCCTTCCTCACCCATGTGGAATAATTTCTTGGTCTCTAGATACGTTAGACAAGTGATCTCTAATCACCTGTCATGTGAGAGATCAAAAAACTAACAAACCTTTCATTTTTGGTTTCAGTTTTTGGCTCAAAATTGTTTTATAGGTTCACTGCATCACTACCTATTAGTATACTCATAGTATACTCATCAGACGGACCACGAGAAGAGAGGATCGTTTGATCCGCCGACAAGCATGGACAGCTCCCACAGTTTCTTTGCCCACCACCCAGCCACCTTCAGTACATACCACTGTCTCTGCCTGAACCATCCCCAGGCACTTAGCAGAAGGAAATTTCTTGTCACGGCACTCATTATGTGTGCTGGCATTGACATTCAGGCATTGTTACCTTAGTTTGCAGTGGTGTCATGATTCCAGGTTATGTTTGGGATTTGACGACATTTGGATTTGAGTATGGAGCCCTTGTGGTGAGCGTTTCAGTCCTGCCTTTGTTGTGGAGCAACACACTGCCCCAACTGCTTGTGTGATGATCTGCGATGCCATTGCATATGGCAGTCGGTCACACCTAGTAGTGATACGAGGGACACTAACAAATCAGCGATATGTGCATCCTGCGGCCACATGTGTTGCCTTTCATGGTAGAGCTTCCAACTGCCATTTTTCAGCAGGATAATGTTCACCCACACACAGCAAGGGTTTCCCAGGAATGTCTCTGGCTCCAGATTTTCACCAATTGAGCATTTATGGGATCATCTGGGCACCAGCTTTGGCAGCCTTTAAGTGTACAGGGTCTACAGACCCAGCTGCAACTTCTGTGGGCAAATGTGCCACAGGATACCATACAGAACCTCCATGCCCAACCGTATGTAATCTTATATCCAGGCTGGAGGCAGCCCAACAGGGTACTAGAGCCTCCTTTAATTGTACAGTTTTCCCCAATAAACTTCACCTTTCACCCTAATATTGTAATCACATACATATATCATCATTACATTCACACAGTTTCATTCATCCTCCTTTTCATTTTGAGTTATTTTTTGTCAATGAGTGTAAATGATCAAATAAAGAAGTATAAATGACATATAAGATTTTAATGGGACTCTGAATTAAGTTATACTTTAGGCAGGTGCGCAAGGTGAAAGGTAAGATAGGTAAAAGACTGATAGACTGATAATATCTATTATACAAGCCAGGTGATACAAATGTCTAGAAATAGCAAATGATATATATTTCAAGATCTGTAGATTGTCTAAACTATTGACCTGCATTCAGCACTGGTCAGTTATAATTGCTTATAAATTTTGGTGCCTTGTTTTCTAGTGATGACCTTGTGCTATTAAAAGCACTTAGTACACAACATTCATTTGGGATGAAGTAGAATAAACTGTCCTATTACAATGACATAGCAAGTTTGATTAGTGGGCAGCAACATGTCTCTGTGGCAAAGGTTGTGACAATAAAAATGAAAAACAAAACAGCTGATGTAGCCCACCTCTCTGTATGGATCTGGATTAATTACATATTCTTTAATAACATGAATTATGCTTACTTAAAAAAATATTTTTATAGTTTTAGAATCTAGTAATCTCCAGTTACTATCTCTGTGGCTCATATCTTCTCTCCGTGCATGAGATACAACACAAACAGGGTCCTCTGTTGTCACTCATGGACTCTCCTCTTCAGTTTACCTCATGGGGTTTAGGTGATTGACTGGGATGTCCATCAGAAAAGGTTGAAACAATTTATTCTACATATGGATGCATATTACCATCCTGCTTCAAGACTTAACATGGCAGACCTTCATGGTCGAGTCGGCCAGATTATTATTTAAAATAAGCTTATCTAGTGAACTCCATCAGTTTACAGTTGGTGGTTACCTGAAAGCAATGGGTTTTCTGCTGGATAGCCTTCCAAATCGCTTATTGGCATGGAAGTGTCACCTCCATAAATCTCCAAACAAGAAACATGGCCTATTCTAACTCAAGCTACACAACACAGTAATAGTGGATATATCCATTTTCATGTGTGTGGCAATTTGTATTGCCATGCTCTGATTTATTAAAAGCACAGCACACGCTAATATGTTCTATTTTTGTTTGTCCTGTAACCTGATGCAGGGCCACGGGTACTACTCTGACACAGCAAGATTTACTCTAAATCTTCATCACTGTCCACCATGACAGTTGCTGGAAAATATTGCCACTGACTGACTCATGGTCAATGAAAATTTCTTCCTTCTCTTAAATGATATCATCCAAGAATTAAGTTTACAGACGGGTCTGATACAGTGAGCAGGAAAACTCCAGCAACACTATTGTGCCTGAGTCATACCTGCAAGTAACCCATAACTTATTTTGAATGTACTATCTTTAAAGTTCTTTAAGGTTTTTGGTTGGTTCATAGTCGAAACGGTGATATATTAAATTGAATATATAATATAAAAATAATATTGTGTTTGTTCACAGGACAATTGCTACATTTATTGGAATTTGTCTTTAGTTATTGCCTGTGTAATCAAATGATAAACACATTCAGTTTAGCAGAGTCTGATTTCGAAGGCTGAATTGTCTTGCAATTGCAGGATGGGTAAAAAAATATTGAACACAAAAATCTAAGACAATGCACACAAGGCACACAGGAAGCATAGACACATGGGTATTAAGGTGCACTAACTTGTAAATGATTAGATGGAACTTGGTTTTATTTTGCATACATTTTAAGCCCTTAAGATGTGTTTGTGGTTTTTAGTAAAGAAAAATAATTTAAAATAATTTAAAACAAGTCAGTTTGTGTACACAGTACTGTAGCACTATTTAATAGGACAGCATACACTCAATGGTGACTTCATTAGGTATACCCATTCAACTGCTCGTTAATGCAAATATCTAATCAGCCAATCACATGGCAGCAACTTAATGCATGCAGACATGGTCAAGATGACCTGCTGAAGTTCAAACTGAGAATTAGAATGGGGGAAAAGGGTGATTTAGAATGGTCAGACTGGTTTGAGCTTATAAAGAGGCAACAGTAACTTAAGTAATGACATGTTACATTAAAGGGATGCAGAAGAGCATCTTTGAATGCATAACATGTCAAACCTTGAAGCAGTTGGGCTACATCAGCAGAAGACCACAGCAGGTGCCAATGAGTTTGCACGGACTCACCATAATTGGACATTGGAAAGGAGTCTAAATTTCTGCTGTGACATTTGGATGGTAGGGTCAGACCAACATAAAAGCATGGATCCATCCTGCTAAGTATCTGTTAAGGGGGATCTAGAATTCCCACTAGCAATTTGTGCAGGAACCCCAAATGCAGATCAGCAGGCGGACACTAAGACAGGTTAGAAATAATATGATAAGGAAATGATACTTAAACAAGAAGCCAAAAACTAGGAAACTAAAGTAATGGTTGCCAGCTCGAGAGTCCAAGAAGCCAGCACAAAAGAAAAACCAAAAGGCAGAGATAACCCAGAGTATGGTGGCAGCAAGTGGCTAGCTTCCCCAGGCCAGGAGTGCTGCAGCAGGCGGGAATAGTCCAGAGAATGCGTAGCCGGTACAGAATAGACCAGTGGCTGTGGACGGAGGAAAACAAGGCGTGAGGTAAGGCAAACAAAGGTGGCGTGAGAGCTGAAAGCAACACAGACTAGATGAGGTGAGGCTTTCGCTATAGCTAGGCTAATGGCTACGGCTCGAGGAGGCCATTGGCTTGATGCAAAACATGAAAGGTAGGATGAATATGCAAATGACGAGGCAACTTTAACTTAATGGATGTCTCATTAATAATTTTATCAAGAGAATGGACCTATGAAACGTGGTGCAAGTTTCTTGGACTCTACCTTTAGAGGGATGTTTTGCATCGAGAGCAAGACAGACTGCCCCGGAGTGTACTTGGGTCCAGGTCTCTGGCAGCGCTTGGCTGAGCGCTTGGCGACGTCACGGGCCTTAAGGAGGGCCGACCTGAGGGCCTTCCATGCATCTCCGGAGTTGATGTTGCACTGATGTTGGACTGAGGGGACCGCCACATATGCTTCCAGATCCACGAACAGAGATGGCTGATACCCCAGAGATGCCTCGAAGTGTGAGAGTCCCGTGACTTAGTTCGTGAGGGTGTTATGGGCGTACTCAGCCCAGGCCAGGTGACGACTCCATTTGGTTGGTTCTTAAGCAGACAGGCAGCGCAGAGTGGCTTCGATTTCCTGGTTGGCCTGTTTGGCCTGCCTGTTGAACTAGGGGTGAAACCCAGGGGTGAGACACCGTCGCTCCAATGGCCTTACAGAAGGCCTTCCAGACATGAGATGTAAACTGGGGCCCCCGATCAGACACTGTGTCTGTAGGAATCTCGTGGTTATTGAACACGTGATCAAAAAGTATCTCTGCCATTTTCGAGGCTGTGGGTAACTTAGGCAAGGCTATGAGGCGGACGGCTTTGGAAAATTGGTCTATGACTGTGATAATGATGATCTTGCCTTCAGATTCGGGGAGCCCCGTGACAAAATCTGCCACGATGTGTGACCAAGGAAGATCGAGGATGGAGAGGGGCTGAAGGAGTCCGGTCGGGGACTGGTGCAAGGTCTTGCTGCAGGCGCATGTGGCACATGCGGCAACAAACTCCTTCACATCATTGTCCATGGTTGACAACCTAAAAGTACCTCTTCAAGGGGGCCAAATTGTGGTGATTTCCATGGTGGCAGGTGAATTTGGAGGAATGCCCCCAGTGGAGCACCATGGTCCTGGCCATCATGGGCACATAAAGGCGATCGGACAGCCCTCGCCCGCAGTCCCCTCGACTGTATGCTGGATTTCCCAGGTCAGTCGGCCCACCAGACGGTTGGCAGGAAGGAAGGTGTCCGAAGGGTCTTTGAGATTCACAATGGAGAACTGGCAAGACAAGGCGTCCGGCTTGACATTCCTGGAGCCGGGTCGGTAGGTCAGAGTAAAGTTGAAGCGTGAGAAGAAGAGGGCCCACTTGGCATGGTGAGAGTTTAGTCTCTTGGCCGTTAGGATATAAGTTAAATTCTTGGGATCGGTCCATATTACAAAAGGCAATTCTGAACCTTCCAAACTGTGCCTCCATTCTTCCAGGGCCAGTCTGACGGCAACCAGTTCCCGGTTATTGTACCAACATCATAGTTGGCCTCTGCAGGGGTGAGGTGTTGGGAATAGAAGATGCAGGGGTGAAGTCTATTGTCTGGGACTCACGTTGAGACATGACAGCACCCACGCCCAAGTCTTACGCGTTGACCTCCACAATGAGTTGTTTGCTTGGATCAGGCTGAATGGGAACCAGAGTGGAAGTAAACAGGCTCTTGAGCCGAGAGAAGGCTTTTTCGGCCTCGGAAGTCCATTTAAATGTAGTCTTCGTGGAGGTCAACTGGGCCGCCACCTTATTGTAATCTCTGATGAAACGCTGGTAGAAATTATCGAAGCCCAGGAAGCGTTGAAGCTCCTACCGACCCGAGGGAACGGGCCACTCTGCGGCTGCACGGATCTTGGCTGGGTCCGCTTTGATGCACCCCTTTGGATAATGAAGCCGAGAAAGGCGACAGTGCTGGTGTGAAATTCGTACTTCTCTCTGGCTTTCTGTGATGCTCGTCAGGGCCCCCAGTTAAACTGACAAGCTGCCCCTTTTGGGTGAACCGGTCATGAAGTGGCCACGTGGTTGGAGTCCCTGCAGTAGAAACAACGCCCCTGTTCTTTCCGCCGAGAACGTTCCTGGGGGGGCAATTGGAGATGGGATCTCAGAGGCTCAGATCTCAGAGAGTTACTTTGTAACATAACCATTGTTGGCAATGACAGAGGTCAAACGTTTCCTGCAAGTCTTCACCAGGTTTGCACACACTGTAGCTGGTATTTTGGCCCATTCCTCCATGCAGATCTCCTCTAGAGCAGTGATGTTTTGGGGCTGTCGTTGGGCAACACGGACTTTCAACTCCCTCCACAAATGTTTTATGTGGTTGAGGTCTGGAGACTGGCTAAGCCACTACAGGACCATGAAATGCTTTTCACGGAGCCACTCCTTCATTGCCCGAGCGGTGTGTTTGGGATCATTGTCATGCTGGAAGATCCAGCCACGTTCCATCTTCAATGCTCTCACTGACTGAAGGAGGTTTTGGCTTAAAATGTCACAATACATGGCCCTGTTCATTCTTCCCTTAACACGGATCAGTCGTCCTGTCCCCTTTGCAGAAAAACAGCCCCAAAGCATGTTTCCACTCCCATGCTTCACAGTAGGTATGGTGTTCTTAGGCTGCAACTCAGCATTCTTCTTCCTCCAAACACGAGTTTTTACCAAAAAGTTCTGATATTATACCACATGATATTCTCCGAATCCTCTTCTGGATCATCCATATGCTCTCTGGCAAACTTCAGACGGGCCTGGACATGTACTGGCTTAAGCAGGGGGGACACGCCTGGCACTGCAGGATCTGAGTCCCTCTCGGTGTAGTATGTTACTGATGGTAGCCTTTGTTACTTTGGTCCCAGCTCTCTGCAGGTCATTCATCAGGTCTCTCTGTGTGTAGTTCTGGGATTTCTGCTCACTGTTTCTCATGATCATTTTGACCCCACGGGAAATGAGATCTTGCGTGGGGCCCCAGATCGAGCGAGATTATCAATGATCTTGTATGTTTTACATTTTCATACAATTACTCCCACAGTTTGATTTATTCACACCAACCTGCTAGCCTATTGTAGATTCACTCTTCCCAGCCTGCTGCAGGTCTACAATTTTCTTCCTGATGTCCTTCAACAGCTCTTTGGTCTTGGCCATAGTTAAGTTTGGAGTCTGACTGTTTGAGGCTGTGGACAGGTGTCTTTTATACAGATAATGAGGTCAAACAGGTGCCATTAATACAGGTAATGAGTGGAGGACAGAAGAGCTTCTTAACGAAGAAGTTACAGGTCTGTGAGAGCCAGAAATCTTGCTTGTTTGTGGGTGACCAAATACATATTTTCCACTATGATTTACAATTAAATCCTTTAAAAATCCTACAATGTGATTTCTTGGATTTTATTTTCTCATTTTGTCTCTCATAGTTAAAGTGTACCTATGATGAAAATTACAGACCTCTCTCATCTTTCTAAGTAGGAGAACTTGCATGATCAGTGGCTGACTAAATGCTTTTTTGCCCCACTGTACATTTGCTGTATTTACTATACAGTATTGCAGTATCTCAATGAGTAGTATTGTGTGTGGTTGTGCTTATTATTGTAGTATTTATTGGATTAATATTTGGTGGAATAGTGTTTTTTATTGTAGTATTAACCAGAGTTGTATTTAGTGTTGTAGTATTTACTATTTTAGCATTTAGTGATGTAGCATTTATTATGACAATATAAATAATGCCATTATTTAGGATATTTACTATACTATACAGTGTTCCAGTATTTATGTGAGCAGTATTTTGTGGGGTTCTGTTTATTATTGTAGTATTTATTAGTTAAATATTTGGAGGTGTAGAACTTATTATAGTGTTTGGCAAAGTAGTATTTACATTTATGTCATTTAGCAGACACTCTTATTCAAAGCAACTTACAGCTGATACAATTTTACAATCCAAGCAATTGTGAGTTAAGGGCCTTGCTCAAGGAGCAAACAGTGGCAGCTTGGCAGAGGTGGCATTTGAACTGTGGACCTGCTGGTCCATAGTCCAGTACCTTACCCGCTAGCCTTCCAGAGTCCTTTTATTTAGTGGTGTCATATTTATTATTGTAAAATGTAATCAAGTAATGGCCTGTTTAGTGGTGTAGCATCTGTAATGGCAGTATACAAAATACCAGTATTTAGCAGAGTAATGCTTAGTGGTGAAGTATTTGTTCGTTTTGAGTATAGTAATATTTAGTGGTCTAGTATTATTATTGTAGATTACGCTTTAGTGGTGTAATATTTACTAAGCAGTGTTGTTCTAAGCAGTTCATGGTGTAGTATTTAGCCTTTTATTGCAATTTTTATTAGATTAATATTTAGTGGTCTAGTATTTCGCACGGTAGTATTTAGTAGCATGGTATTTTTATGCAATATTAATATTCTGTACTATTATTAATGCAGTATTTAGTTTAATAATATTTAGTGGCCTAGCATTTGTTATCGGTAATATGCGAATTCGCCCTGAGTCAGTGACTGATGCTTTATTTGGACACCCCGGAAGTGCGCGCATCACCACGCAATTGGGCGATACGGAGGCTGGGAGCAGCGGCGCTATTCGGACCGGAGCCGAATAAGAGATTCAGTACCAGTGGATTTAAAGGAGAACGTGGATATAAAACACGGTTTCCAGCCAAAGGTAAAGTTTTATCTTTGGAATGACTTTTTAAACGGTATGAAATGTTCTGACAGCGCAGAGCAGTCCAAAGTCAGGAGCTTCTCAGGGCTGATGGGAGGCGCGAGGCGCATAAGCTTGTCGCATTCACAGTCTCTATGCTGGCAGGAATAAAACACACATCAAGGTTTGAAAAGAAGTACTTTTGTGTTCAGTCACATTTTGTTGTTAGAGGTTACATTACCTTACCCCAAACTACATGACCTGGCACCCTCCATAAGCGTGTCGCAGTGTTTGTCCGGTGTCTGGCTGTGTCTCATTTTTGCGAACGCATTCAAGGCACTGGACAATATCTCTTGGAATAATTTTCCATATACAGTATTCGAATGTAACCTGTTTGTCTGCCTTAAGTTATATATATATTTGTCAGTATGGACTACTTACACAGCTGAATTATTGAGAATGTCTGAGGATGTCAGTGATAGTCTATATACAGATACACATGTGCCCGTAGGGTGTGCCAGCTAAGGTGCCACTCTTTTCTGGTCACTTTAACCTGTGTAGTAGGGAGGTTGGCCATTCATATATAGTCAGCTCCTAAATTACTGGCACTTATGTTGCGGTTATTTTGTTCAATCTTAAATTTAACATTAGAAAATTGAAGTAAAATTGAATCCAAAATAGTTTTACACGTATTGGCACTTGTAGAAATGATTATAAACATAATATAACAGCAGAATGTTGCTTACTTTTTAAATTTGATCTGCATGATTGGTAACTCTTCCTGTTTCACAGGGCTATAAATAAGATGTGACATGGAGGACAAATATTCAAAGACCTTAGTTTAGTTTAAGCGAACATTCAATTACATTTGTGGTGACATACAGTTAAGCGAATTAACCACAAAACATATTTCATATTTACTCATCAGAAGAGGAAATTTCACCTGTGTGTCACCACTACAGAAACGTTTGGGACCTACTGATAAAAACAAATGCCTAAAAGCAGTTAATTTTATTATGTTAACCACAATCACATTTCAGTATCCATTATTACCCTTTTACCAAGGGTGGCAATAATTGTGGGCTGACAGTATCACTGTATGACTACAATAAATCCCTCACACATGATCTTCTAAAGCTGTTCTCTGTGTAAAAATATTACAAAGACTTTTCTTCCATGTAATATGCAAAAGCACTGGAAATATCTACATGCATATTAAAAGATGAAGGAATGAATGAAAAATGCAAATGTGAGGCCAGCCAGAGCCAGTCATGCTGTGCTATTCATGCAGTCTCCATATTCATTTTTAAATGAATTCTACAGTATGTAGATAAATGTTTGTGGACACAATAGAATTACATTAAAAACATGGGTATTAGAAGGGAGTTTGTCCCCATATTTGCTGCTACAGCAGCTCTTCTAAAAGAGCTTTCCACTGGATTTTGGAACATGACTGTGAGGTTGCCTTCTGATGTCAGACAATAAGCCCTGGCTCACTTTTGGCATTTCAGTTCCATTTTCAAGGTGTCTGATGGACTTGAGGTCAAGGTTCTCTGCAAGCCAACCAAGTTCTAAATCAAAGCTGGCAAATCAGTTCTCTATGGATTTTGTTTAAGGACAGCAGGACAGACTTGTTGGGAGCGGAAACTTATAAATATGTCATGCTGAGAGTCATTGGGGTATTGGTACGACCCCTTTTACTGCCACTGTTTGTCTATGGAGAATCCAGAAATGTATGCTTTATATTATAAATTTGTTACAAGTGAGAGTTGCTGAAATAGCAGAGCTTGATTATTAGAAGGGGTGTCCACAAACATTTGTCTATATAGTACAAATATACCCTTTGAATGTATAGAAACAAGAATAAGTCTGCTTCATTTTATAGTGACTGAAATAATGGGAAAATTGAATTACAAAGAAAAATCTATTCACATAAAATCAGCCAAAATCATTTCGTGTCCACATTTTGCTTCTGGAGCTATTATGTTTACAGTGGTGCTTGAAAATCTGTGAACTCTTTAGAATTTTTTATATCTTTGCGTCAATACGACCTAAAACATCATCAGGTTTTCCCAGAAGTCCTAAAAGTAGATAAAGAGAAAAAAAGTTAAACAAACCAGACCAAAATATTAT
The DNA here is from genome assembly GCA_025084515.1 of Ancistrus triradiatus. Classification (NCBI taxonomy): domain Eukaryota; kingdom Metazoa; phylum Chordata; class Actinopteri; order Siluriformes; family Loricariidae; genus Ancistrus; species Ancistrus triradiatus. The sequence continues at coordinate 343,590 of JAJAGP010000522.1, forward strand.
ACTTTTCCATTTATTTATTGAGGAAAATGATCCAATATTACATCTGTCAAAGGTATGTGAACCTAACTAATGTTAATGTTCAAGACTCCGGCATCAGGAGAACACTGAACCACAATGGTGTGCATGGCATAGTGGCAAGAACAGAGCCACTGCTCAACGAAAAGAACATTTCTACCTGTTTGCACTTTTGGTCAAATCAATAGCAGTATATCTAGAGAAAGGAAATCCCTAAAGTCCAGCATGAGAACATTATCCAATCTGTGAAATTTGGTTATTAGGATCCTCCCAAGTCGACGCTAGATGGCAGTGTCGGCTTGATGGACATTCTGAGGTCATACCAGCGATCACGCTTGCGCCTGGTTTAATCAGCGCTTATTGTTAGATTTGCGACACTTGTGCACTCAGGTATTTAAGAACGTTCCTGAGCGCTGACGGGTGCTGCAGCTTTACCTTAGCAAACGATACGTTGCATAGGTACAGCTCGTCCATCTCCATTTCATGGCGTTTGTTACTGGAGACCTCACCTGTCTCTTGCGTACTGTATCCCCCGGTTTTGAGCAGTGTTAGGGCTAAATGTTAGACTGGGCTCGCCAAGGGGCTCAGTCGTTGTACGGGTCAGGATATCCGGAGGTGAACGGCAGGGTGTAGGAAATAGTGTAGGGACAGACCTTGCCTTTACTCTTGTGCACCCGGTTCCGGCTCTTTGCGGCTTCCGGCTAGCCTGCTGAGGCTGTGCGAGCCCCCTGCGTTTGCCCTCACTGGTACTGCTTCCCTACTGGGCTAATCAGCCCCTGAACTGAGTGGTAGACATCTCGTTCCACTCACGCATTCATTGCCCGAGGAACGCTGCATTGCGTTCAGCCCCGTTCCTCACTTTTGCGCATCCTACTCACGCTCTGTCTGTATGGAGAACTGTGAATCACCTTGCACAGTTTCGAGGATAGTAGGAATCCTCAAAGCACGTATAGCACACCTCGCTCTCTCTCTCCTTTTCTGAGTTGCCCGCTTTGCGCAACCGCATTTAGAGAGATAGAGCGTTCGCTCTGAATTTAAGAGCGTTTTCCTTTTCCTTATGTTTATTCCCAGTGCTCGCCATCAGCACGTTCATTTTGGTACTTCTGTTTTCCCTTTCTTTATTTAATTACTTTATATTTCCTTTGTTTGAGTCCGCTCTGTATGGCGCTTTTGTCTGCCATTTATATCCTTTTTTCTCATGCTTACTTTGCGCCTGGGAGTGGCGAACTGGTAGAGCATTCGCCCCTGACGTATGTGAGTGGGGTTCAACCCCCTGCTGCTGCCGTTAAAGGAGTAGCTTCATTTTTGTTTTGTGTGCTTGTGGCTCCCCCCACACACACTTGGCCTTTTAATTTAGTTATATTTTGGTTTACCCCTTTCGTCTGGAGCCAACTGCGACTTTGTCCTAAAGTCCCTTCTGTTGTCCTTTCACGGTTCACCTGGCTTTTATATAGGCGAACCGTAACAGAAGACTGCGGCAAGACCAAGACCCAGCGTTAGCTCCTGGATCTCCAGTATGGAGGTCCCTAACTCCCGTAGGTATTGAGGCTGCTGTTCCCATCTCTTTATGAGGGATCAGCTACAGACCTCGTTATCTCTCCCAACGCCCCCATAACGGCAGGTCCTCGTTCTGGTTATCTTGACCCTGGGGTTGATTTTTCTGTTTGGACGCTTCCGCGCACTGGCTTGTCATGCCTCCAGCGCGGGCCCGAGGCATTGATCTGGCCCGCATTGCCATGATCCTCCAGCGCTCCCGGCTGGTCCCTGATTATATCGCAGAATTCCACATGGTGGAAAAAAGGACAAGCTCATGGCCTTTCTTAAGGAGGGTCTCAGCAAAGAGCTGAGACAGGAGCTCATCTTCCTGCCACCCCCGTCTGCCCTGGCTGGTCTATTCAATCTAGTTATTTGTGTAGAAGATCAGACTTAAGGAGCGGGAAGAACAGTGTACCCAGGTGTTAAGCTCTGTACCTGAGCTGTTAGCGCTGCCTAGCTCCGTTTCTGAGCACGTCGCACCTCTTCGCTCCATACCTGAGCCGTTAGCATCGCCTGGCTCCGTACCTGAGCCCACTGTGCCGCCTAGCTCTGTACCTGAGCCCTCCGTGCCGCCTTGCCCTATACCTGAGCCTGCCGCGTTGAGTTGATCCGTATCTGAGTCTGCCGCTCCGCCTAGCTCCGTACCTGGGTCATTTGTGCCGGCCCCTGCACCACAATCGCCACTGCCGACTTCTGCGCCAAGGTCATTGGCACCTGTTCGCCCAGCTTGGCAACTCACGCCGACCTTTTTTATTGGCTCTGTTGGGTCTAGCCCTGTTTCTGAGCCACTTGCGCCGAGCTCTGCCCCTGACTCATTTGTGACTGGACCGACCCCGAGCCTAGTCCTGTGCCTTCATTTTGGTTCATTTTGGTACTTCTGTTATCCCCTTCTATATTGAATTACTTTAAATTCATTCAGTTGAAGCTATTTCTGCACAAGGGGGGTCCCTGAAAAAGAAGGTTCAACTCCTTTTGCCACTCACATAAATGTATCGTAAATGTACATAATATTGCTCCATTTTCTTTGATAAATAAATGACTAAGTATAATATTTTTGTCTTGTTTGTTTAACTGGGTTCTCTTTACCTACTTTTAGGATTTGTGTGAATATGAATTATGTTTTAGGTTACATTTATACAGACATATAGACAATTGTATACTGTAAAGGGTTCACCGTTGTACAGTGGTGCTTGAAAGTTTGTGAACCCTTTAGAATTTTCTATAATTCTGCATAAATATGACCTAAAACATCATCAGATTTTCAAACCAGTCCTGAAAGTAGATAAAGAAAACCCAGTTAAACAAATGAGACAAAAATATGATCCAATATTACATATTAGTGAGTGGCAAAAGTATGTGAACCTTTGCTTTCAGTATCTGGTGTGACCCCCGTGTGCAGCAATAACTGCAACTAAACATTTCCTGTAACTGTTGATCAGTCCTGCACACCGGCTTGGAGGAATTTTAGCCCATACCTCCGTACAGAACAGCTTCAACTCTGGGATGTTGGTGGGTTTCCTCACATTAACTGCTCGCTTCAGGTCCTTCAGCAACATTTTGATTGGATTAAGGTCAGGACTTTGACTTGGCCATTCCAAAACATTACCTTTATTCTTCTTTAACCATTCTTTGGTAGAACGACTTGTGTGCTTAGGGTCGCTGTCTGGCTGCATGACCCACCTTCTCTTAAGACTCAGTTCATGAACAGATGTCCTGACATTTTCCTTTAGAATTCTCTAATATAATTCAGAATTCATTGTTCCATCAATGATGGCAAGCCATCCTGGCCCAGATGCACCAAAACAGGCCCAAACCATGATACTACCACCACAATGTTTCACAGATGGGATAAGACTCTTATGCTGGAATGCAGCGTTTTCCTTTCTCCAACCATAACGCTTTTCTGTTAAACCAAGAAAATCTATTTTGGTCTCATCCATCCACAAAACATTCTTCCAATAGCCTTCTGGCTTGTCCACATGATCTTTAGCAAACTGCAGATGAGCAGCAATGTTCTTTTTGGAGAGCAGTGACTTTCTCCTTGCAACTCTGCCATGCACACCATTGTTGTTCACTGTTCTTCTGATGGTGGACTCATGAACATTAACATTAGCCAATGTGAGAGAGGCCTTTAGTTGCTTAAAAGTTACCCTGGGGTCTTTGTGACTTCGCCAACTATTACACGCCTTGCTCTTGGAGTGATCAGACAACCACTCCTGGGGAGGGTAACAATGGTCTTGAATTTCCTCCAGTTGTACACCATCTGTCTGACTGTGGATTGGTGGAATCCAAACTCTTTAGAGATGGTGTTGTAACCTTTTCCAGCCTGATGAGCATCAACAGCTTTTTTTCTGAGGTCCTCAGAAATCTTTGTTCGTGCCATGATACACTTCCACAAACATGTGTTGTGAAGAGTAGACATTGATAGATCCCTGCTCTTTAAATAAAACAGGATGCCCGCTCACACCTGATTGTCATCACATTGATTGAAAACACCTGACTCTATATTCACCTTCAAATTAAATGCTAATCCTTGAGGTTCACATACATTTGCCACTAACTAATATATAATATTGGATCATTTTCCTCAATAAATAAATGAGCAAGTATAATACACTGCTCAAAAAAATAAAGGGAACACTCCAATAACTCATTCTGGATCTGAATGAATGAAATTGAATACTTTGTTCTGTACAAAGTTGAATGTGCTGACAACAAAATCACACAAAAATCATCAATGGAAATCAAATTTATTAACCAATGGAGGCCTGGATTTGGAGTCACACACAAAATTAAAGTGGAAAAACACACTACAGACTGATCCAACTTTGATGTAATGTCCTTAAAACAAGTCAAAATGAGGCTCAGTATTGTGTGTGGCCTCCACGTGCCTGTATGACCTCCCTACAACGCCTGGGCATGCTCCTGATGAGGTGGCAGATGGTCTCCTGAGGGATCTCATCCCAGACCTGGACTAAAGCATTCGCCAACTCCAGGACAGTCTGTGGTGCAACGTGACGTTGGTGGATGGAGCGAGACATGATGTCCCAAATGTGCTCAATCGGATTCAGGTCTGGGGAACGGGCGGGCCAGTCCATAGCTTCAATGCCTTCATCTTGCAGGGACTGCTGACACACTCCAGCCACATGAGGTCTAGCATTGTCCTGCATTAGGAGGAACCCAGGGCCAACCGCACCAGCATATGGTCTCACAAGGGGTCTGAGGATCTCATCTCAGTACCTAATGGCAGTCAGGCTACCTCTGGCGAGCACGTGGAGGGCTGTATGGCCCTCCAAAGAACTGCCACCCCACACCATTACTGACCCACTGCCAAACTGGTCATGCTGAAGGATGTTGCAGGCAGCAGATCGCTCTCCACGGCGTCTCCAGACTCTGTCACATCTGTCACGTGCTCAGTGTGAACCTGCTTTCATCTGTGAAGAGCACAGGGCGCCAGTGGCGAATTTGCCAATCCTGGTGTTCTCTGGCAAATGCCAAACATCCTGCACGGTGTTGGGCTGTGAGCACAACCCCCATCTGTGGACGTCGGACCCTCATACCATCCTCATGGAGTCGGTTTCTAACCGTTTGTGCAGACACATGCACATTTGTGGCCTGCTGGAGGTCATTTTCAGGGCTCTGGCAGTGCTCCTCCTGTCCTGTCCTGCTGCTGGGTTGTTGCACTCCTAAGGCCTCCTCCACATCTTCTGGTGTACTGGCCTGTCTCCTGGTAGCGCCTCCAGCCTCTGGACACTACGCTGACAGACACAGCAAACCTTCTTGCCACAGCTTGCATTGATGTGCCATCATGGATGAGCTGCACTACCTGAGCCACTTGTGTGGGTTGAGTCCGTCTCATGCTACCATGAGTGTGAAAGCACCACCAACATTCAAAAGTGACCAAAACATCAGCCAGAAAGCATAGGTACTGAGAAGTGGTCTGTGGTCCCCACCTGCAGAACCACTCCTTTATTGAGTATGTCTTGCTAATTGCCAATAATTTCCACCTGTTTCTATTCCATTTGCACAACAGCATGTGAAATTGATTGTCAATCAGTGTTGCTCCCTAAGTGGACAGTTTGATTTCACAGAAGTTTGATTTACTTGGAGTTATATTGTGTTGTTTACGTGTTCCCTTTATTTTTTTGAGCAGTGTAGTATATAGTATATAGGCAACAAATAATGCACATGCAAACCAAATGCAAACTACATGCTGGAATGAACAAACCTGTCTCAAACTGTATGTTTATTAGTTCTGTACATAATGTCAAGTAGCTTTTCAGGTAGAATATGCAAATGGTTTTTATGTGACAACACTGTGAATTATTAAAGACCTTATTAAATAAAACATTGTATATATAATAGAAGGTAAGAATGCACTGACTGAATAGAAATATTAAAGTGTGAAGATAGTGTGTACAGATGTTGGACAATATGAAACCACTAATATTATATTGGCATTGTGAAGCTTATGATATGCAGAGTAGTTCTTTACCTTTAGAATAGCTTTTGTAATTTGATTGCTGCCATAAGTCCTTTCCTAATTTATAAGGGGGTGAAGGAGGTTTTGAAATTTCACTACAGAACTTATCATAAAGGTTATATTTACATCATTTAGCAGACACCCTTATCCAGAGTGACTTATCACCTTATCACAAGACCTAACCCAAGCAATTGTGGGTTAAGTGCCCAACAGTGGAAACTTAGCAGACGTGAGATTTGAAACCTACTGAAATCTTCTGGTCCATAATCTGGTACCTTAACCGCTGGCTACCACAAGTACAAGTTACGAATATGTATGACATCTGGTGAGATTTTAGGAGGCACTTGCCATCTTCATATTTGTATATTTTTACAGATGTGCAAATGACATATCGCAAATCTTACCAGTAACCATACAGCAAACCAGTTATAGCTACATTGAAAAGTTCATTGTTCTCAAAATTTATTTCCTGTAGGTAGAAAAAGTACTTACCACTGAGTACCTTGCTACTGTAAGTTATAACAGAATTCGTGACCATTATACTGACTAAGGTAAGTACTGACCATAATATTCTGTGTTGTGACATAAGGTCAAACATCAAATTGGTGTATCACCCTGCTTTAACCTGCGCACTGTATCCCACGTATGTTTTTGGATGGCTTAGATTTATAAATGTTAAACATGGTTAAACACTGATTTTTAAAATGTTTAACTCTGCAATTAGTTACAAAGCTTTTGTGTCTTGCATCCTTGGGCTTGTTGCTGTGTGACTGGTGGGCTGAGGATTCTGAAATAGCCACTGCAGCCTAAGTCAGGTATTTGGCATGTCACAGAGAATTCTTCAGAGATATTACAAGATGGCATGTGCATTTCCATACTGGGTCACCATCGGCTACTGCTGATAAATCCCTGAAAGCTGGAGAATAATTGGTCAAATAGAAAAAATTAAAAAGCCATAAATAGAATAGACATGGGAAACCAAATTGAGTTTTTTTAGTTCATACATAGTGGGTGCAGTCAGCAGTCACAGATGATGGTCAAACTTGGTCAACTGAAAGAAACTTTAAACACATAACACTATCAAATGCAATACTGGGAAATAAGTTAATATCTGTATCACAATGTTGACTTTTTGATGATTTACTGTATGTGAAATGCTTATAATTTAGATTTAGCTAGTCTGTATACTACTGGTGATAAAAAACAAATTGTACATTAAAACGATTATGTCTGAACATAGAGTAAGCAGTAAGGGGGCTAGATTTTTTTATTTCTAATCTGTAAAGTCTCTCCCTGTATTATTGGAGAGACTTTAATCACACAAATGGTTTGGAACATGAGCTAATCTCTCTATGAACTGTCATGGATTGGATTACCAGATCCCATTTCTTTCAACTAAAAAGAAATCACAGATGCATGCCGTCTTTCTTGTGTCTAGTACTTATACTGCTTAGCAATACTCCATATTGCTAAGATAATGCAAATAGCTCAGAACTTTGCTACACTGTGACCAATTGGCTTTTTTCACTGGGTTCACCAATAAGACAAAAACAAAAATAAAACTTATTAACTCCATTTACAAACCAGAAAGTACCCAAAATGACTTAATTATTTGTTCATGTTATTTTGTGTTAACTTAATTCATAATTTATTGTTCCATCAATGATGTCAAGCTATTTGGGCTCAGATGCAGCAATACAGACCCAAACCATGACACTACCACAACCATGTTTCACCCAAAGGATAAGCTTATGCTGGAATGCACTGTTACTCTAGACATAACACTTCTCACTGAATAAAAAAAATCTCTTTTGGTCTGTATTGGTCTCTATTCAAAAAACATTTTTCAGTAGCCTCCTGGCTTGTCCACATGATCTTTAGCGAATTGAAGATGGGCAGCAGTGTTCTTTTAAGAGCAGTGGCTTTCTCTGTGCAACCCTGTCATGCACACAGTTGTTGTTCTCTTGATGGTTGATTTATATATACAGTGGGGCAAGAAAGTATTTAGTCAGCCACTGATTGTGCAAGTTGTTCGTGTTAAGGGAAGAATGAATGGAGCCATGTATCCTGAGATTTTAAGCCAAAACCTCCTTCCATCAGTGAGAGCATTGAAGATGGAACGTGGCTGGGTCTTCCAGCATGACAATGATCCCAAACACACCGCTCGGACAACGAAGGAGTGGCTCTGTAAAAAACATTTCATGGTCCTGGAGTGGCCTAGCCAGTCTCCAGACCTCAACCCCATAGAAAATGTGTGGAGGGAGTGGAAAGTCTATGTTGCCCCAAAACATCACTGCTCTAGAGGAGACCTGCATGGAGGAATGGGCCAAAATACCAGCTACAGTTTGTGCCAACCTGGTGAAGACTTACAGGAAACATTTGACCTCTGTCATTGCCAACAAAGGTTATGTTACAAAGTATTGAGTTGAACCAAATTTATTGACCAAATACTTATTTTCCACCATAATTTACAATTAAATTCTTTAAAAATCCTACAATGTGATTTCCTGGATTTTTTTCTCATTTTGTCTCTCATAGTTGAAGTGTACCTATGATGAAAATTGCAGACCTCTCTCATCTTTCTAAGGAGTATTTCTAAATACTTTTTTGCCCCACTGTACTGTAGTGGTACCTCGGTTGTTGGAACTCGTTGAATTCGGTTCTTGACACATTTTGACTAGAAAAATTTGTCTTGGTTCTTGCCGCGCGCTCAGTACTCTTAAGCACACTTGCTTGTGCTTACTTGTATGAGTTGAGTCGCGCAACTCGATTCATGATTCACAATACAGTACACAATGGTTCAGTGATTCAGATTCACATCAGTGATGATCTTCGCTGTTTAACATGTTTTTCTTTATTTTTACATCTATAGTACTATATTCTTAGTGCAAATGGGTCCTAAAATGGTTATTAATAGTAAAGGAAAACTGGATTTCAGGCTGAGCAATTAGCATTAGCAGCTAGCTATTGTTTTGCTTTTACTTTTCACTTTCAATCGATTATTTACTAAATTACATGAGATTTTTCAAGACTTTATTATAAAATAAGCTTTGCTTTAAAGATTTTGTCCAACTGTAGCTTAATGTAAGTGTTAATGTTTAACATTCTCCGCTGTGATACAGTATAGACTATATTAAACTCATCGGTTCATGTTACATTTAACTTATGATTAATTTATCGGAACATACAATATCCCACTGTAAATCAGTTAGCACCTGTACAATACAACTTCATTAATACATATAATGCCTTATACAGTTTGGATTTTCTGGGGGTCTGGAACAGATTAATTCTTTATTCTTAATTGACTTTATTCTTTATGGGGAAAATTTGCTTGGTACTCATTGTTTTCGGTACTCAGCAAGCCTTCTGGAACAAGTTAACGACAAAAACTGTGGCACCACTGTATATTAACATTAGCCACTGTGAGAGACTCCTTTAGTTGCTTGGAAGCACCTCTCGGCGATCTTGGGGACTATTACATGACTTGATCTTGGAGTTTGTTTGATTGCTTATTTGTTTTATTTAACGTTGCATCAGCATCAAGGTTACATAATTGGTCTTACTGGACCAATTTAGAGCGACCAGTAAAAGTAATGCATGTCTTTGGAATGAAACTTGAGTACTTGGGGTAAACTCTTGCAGCATGCATATTCCACACAGGTGGAGTCTGAGGTCTTGGAGTGATCTTTGTTGGTTGACCATTGCTGCGGAGGTTAACAATGGATTTGAATTTCTCCCATTTATACACAATCTGTGTTATGTGGATTTGAGTCCACACTCTTAGAGATGGTTTTGTATCCTTTTCCACCAGATGAGCAACAGCTTTTTTTCTGAGGCCTTCAGAAATCTCCCTTGTGCCAAGATACACTTCCACTTCCACAAACATGTTGTGAAAGTCAGATTTTGATAGATCCTTTCTTTCAATACAACAGGGTGCCCACTCACACCTGACTGTCATCCCATTTATTGAAACATTTGACTCCACTCATTTCACATCCGAATTAACTGCTAATCCTGGAGGTTCACATAATAAATGATAAAGCATAATATTTTTGTCTCATTTTCAGTGGGTTCTCTTTATCTACTTTTAGGATCTGCATTTATATCTGTTGAAGTATAGGTAATATTTATTCAGAAATCTAGAAAATTCTAAAGGGTTCACTAATGTTCAAGCACCACTGTACACCCCTCCTGAGGAAACTTTAGATGTTCTTACAGCATTGCAGTTGAAGTAAATTTAATTACTTTGGTCTACTTTATGTAATCATCATAACTTATAGAGCACCGAGGGGGTAGAAGCTGAATTATTTATTCGCTTCAGTCTGTGCCTTAACACAATCAGAACAGCTTACAGTCCTCTCTATATCCTCCTGGCTGTTATTTTTTAAATCCACTTTAAATTGGTGATACTTTGTTTTGTAAGTTAAATTTAATTGCCCAAATAGGTGTTTTGAATACAGTATTTAAAGTTGTATCTTTTCAAGTAATAGAAACTTACAGTAAATTACTTTGTGACTTACATGGTGAAGCCTTTTGAAAAATTAATATGGGGAAAATAGATCAAAGTGTTGTTCAATGTAGAGCATGTACTAGTTCTGCACTCCGTATTTAGCAAATCTCCTGTTTTTTTGTGTAGCTGAGTTATATCCTTTATTGTGTACAGACAGTGAAGGCATGGCAGTGTGAAAAGGCACCTTTCCCCCCTCTTAAACCTGGTTTATGCTTTTGTCTTAAGTGCTCTGGAAAGCCTGGAACAATTGTTTTGTTTTTAACAGTTATGGTTGGAGTGGTGACAATGTATGGAGAAAGATGAAACTAGTATTAATATTAGAGAATAGTTAACTAAACTTATTCAGTTTGAACCTTCCGCAGGCTCTACCCACTATGGAAGCACTAGTTCAGCGACTGGAACAGGCTGTGATTCGGCTGGAGGAGGTTTCAGCCAAGCTTCAGGGCTGCTCTGGGAACTTGGCCAATTGTGTTATTAATGGACTCAATGGTAATGTATTGTCACTCATGCAACTGCAATATAGGGAGAATTCTTGCCAGAAAGCAGTGATCTTTATACAAAATGGCTTCTGAGTTTCATGATATTGTATGTGTTTTATAATTACAGCACATTGTTATTTACAAAACCCATTAAACCAGTTAGAACCAAAACAAAGTAATCAAACTAATGTTCAGTAATCAAAATGACAGTTGTCAGAACCCATTCAACATTTTGTTCCTCAATTGGAAATAAGCAGAAGCGAGAAAAACCTAAACTGCTTTTAACCCTCAATGTTGGTACTGATGTGGTGTTGTTAAGTTTTACTTTTGGGGAATAATTGTTTGTTTAGTTTTTTTGTTTTTTTTACTTCAAGGTGAAACCCAATGCATGGAAGCATTTGACCATTTACTGAGAGGACCTCTATCAGAGTACTTGAAGAACAGTAAGACTATTGGAGGTGTTGTGGCTAAACATGTACGTATAAATACACACACACACACACCCCATGATGTAATGTCCACTTGGACCATGTCTATTTGCATATATAATATACTCATATGCTCCCAAAAGGTTGTTATCCTTATTACTAAGCCAATTCACCTACCTACCTTGCCAGATACATTAGCTTTTATAAGACAGCAGTTACAATGACATGCATAACAACACAGCCTCTGGTGCAGAAAATGTTATTAAACAAATAGTTTTATTAGACACATGTGGCATCAGTGTGAGCAGACTTAATGCTGAGCAATGTGTGGCTGGCACTTATAAGCACCAGATCTTACCACCCATCTGGTAGTAAGATCTGCAGATCTGGATTACAAAAAAACAATAGAAAATCTATAGAATCTATTTGATACTAAATAAGTCAAGGTTTGGGAAACACTGTAGTATATTGGCTACCGATTCAATACCCAGTACACTACAGTATCCCATGTTGCTTTGTTAAGTAATTTATAATATGGTGTTCAGTCATAGTGCAATTTCACAGAATGTATAGAGGACATTAAGTGACACATTCCTCACCACTTAATTACTTATGCATAATTATAGTGTGCAAATATTACATTGCATTACATAAGACCCCAAAGTGGGACTCCGAGCCTTTTCCACAGTTGTGTTCCCAGACATGTTACATAATTTGTAAGGTCTGTCTGCACAAGTAGTTCTGTTCTTGCCTCAGTCTTCACGGTTTTCCTTCAACATTAGATCACAATCTAAAAAACAGGTTCACCCATTTTTCCAAAATGCATAGTGCTGCATCAGGCCATGCTTTCATACAGAAAAGGATGAAACAAATGAAATTACATAACAACTAAATCTTGACCATTCAACACCATAACACTGTTTCCTAAAGGAGGCAATATTCCTATACTTAATAGAAATATATAGCACATGAGCAGTTTTACGGTCTTACTCTACTATAATGCAGACCATTAAAAAATTACAGGAAAGCTGTACGTTTTCATTGACAAACTAAGTCTAATGAAGTAATTAAAACTGTTTGCTTTACACATCTGTCCCCAATGTAAGAAAAAATCAGTGCAAGAGCTTTTGTATATTTAAGATACAGTAACTAATTGTACACTTTAAGTCCTTTAGAAGGTATTATGGGACCCAGTCGACTAAGGTCTTATTCATTAGACTGTTTTATGAGCACCTGGGATTTCTGCCAGATGACCTGAACCAAACTGTGTAAAGGAGGTAATCCATGGTTTTGTGCATCGACGGCGATAAAGTTGACCTGGATATTACATCCACTGGGACAAAATAGTACTCACTTCATTGGTTCTTATTGGAGGTATCTGTGTCTATCCATCAGACAAAAACATTCATTCCATTTTAGGTTACCTCCTCTTGACCCTGCATTACTAAGAGGTTCCATTTCTAAATCTGAAATGACAAGTTTTGGTTTCTGCACCTCTTGTACTCTTCCTGTTACTCACATCACTGCTGAGGGAGGTTGGGGGGAGGATGTTTTTATGTAGTAGGCTCCTTTTACGGTAAAGCAGGCCTCTGGGTTACAGCACACTGTAAGAGCAGGTCTTTTCCCAAACATGCTTTCTTGGACTGTGTGTGTGTAGTAATGTGTGCATAAAAATATGTTTATTTGTAAGCATTCTACATATTACTTTGGGCAGGCTATACATTCTGATTTTGTATATTGTGTATTTTATATATTTGTGTTCATATGGTTAATAGACCTCTTTCACTAGCATAGAAATAATACATTACAGTTACATTCCATTCTTTCTTCCTCTGCTGTATCTTATGTCTTGCATGACTATACTCATAAAGCAATAGGCCAAAAGAGAATGGGCATTACAGTATTTTTGTTATTGATATGGGTGTTACAGTGGGGCTTAAAAGTATTTAGTCAGTCACTGATTGTGCAAGTTTCCTACTTAGAAAAATGAGAGGTCGGTAGTTTTCATCATTGCTACACTTCAACTACGAGAGACAAAATGAGAAAAAAAAATCCAGGAAATCACATTGTAGGATTTTTAAAGAATTTAATTGTAAATCATGGTGGAAAATAAGTATTTGGTCACCCACAAACAAGGACGATTTCTGGCTCTCACAGACCTGTAACTTCTTCTTTAAGAAGCTCTTCTGTCCTCCACTCGTTACCTGTATTAATGGCACCTGTTTGACCTCGTTATCTGTATAAAAGACACCTGTCCACAGCCTCAAAGAGTCAGACTCCATACTCAACCATGGCCAAGACCAAAGAGCTGTTGAAGGACACCAAAAATTGTAGAGGCAATTATTGAAATGCTTAAAAACAATGTTCCTCAAAGAATGATTGGAAGGGATTAACATATTTCTTCCTCTACAGTACATATCATATCATTAAACAGTTCAAGGAATCTGGAGGAATTTCAGTGCGTAAAAAGCCAAGGGTGCAAGCTTAAGCTGAGCACCTGTGATCTTTGATGCCTCAGACGGCACTGCATCAAGTACTGCCATTCAACAATATCTCATAGAACGACATGGGCAAGGGATTACTTTGGCAAACCTTTGTCAAGCCCTACAATACACAGTTCACAAATGCTAATTAAAACTTTACTATGCAAAAAATAAGCCTCATGTTAAGCATGTCCAGAAGGTGTGTTGGCTTCTCTGGTCTTGGAGGCATCTGGGATGGACCAGCACACAGTGGATATGTGTATTGTAGTCAGACGAATCAGTATTCCAGCTTTTTTGGAAGAAATGGTCACCGTGTGCTCTGGACCAAAGACGAAAAGGACCATCCAGATTGTTATCAGCAACAAGTCCAAAAGCCAGGCTCTGTCATGGTATGGGGTTGTGTCAGCGCTCTTGGCAAAGGTCATTTACACTTCTGTGATGTTAGCATTAATGCAGAAAAATACTCTGAGATTTTAGAGCAACATAAGCTGCCTTCAAGACAACATCTTTTCCAGGAACATCCGTGCATTTTTTTAAAAAGACAGTTAAAAACATGCCAAATCAGAAAAAGTTAAAAATGAAAATTTGTAAATCCCCTCCAGTTGTTTTAAACATTTCAATAATTGTCTTACATGTTTGTTGATAAACTGGAGATCCTTTGGTCATCTTTACTCCTCAAAGACCCAGCCTTTTGTGGATACTGCTTTTTACCAAATCATGATTATAATCACTTGTTGACTTTACCTGTTTGGAATCACATAATTATTTAGTTTTTTAACCTCCTTACTAGCCCTAAATTGCCCCTGTCCTAGCTTTTTCTTGGAATGAGTTGCAGGCCTGAGATGCTGGAATGGATGTTTATTAACAAATTAAATTAAGTTGACCAGAAAAAAAAACATGAAATATCTTTGGTTCATACTGTCTGCAATAAAACTAAAATCAAAGGAAATGTAAGGAAGACTCTAGCTTTTTTTTTCATTTACATTTTCCATACTGTCCCAACTTCTTATTTGGAGTTGTAAATTTATTATGAATAAAATTCAGTTCATGAGTGGTGCAGCAGTCTAAGATGCTACCCCGCCATCGATGGGGACCCAGGCTCAAGTCCTGTTGGTACAGTCCAACAAGGCCAGGTATCACATGCAGACACAGTTTGCTGGATCTGAGTGAGAGGAGGCAGGTTGGAGGGTCATCCACTATAATAGTCACCCCTACCCGGTCCTACGATACACTTACCCCTCCACCCTACAGGATAGGCACTAGAAGCTTCACGACTCTGTCTAACAACCATTATGTTAAAATTAGAATAAAATATACATGTAATATTCACAAGAACCATATTGTAATATGAGTTTTGTCCTTTTATTTATAGGCTGAGATGGTACACAGTGCCTTGCAGGTGGAGAGGGTCTTCCTCAAACTAGCCACCACACACCAGGAGCCTGCACAGGTAAACATGTAGAACAGTGGGTTTGAACGTGCATGCCTATGTAGTCCTTTATTCCAGTCTTTTCTGTACATTCTGGCCAGATGTCCAATACAATACTTAATATTTTCAAATAATCAAAATGTTTTTGGCTTCCTTGATTATTTAAAGCTAATAAGTTGAGATGTAAGATTAGCTAGAGTTCTGCAAAAGACTAAAGCATTATTGGTTATCATTAGTATTTTAACTTTCTGGTCACATTCTGTGGTGAGATACTTATTTACTTATTCAAAACCAACTGTGTTTATATTTAGCATTTAATAGATTAATTAGATACTTAGATAATTAGATAGTTTTATAAGCAAACCCGCTAAATCACTGTTAAGTAACCAGCATTATCATTTTAGGGCATTGTCTGTTGACCCTTATCACCAGTTCAGATCACTGAACTCGATCCCTTTTCACTGTTGCCGATTTTATCATGCACATTTATCATTAATGCCACTGAAGTTACATGCACACATTCTTCCAAGAGACACCGATACAGTTACTGAAAAGGACATTGAAGGCATCTATACGAGAGGTTTAGCAGTTTAGCCATGGTTTACACTGCTGTATAGAACTTTTCTTCTTCATTTTCATATGGTTCTGAGCTTACGTGGTCAGCCATGCGATGCCGGGCTCTCTGTGCACATAGGGATTACCTCCACTGTTCAAAAGAACGCCAATGCAACACATTCCCAACGCTGCAAACAGCAGCTTAGGGGAAGTCTGGGGGCCATCCTGATGTCATTCCGTTGGACTTTGGTTTGTGTTGGCCAAGCAGGAAGTCATTATCTCAGAGCTTGTACACCATTGGATGAGAGGAGAAGCAGGAATGAAGTCATCCAATAAATGGATCTGCTCTGTAGAGATGTGATCATGCTGTAGAATTGTCACTCAGAGTAGACACAGAGTCACTCAGAGTAGTGTTTTTGGATGGATAAAAAGATGACTACGTTGATAAGCATGTAGATGGACTTACCACAAAAAAGCTTCACAACATTCTGTAAATCCACTCCCAGCTTGCTGTTTAGTTGTAGACAGTTTTGCTGGAGATTTTCACTCATCTCCAAATACAATACAGTATTCATCATTGAATTTCTGCAGGAGCTTGTAATAGAAGTCTGATGTGTAAATTGTGAAGACAGGCCAGTTCCTGTTGGTGCCCCAGTCCTACTTTCCCTGTCTTATAGGCAGAAATAAAAAAACACAATCCCCATTATGGCTTCATCCAGGTATGAGTAGGCTCTGTAAGCATATAAGTCAGAACATCATCAACACCTGTGTGTCTCTGGTGCAAACTGTAAGTGTCCCGATGCTTCCTGGATGGGATCTACGCTGTTTCAGAACCGGTCTCTCAAAGGTTTTCATTATATGTAACATGAGTGCCACTTGTCTGTAGTCATTAAGGACACCTGTCTTTGTTACCAGAACTATACTGTGTAATACAGAGAAACTGGGAGGGGGCAGGGGTGGTGTCTTCAGTGTTTAAGTCTGATGGGATTCAGGAAAAAAAAAAAGATTAAAAAAAAGATTACTACATAGCCTTTGATGTTAGATGAACATGGTAGACTACTTTTTAAATGACTTTCTATTGCTTAAATGAATTGCTTCATGACTAAGTGTACATTGCTCTTGTAGGATGTGTACCAGTTACAGTGGGGCATAAAAGTATTTAGTCAGTCACTGATTGTGCAAGTTCTCCTACTTAGAAAGATGAGAGAGGTCTGTAATTTTTATCATAGGTACACTTCAACTATGAGAGACAAAATGAGAAAAAAAAAATCAAGGAAATCACATTGTAGGATTTTTTTAAGGAATTTAATTGTAAATCATGGTGGAAAATAAGTATTTGGTCACCCCCACAAACAAGCAAGATTTCTGGCTCTCACAGGCCTGAAACTTCTTCTTTAAGAAGCTCTTCTGTCCTCCACTCGTTACCTGTATTAGTGGCACCTGTTTGACCTCGTTATCTGTATAAAAGACACCTGTCCACAGCCTCAAACAGTCAGACTCCAAACTCAACCATGGCCAAGACCAAAGAGCTGTTGAAGGACACAGGAAGAAAATTGTAGACCTGCAGAAGAGTGAATCTACAATAGGCAAGCAGGTTGGTGTGAATTTATCAACTGTGGGAGCAACTGTAAGAAAATGGAAGACATACAAGATCATTGATAATCTCCCTCGATCTGGGGACCCACACAAGATCTCATCCTGTGGGGTCAAAATGATCATGAGAACGTTGAGCAAAAATCCCAGAACTACACGGAGGGACCTGATGAATGACCTGCAGAGAGCTGTAGAGGTTATGTTACGTTTGTTATGGTTAAGTATTGTGTTGAACATTTGTTATTAACCAAATACTTATTTTCCACCTTGATTTACAATTAAATTCTTTAAAAATCTTACAATGTGTTTTCCTGGATTTTTTTCTCATTTTGTCTCTCATAGTTGAAGTGTACCTATGATGAAAATTACAGACCTCTCTCATCTTTCTAAGGAGGAGAACTTGCACAATCAGTGACTGACTAAACACTTTTTTGCCCCATTGTTTACAGTTTATGTATTTAAATTCATTTTCCCTTCCTACAGAACATTTGAAAAAACTACCCAAAGATCAGTAAACCCTGTTATGATCATACCCGGGCCACTTAATGTCGATGTGCATATTTCACATTTTATTCGAACTATGACTCCATGATTTTAGTTTCGTTCATAGATTTATCATCTACACCGCCCAAGGAGGTTGGGTCCCTTTTTGAGTCTTGGTCCTCCCAAGGTTTCTTCCTATAACACTCAGGGAGTTTTTCCTTGCCACTGTCGCCCTAGGCTTGCTCAATTTGGATTTGGACGTAGTTATTAGGAGATAATCTAAACTTGTAAAGTTGCTTTGAGACATTGCTCCATTGTAAAAAGCGCTATATAAATATATCTGACTTGACTTGACTTATGATTGATTTGATGGGTTCATATGTATAGTGATTCAAATATAACTGGAACAGTGATTAAATAACACAGGTTATTCACTGACCTCATGCACATTGTTCATTGGTTGTAATGTAACCACACATCACCAACCACTTTATTGGGTACACCCCGCTTTTCTACACTCATTGACCATTTTATCAGTTCCACTTACTATATAGAAGCACTTTGTACTTTTACAATTACAGATTGTAGTCAATCTGTTTCTCTGCATACTTTGTTAGTCCCATTTACTCTGTGTTATAATGATCAGGACCCCCACAGGACCATCACAGATCAGGTACAATTTGGGTGGTGGATCATTGTCAGCACTGCAGTGACACTGATGGGGTATTGGTGTGTTAGTGTGCGTTATGCTGGTATGAGTGGGTCATTTGTTGTTGCACAGTTAGTGTTAATCATCCTCTAATTCTTCATCAGTGCTCAAAGGATCCTGCCTACAGGATGCTCGTGGTTGGACATTGTTGGTTTTCAGTCAAGCAGTGACACTGAGAAGTTTGAAAACTCCAGCAGGACTGTTGCATCTGATCCACTCATACCAGGCCAACAAACACTAACACACCCCCACCACGTGGTGGTCCTGTGGGGGTCCTGACCATTACAGAACAGAGCAAAGGGGACTAACAAAGTATGTATAGAAACAGGTGGACTACATTTTGTAAAGTGCATCTGTATGGTAAGTGGAACTGATTAAATGAACACCGAGCATAAAGACAAGGAGATGTAACGAACAAAGTGAGTGTACAATGCCAATTCTGGTGGTACCAAGCTTCATTGGTGAGAGTTGTTCTGAAGAATTTTAAATGTCTTTTTTAAGATGGAGGGGCAGTCTAGTTACTGATACTAAGTGTTATAGGGAGAGCAAATATTGTCCTAACATATTCCCACAAACCTGAATGGAAAAATAACTGAATTAGGTATGACCAGAAAAGCCCAGTGGCTCCCTGTGTGAGCCATGCTATACTCCCTGGGATACTCAAAACCTTGCATAAATACACTTGCTTCTGTACTCCTACATATTTTATTGCTCTTAAATATACAGTAAATTCATATAGTAGAACCTTACCAACGCCCACACACAGTGTTGTCTTCAGATCGAGGCTAACACTGTCAGTATGCTGGAAAGCAGTAAGCCTCTGGCTTCTTTCTCTCTCTGTGTTTGTGTGTGGGGCTGAGGTTGCACTTTGTGGCTTTTTATGGTCATGTTCTATATTTGAGCCGCAGTGTCTGTGGCCTTGGTCAAGTGACGGCCCTGTCAGTTGATGGTGAAGAGCATTTGTGTGGGCTGGAGTTTAGAGTGCACAACTGTTAGGCTCCCAGTAATTCCCTAACACACTTCCAAATGGAACTGATATGATCGCAGATCCCGGTCAAGGAGTTCAGTTTTTTGGTTTGCAAAGCTTGATGTTGTTAGTATCTTTAGAATGCTTAACAAAAAATATATATTTTTTTTATTAGCTTAGCTCTTTTTTTGTGGGGCTGATCCAGTCAACCACATGCAATATTCCGACTTTGCCCCATTTCTCCTTAATGTACTTTTTTTGCTGTAATTCATAATATGTTTTATTGGTCTTGCCCTGGATTCATTCATAACCCAGAGATAGGCAGACTGTTTTTGTCCTTTCCCTTAAACTGTGACTGATATGAGAGGGAAAGTCCAGACTGATGCAGGATCAGGTATGGACTGATGACTCAGGCTATAAATTATTGCACGTGATGAGAGCTTCTCTTAATACATGCTGGGCTGTTAAACATGGGACCTCGCGTTAAAGATTGTGTCATTAACCAGATGATCAAATGCCTGTTTTTGTCCAAAGGAATGAAAATCATGTGCAGTTTGTTAGAGGAAAAGTACTTTGGCCCAGCTTTCTCTTACATCCCCCTGTAAACAACAGCGACCTACTTCTAATAATACACACTGCTATTTGCCCTTGTAGACACATCTGACCATTGTATATTTCTTTGTTTATATTGTAACATTCTCAGTGGGCAGCATGGTGACCCAGCAGGTAGAGCTGTTCTCTAAAGGGTACCAGGTCCTGGGTTCAATAGTCATCTCTTGATATTTTCTGTGAGGAGTTTGGCATGTTTCCTGTAGTTACTCTGGTTTCTTAAAGTGGATTGGCTCCCCTAAGCATGATTAAGTTTGAATAAGTAAGTGAGGGATGCCCATGAGATATACTGGCTCCCTGTACAAGGTACAACCCCACCTTGTTCCTACTATTTCCAGGTTACAGGCGTTACTAATGAATGAATTGGTATGATCAGGGATATACATAACGTACGCCTGACAAGCTTTTTTCATCTGGAATAAAAGAGGAAATAAAGCACTCACACAGCTGCTTTTTTTACCAGTTTCATTTGGCCCAGCAAATGGGACTAAAATAGAAGCAATATTTAGTCTGCTCAAAGTAAACACAGCTTAACTTATTATGAAGTCCTGTGAATATGTAATAGTTGAGTGAAATGGGGAAAAATGGTGGACATGGCAACTGGTCCACTACAACAACAAAACAATGCAGCAGAGTCGTATTAAAAAAAAACAGCGTGTTCCCTTTCTCAATATTACAGTGAAGTAAACTTTAGACATGAGCTATGCAAGCCTTACAAGGCCAGGAGGATCTCCCCATACAGGACTAGGACTCTGCCTAGGAGGGAAGTAGCTCTCCTCTCTGGATGTTTCAGTGGAAAAAAATGTGCCTTCAATTAGAAGCGTATTCGGGATCTAATAACTCCTTTTCATCATCCTGTGTTTGCTTAATCAAAGAAGCTTAACACTCCATAATGTTGTTAAACAGGTCACTGAACTATTACCTAATATGGTACATAGTCATCATACAAGAGTGATTTCTAGCAGCTAATGACTTAGAGAAAATACTAACTCATATACCTGTACAAGATATGTCCTTTGATCACCCTGGATATCTGTGTCCTCTGGTTAGACAGAGCTAGCGGATCTCCTCAGACCAATCTCAGAGCAGATCGAGGAAATTCAGAACTTCAGAGAAAAGAACCGTGGAAGCCATCTGTTTAACCACCTGTCTGCTGTCAGTGAAAGCATTCCTGCTCTTGGATGGGTGGCAGTGGTGAGTTTCAGCTGTAGTCTGGCAACATATGTTCATACACAGTTTCTGAACTTGAATTGAATTTCACTATACTGTAAAAATACACTTAGTTCAGGTCGCAGTCTATTTTAAATGATAACATTTACGTAATACACCCTCTAAAAGCTACACTACTGATGTATAATTGCGACTCTTAGCAAATATTGCAAATGCATAATACATGACTGATTAAGCAGTGAACATGGGTAGCAGTTTTTATTAAAGGTAATTTGCATATTGTATGCTGAACAATGCATACACCAGTACATTCTGACCACTCACAAACTGAATAATGCACATGTCCAGGTTTGGGATATATAACCCCAAATCACAAGACATTATGATGGTATGGAAAATGCGAATTTGAAAAAACCTGCAGTGTTCCTTACATTTATTTCATTGCAGAAAGTATGAATCCAAGATATGTTTTTTTTCTTTCTGATGAACTTCATTTCATTTGTTAATAAACATCCATTCCTGCTTTTCAGGCCTGCAACACATTCCAAAAAGTTGGACTGGGGCAAATTTAGCTAGTAATGAGGTAAAAGTAAATCTAAAAAGTCATGTAGTCCCACAAATGCTTTTTGTCAATTAATACAGTGTTATAAGGGTGCAGTGGTAGCCTAGCAGGTAAGGTACTGGACTATGGACCAGAAGACCCAGGGGTCAAATCCCACCTCTGCCAAGCTGCCACTGTTGGGTCCTTGAGCAAGGCCCTTAACCTACAATAGCTTGGATTGTAAGACTGTACCAATTGTAAGTCGCTCTGGATACAGGCGTCTGCTAAATGCTGTAAATGTAAATGTATAAGGGAGATGAGCACTGCTCATTTAACACATATCATTACAATTACATTTGGTTTCATCACAACTAGGAACTTTCCTAACATGTTTGCTGTCTCCCACATACTTTTCGGAAAGCTGGCTATCTTCTAAGTACCCAGGTCCCATCTTTGCTATGGATCTCTCCAGCTTGTTCAGAGTTACTGTTGACATTGCTTCTTGTGCCAAATTCATTCCATTTTTAGAACGTTAATGAGCTCTGTGGGATGTTTGCAATTTTGCATATTTTTATTACCCTACTCTGAAGAGAACTTTATCACAAACTTATTTAAAGCCCCTTTTTATTCATGATGTTTATATATGTTCTTTAAAGTCTAGCGCTATCCATATCATAAAACTACTAAATGTGAAAAAGTCCAAATGGGTGGACACCACAGACGATTGCTTTAGGACTACATGGGAAGCTTCCATTCAAATGAATTAAAATGCAGTAAAGGAATCTTGATGGAATTCAATATTTTGGCATTTCAAGTGATCAAATATATTACATCATTATTGTGCTGTTCATTCATTAAACAAAAAAAAAAATGAAAAGAATAAACCTGCTAAACCTGCCTTGAAGCCCCAGTAACATACACTTATTGAACCTTGTGCAACTCTGGGAGTCTATGGAACAGATGTGTACTTGTTAAAAGGATTGGACAAATGGCTCTGAACGCGTCATTCTGAGCCATGCTTGGACATGCAGGCTTCACTGGCAGAGAATGGACTGTGGGCAGGTGGGTTTTACACGGCAAAATATAACATCTCGGTGTTTATTGGACAGTACACTTATTGGTTGACCTGCCTTGATGCACGACTTCTATTTAGAATGAAGTGATCATATGTGAACATGTGTGCTTTCCCATTTTTAAAAACCACTACTAGTTTTTTTTAAACTCAGTTTTTGAGTCATCAGAGCGTTGGAAACTTTTATATACTATGCCCCTCAGCACTTAGTGACCCCGCTCTGTAACTCTTTCATGGCAGAGTTGCTGTGATTCATAAACACTTCTCAATAATCCCACTTGATTGTGGAATATCTGGGAGGAAAGAAACTTCAAAAACTGACTTTTTCCAACAGTGGCATCCTGTTATAGTACCGCTATGAAATATATATACATATATACATATATATATAGATATAGATATGTATATATATTTATACACGTGTATATATCTCAATTACATCACTTGTTTGAAATCATATGTTTATTTAGTTTTTTGTTTTATGTCATTACTAGCCTTAACCATATCTTGGGTTCAAATTGTCTGCAATTAAATAAACATTTCTGATTCAAAATTTTCTGATTCAGGGTTGTACATATACACTGCTCAAAAAAATAAAGGGAACACTCAAATAACGCATCCTAGATCTAGGGTTATGAAATATTGATGAAATATTCTCATTGAATACTTTGTTCTGTACAAAGTTGAATATGCAGACAACAAAATCACACAAAAATCATTAATGGAAATCAAATTTATTAACCAATGGAGGCCTGGATTTGGAACCCTCATACCATATTCATGGAGTGGGTTTCTAACCGTTTGTGCAGACACATGCACATTTGTGGCCTGCTGGAGGGTCATTTTGCAGGGCTCTGGCAGTGCTCCTCCGGTTCCTCCTTGCACAAAGGCGGAGGTAGCGGTCCTGCTGCTGGGTTGTTGCCCTCCTACGGCCTCCTCCACGTCTCCTGGTGTACTGGCCTGTCTCCTGGTCCTCCAGCCTCTGGACACTACGCTGACAGACACAGCATACCTTCTTGCCACATCTCGCATTGATGTGCCATCATGGATGAGCTGCACTACCTGAGCCACTTGTGTGGGTTGTAGAGTCTGTCTTATGCTACCACGAGTGTGAAAGCACCACCAACATTCAAAAGTGACCAAAACATCAGCCAGAAAGCATAGGTACTGAGAAGTGGTCTGTGGTCCCCACCTGCAGAACCACTCCTTTATTGATGTGTCTTGCTAATTGCCAGTAATTTCCACCTGTTGCCTATTCCATTTGCACAACAGCATGTGAAATTGATTGTCAATCAGTGTTGCTTCCTAAGTGGACAGCTTGATTTCACAGGAGTTTGATTTACTTGGAGTTATATTGTGTTGTTTAAGTGTTCCCTTTATTTTTTGAGCAGTGTATAATACTCAATGTATAATAGTGATGCAGTTATTAAATGTATTTTAATTTCACCTTAAGTATATGTTAAATAAGAGTTTAAATACATATGCAGTAGTATATTTATAGTCTTATAGTCTAAGAATACTTAAAATAGTTCAATTTTAGCACAGTTAAGTACACAACGTTTGTGTTTTGTACTATTTTTGTACAATTAAAGTACGATAAGTTCCAAAATATTTATTCCATTTTAGCACTCTAGGATTGCATTAATCATTAGCGTGGCTACAACTTCACTTTAGTGCACTGTAGCATAAAAAGTTTAGTATTTTTGAGTTGACATTTTTTTTTTTGCTAGGGTTCTTGCACTCAGTCCAATAATATTTTTTCTGTTACCTGCCTTAAACTTATGTCTCATAATTTTGGTTTTCTTTAGTCTGCAGTGTCTGTGTCCTGGGTCTAGGATGTACTGGTGTTACATATTGGGTCATTATTCGTGTTTTTCAGGTTCAGGTTTCAGGTTCTTTCTAAACTTTAAAGTACATGACAGTGATGACCTTTCTCTTACTTAGAATGAGAGACCAGGGCCCTATGTGAAGGAGATGAATGATGCCGCAATGTTCTACACCAACAGAGTTCTAAAGGATTACAAAGACACGTGAGTCTTGCTTGTTACCAATCATCTAGTAACTGGTAAAAATCTAATTCAAATATTGACTCACCCATCTGTCAGTATATACATTGCCTTAGTAATTTGGAGTTGTGTGATTTTGTAAATATATGTCTTTCCCTGACTATAGAGAGCCTTGCCATGCAGAATGGGTGCGTTCCTACTTGAGTATCTGGACTGAACTACAGGCCTACATCAAACGGCACCACACCACTGGACTTGTTTGGAGCAAGACTGTGAGTTGGACCTTAAAACTAACACATGTTCAGTAAAATATTTGTTACATAGTGTTTAATAGTGAAAGCAGTAGCTTATTCACCAATGTTTTCTCATAAATCTCAAATATCATGACATGAAGTCAGCATAGTGATTGCTTTAAATAAAAAACAGCAAAAGAATTTGCCCAGTGGTAATCTTCTTTGCATTGTAGGACTGCTCTTCTTAAGTGAGGCTTTTCAATTTAATTATAGACAAATCAAATATTTCTGTTTTTAATCAAAGTTTAATTTAGAGCAGGTCTGAGCCATGGTAGTCATCCAAAATCTCACAAAAAGATGCTACATCTGGTAATGGTACTTCCCTGGGGTTTCATTTCACTCTCTCCTTTTCAAGTTCTTCAGCTTTTCTATAATTTCCTCTATTTAGATAAAATATGCTGAAGTTGGGTCTGATTTTATTAGTATGTTAGTTCGGAATATGCCTTTAAATGTCAAGGGCTTTGTTACGGGGTACAAGCTGTGCTCTTTATACATGTATATACATTGTCTATGCACTTGTCCTCTCTGATCACATACCTAGGAAGTATGTATGTTTTTCGATGGGGACAGAGGGTGGGAGGGCTGCGTTAAGCGTGTGTGTGTGTCAGTCAGAAACCTGAGAGCTTTCGGTAGCTGTGTGTGTCAGCTGTCCCTCTTGCTGTGAAGGGTTAGAGTGTGATGGAGTGTGTGCTGGGGACAGGTGGCTCTCAGGCACTCTTTGAATTGACTTTACCAAAGAAATACCTCCAACAAAAGCCTAGTGTGTGTTTAGATCGTTCACCTGTTCACATAGACACGCTTGGCGTAACTTATACTCTGCTCTCATGTAACACTTTAGCTACATAATGACATCAGTTGCTGACCAGCTATATATTCTCAGATGACAATAGTCTTATATTAACTCTTAATCCCTGCGTTGCACATGTATTGTTATGTGGAGTTTTTCTTTTATTTCTTTTGTTTTTTTAGGGTGATACTGTTAAGTAGTGACCTTTTAGGGTTATAGGTTAAGGTCCAACTGCTGAACCAGTGCTGAACCATTCAGCACAGCTCTCCAGAGTGACAGGGTGGTGTGAGCATGTTTATGTTGGAAAAGAAAGGACGTGTGTATAGCAGTTGTTGCGGTGTGAATGTTGAAGTGGGGATTGTGTGCAACTGTCAATGGCAGCTGTGCTGACACAGGAAAAAAGGCACAAGTGTGCTTCTTTTAACAGGGTAACCAACTGCCTCCCATTCATCCTCTTATACAGGCTTAAGATACATTCATTTAGTTTCAAGCGAATAACATATGAAGACTTTCCACTTTATGTGTACACAGAATAAAACTGGGCAAAGCTAAAATAATATATATTAACAAAAGACCTTCAAAAATCTGGAGTAAATTGCTGAAGGTGGACCACTCTCTTAAAAAAGAAAATTGTATTATTATAATCAAGAGCCATTTGCATTGTCTAGACCAAACATGAGGCTTTTAGTTGCGTTTATTCAGCACATAGCTCCAGAAAATTGCTAAGACAGCAGAGAAATACTTCAATAAAAGTCAATAAGTGAGGTGGCATTTTTGGTATTGCCTGCAACCTATAGTGCATTCACATGTCAAGTCAAGTCAGATCTATTTATATAGCGCTTTTTACAATGGAGCATTGTCTCAAAGCAACTTTACAAGTTTAGATTATCTCCTAATAACTACGTCCAATCCCAAATTGATCAAGCCAGGCGACAGTGGCAAGGAAAAACTCCCTGAGTGTTATAGGAAGAAACCTTGGGAGGACCAAACTCAAAAAGGGACCCAACCTCCTTGTGCGCGTAGATGAAAATCTAAGAGGCGAAACTAAAGTCCATGGAGTCAAAGTTTCGAATAAATGTGAAGTATGCCATGGCATTAAGTGGCCCGGTATGATGGGGCTGGAGCTGATGACGGAAGCAGCTTGAGTGAAGTTGAAGTGGATGAACATCATGTGTGGAGCTGGAACTGGTACCAGAACACAGCTCGAAGAGAAAACAGAAAATGCAATTAGTTATTGATTAAGAGCACAGTGTCTATTAACAATCACTTGAATCAGAACCCTGGCAGCATTAGCTATAGCAACATAGCTATAAAGAGCAGAACTGGTAAAATAACTAACACAGCCAAGAGGGATCACATGAGACATTGGCAACCCCACGGGAGGCAGAAGACAGCAACCCAACGTCTCTGATCACCATAAGACTCTTTGACTATGAACCCCCAGCTCTGCCCTTAGTCCTAAGGCAAGGATGCACGGTCAAGATCACGAGGACCGAAGCCCAGTTCAGCCAGACCGCCCACTCGACACTCCCGGCTAGCGGACAAGGCAGGCAAGCCAGACATGACTCCAGACTCCGGCCCCAGTGACCCAAGCCATGCATCCTGATCTAAATCTAGTCAAAATCCTGCACAAATAGGTATGTCTTTAGCCTAGACTTAAAACGTGGACACTCCAAACAACAAAGGGAGTAACTGAATTTAGTCAGTTATATGGATAAAAAGGTTAATACTTAAAATATATTTATTGTAAAAATAAAATGCTACCATCTACTCAAACTGTGATCCTAGGAAATCCTTCCTCAAAACAATTACTCTCACTGTGCATAGGGTAAAATACACTTTCAAATCTTTGTTTTGAATTTTTTGGCACTATATAGGCATTTTCCGGTGTAACTATTTATATTAGCTATTGTCTGATTTATGAAGGTCAACAGAGTCTTGTCTCTTCACTTGTGTATTCTCTGATTTTACCCATAGGGACTTACTGAATGACTCAGCAAAATGGTCACCTCATATGTATACCCCAATGAAACAGCTTGAGAGTTTTAAAGTATTTTTCCCACATAATTTAGTGTTTTAGCTGTAGGTTACATGTCTCTCATATTCAATGTGACAGTGTGAGACATTTGGCAAAATCTATTAAGAAAAAAATTATATCGTTTAACAATACTGATTGAGATGCTTACACGCCAGTACAGTATGTATTTGTATGACATAGTCGCCTAATGTTCACGTGGTAGCGGTCCAATCCAAAGTTGTGCCTAGTACGCCACCTAATGGACAGTGGACATGCAGATTTTGCTCGAGTTGAACTTCATAAACATGCCGGTTCCACGGTTCCACCTAATCTTTGTGATAGGATATTTCTATCCAGATGGAAGCGGTCTCATCCATGATGTCATTGTTCCCATCCAACGTGCATCCAGAGGGGTCAATTAATGTTAACATGTATTTGCTTAATTCTATTGCTCCAGAACAAATTATTCTTTAATGTCTTACACTTGTTTGTGGAAATGTGCATCCTAGTTCCAGAAAATGATCCATGTGTTTTCCCCAGGGTCCTGTAGCCCCTCCGACTCTGTTCACATCTCCACCTGCTGCTCACTGTCCTCCTCCACCACCACCACCACCTCCACCTGCCTTTGTAGATGAGAGTCTAAAACCTGACAACAACTCAGCGCAGCGCTCAGCCCTGTTTGCCCAGCTGAATCAAGGAGAGGCTATTACAAAAGGTGTACAAAATACATTGTAAATGCACTGTCTCAGTGTTCACATATATCTGTTATTTAACACATTATGTACCTCATTTTGAGTCCCTGTCCTTACATGTGATTCAGCATGACACCAGCCATCAATGATGCTTGTGTTTAAAATTATATAACAGTTTAATTTCTACAACACAACTTGATGCACACTCCTATATACTGTACAGTATACACTCACCAATCACTTTATTGGTACACCTCCTTGTTCACACCTATTGTCCATATATGGAGTTCCACTTAACATATACAAGCACTTTGTAGTTCTGCAATTACAGACTGTAGTCCATCAGTTTCTCTACAGTGGTGCTTGAAATTTTGTGAACCATTTAGGATTTTCTATATTTCTGCATAAATATGATCTAAAACATCATCAGATTTTCACACAAGTTCTAAAAGTAGATAAAGAGAACCCAGTTAAACAAATGAAACACAAATATTATACTTGTTCATTTACTGACTGAGGAAAATTATCCATTATTACAAATTAGTGAGTTTCAACAGTATGTGAACCTCCTAGGATTAGCAGTTAATTTCTGAGGACCTCAGAAAAAGAGTTGTTGATGCTCATCAGGCTGGAAAAGGTTACAAAACCATCTCTAAAGAGTTTGGACTCCACCAATCCACAGTCAGACAGATTGTGTACAAATGGAGGAAATTCAATCCCATTGTTACCCTCCCCAGGAGTGGTCGACCAACAAAGATCACTCCAGGAATAAGGCGTGTAATAGTTGGTGAGGTCACAAAGGACCCCAGGGTAACTTCTAAGCAACTGAAGGCCTCTCTCACATTGGCTAATGTTAATGTTCATGAGTCCACCATCAGAAGAACACTGAACAACAATGGTGTGCATGGCAGGGTTGCAAGGAGAAAGCCACTGCTCTCCAAAAAGAACATTGCTGCTGATCTGCAGTTTGCTAAATATCACGTGGACAAGCCAGAACGCTACTTGAAGAATGTTTTGTGGACGGATGAGACCAAATTAGAATCTTTTGGTTTAAAAGAAAAGCAGGTTCGGGCCTGTTTTGCTGCATCTGGGCCAAAACGACTTGCCATCATTCATGGAACAATGAATTCTGAATTATATCAGAGAATTCTAAAGGTAAATGTCAGGACATCTGTCCATGAACTGAATCTCAAGAGATGGTGGGTCATGCAGCAAGACAACGACCCTAAGCACACAAGTCTTTCTACCAAAGAATTGTTAAAGAAGAATAAAGTTCATGTTTTGGAATGGCCAAGTCAAAGTCCTGACCTTAATCCAATCTAAATGTTGTGCATGTCCAAGCTGCATGAAAGAATATATTTAATCAGTTTAAGTATTTTACAAGTCAAACTGTCATGTTTAGAACTCAAGGCTTCTTAAAATAATTCTATGCTGATCATAATATCTCTTAGAAGGAAAAATATAACAAATTTGACTACACATAAGATGTTTCAGTTGCTAAATAAATTTTGCAGTGTGTTTCTACTGGTTTACTACTTAAGCCAATGTATAATTACAACCCCAAATCAGACAAAGTTGGGACAATATGGAAAATGCATATTAAAAAAAAAGTTTTTCGTACATTTACTTTGACTTTTATTTAATTGCAGACAGTATGAACCCAAGATATTTCATGTTTTGTCTGATCAATCCATTCCTGCATTTCAAGCTTGCAACACATTCCAAAAAAAAGTTGGGACACTAAAGCACTTACTTTTTGAGGGTAGCTGGTAGATCTGGTATGGTCTCATTGTGGAACCAATGAACTGTTATCCAGTTCACTCACAACAAAGAATAAATACGTGTCTGATCAGATGCTGCAGGAAAGTGAATAACTTGACTGTCTCCCCTAAAGCCTAAGCAGGTTAGCTGGCTTTCATTAGCTACAGATAAACGTGAGACTAATGCCCTTGACATTTGTCAAAGGCACTGACACAACCACATACCACGACACTTTGGACTTGTAGCTGATAACAGTCTGGATGGTCCTTTTTGTCTTTGGTCCGTAGCACACTATGTCCATTTTTTTTTTTCTCAAAAAAGACCTGGAATACTGATTCATCTGACCACAATACGTTTCCACTGCGAGATGAGCCATCCTAGATGCCTCCAAGCCCAGAGAAGTTGATGCCGCTTCTGGACATGGTTAAAATAAAACTTTACTGTGCAAAAATGAAGCCTTAAGTGGCATTTGTGAATATAACCCTGTATTGGAGTGCTTGTAGTGCTCATGTGATTATATCAGCTATTATTGAATAATGGAATGAACGTAAGCTTGCGCCCTTGGCCTTTACACACTGAAATTCCTCTTCCTTGAATTGTTTAATGATATTATGCACTGTAGAGGGAGAAATATGTAAATCCCTTCCAATCTAGCTTTGTGGAACACTGCTTTTAACCATTTGATAATTTTCTCATGCATTTGTTGACAAACTGGAGATCCTCTGACCATCTTCACCCATCAAAGACTGTCTTTCTTGGATGTTGCTTTTGTACCAACTCATGATTATAATCACCTGTGGACATCAGCTATTTGTAATGACATCATTAATATTATTATTATTTTTAAATCGTTACTAGCTCTAAATTCTCCCATTCCAACTTTTTTTGGAATGTGTTGCAGGCCTGAAATGCAGGAATGGATGTTTACTAACAAATGAAGTTGACCAGATAAAACATGAAATATCTCCGGTTCATACTGTCTGGAATGAATTAAAAGTCGATATAGGAAATACTGTGTTCTTTAATATGCATTTTCCATACTGTCCCACCTTTTTCTGAGTTGGGGTTGTAGATGCAGGACTTTACTAATGTAAAAATAACAACAACCTATCAGGATTTTTGAGATTTACTGTTGGTATTTCAGAACATTATGCCATTCAAACCTTATTTTGTCATTTTGTCACCAGACACCTCTTTACTTAAAGCTTGTATTTGTTCAGATGGCCCTTTTCCATTGGAAATGCATAGAACCATTCCAAATTAGACGTTGAAACAGCCATTTTGTCATATAGTGAAGGGAGTATGTAGATAGAAATCTGCAAGATTGAACATAAATAATTCAATGGCTATTGCTGTCTCTTAGGTTTGAAGCACGTGTCTGATGGGCAGAAAACCCACAAGAACCCTGGCCTTCGCTCTCAGGGTGGCACAAGTAATGTCTGTCCTTCAAAAAGTAGCACTCCCAGCTTTGGCACTGCCACCCAAGCTAGGAAACATTCCCCTATCCTGGAACTGGAGGGAAAGAAGTGGAGGGTGGTAAGTCCTGTTAGCTTCGATCTATTACCTAGGCCACATGCCATCTGCTGGAGCCTTACTACTACCTTAAACATGCAAGGTGACCCAGGGAGCATATATTACAGTATTTTTTTTTTTACCCAGGGAGTATATATTAAAGACTTTAGAAATTATTACTTCAGTGGTTCCCAAAGTTGGTGGCAAGGCCCCTGTGGGAACTAATGCATGCCACTTGCAATAACTGCACTGTAAAGGTGATTTGTCACTTTTTGTTTTTTTCCAATAAGATGATGCAGTTTTGTATGAATTACAACGTGTAACAAATTCTAGTGGAGTGTTGAAACAAAGTGTGTATGTGCGTGTACAAAAGGGGGCACTACAGAAAAAGTTTGGGAACCACTGGTTTAATACTCTTACCTCTGGTTGCTCATTTGGGGTAGAAACTCAGCTTATTTAAAGTTGCTTTGCGAGAATGCCTAATGTTAAAAGTGCTATATAAGCAAACTGAATTTAAACACATTTGCATATATTCGTGTGTTTGGCCTTTAGGAATACCAGGAACAGGCTCAGGATCTGGTAATAGAGGAGACGGAGCTCAGGCAGGTAGTTTATGTCTTCAGCTGCAACAACTCCACACTTCAGATCAAAGGCAAAGTCAACTCCATTATCGTGGGTAAGGGAACATTTCAAACAACATTCAGTATTCCCTTCTTCTTACTAGTGATGCACCAAAATAAAAGCTACTGGCCAAGGTTTTTAACACCCGGAGTCAAAAAGTTTTGCTCCATTTTTGTGTGTTTTTTGAATTACACTTACAATACTGTGCAGAAGTCTTACACCACCATTAGATTTGTTGTATTAGCAATGGTATAATGACCATATATAACATAGTCAATGACTGGACCCAAAAATTTCAAACTTGGATTTGTCACTATTACACTAATACTATTTTCCACTGATCTTCATTCCAATATTTGTGAGCACATACTTGCATGATGGCCGTCCTCTCCCAATCAATTTGGTTTATTTATTTAAGCACTACACATGCTTCTTGAGAGTGTGCATAGTTAAAACCTTTGTTCACTGTCTGCATTCACCTCTGCTCTGTGGCCAAGTCTAACATTAACCTTCTTCTTCTTCTTTCGGTTTCTCCCTTTATCAGGGGTCACCACAGCGAGTTAAACGTTTCCACCTCACCCTGTCCTCCTCGTCCTCTACTCTCACCCCAACTCTCTGCATATCTTCATTTACCACAACCAAATAACTCCTCTTTGGTCTTCCTCTCCATCTCATGCCTGGCAGCTCCATCTCCAACATCCTCCTACCAATATATCCACTATCCCTGCTCTGCACATGTCCAAACCATCTCAGTCTTCCCTCTCGAATTTTGTCTCCCAATTTTCCAACCTGTGCTGTCCCTCTGATGATCTCATTCCTAATCCTGTCCACCCTAGACACTCCTAAAGAGAACCTCAACATCTTAAGTTCTGCCAGCTCTGCTTCCTGTCTCTTTGTCAGTGCCACTGTCTCTAAGCCATACAACAAGGCTGGTCTCACTACTCTCTTATAAATCTTT
>JAJAGP010000523.1:0-376010 GCA_025084515.1 Ancistrus triradiatus
TACCAAGGCCATGCTAAAACATTTTGACAGATTTATGAGCGCCGTGTACCATCTACAATCGGTTCTAGGTCAGAAAGCACAACCAGAATTAATTCATACATTAGACGCACCGCATTTTAAGGTGCACTGTCGATTTTTGAGAACGTTAAAGGATTTTAAGTGCGCCTTATGGTCCGAATAATACGGTAACGTTGTAGATAAAACCTTGTACTAATACTTAACCTATACTATTATAGACTAAAGATACTCTGTATCCCCTGGCTGGCCTCTGCTCTTGTTTCCCTGACCCTTTCAGATGGAAACACCAGTTTGGAAATATTGCTTCGATTTTTGTTATTTAAAAAGCAGACTAAGGTACAGCACAATCCAAATGTTATTTCAGATTACAGTGCATCAGGACAGCATTGCACACCTATTTCCTTTAAGCCAGTGTTTGTGAGGCTGCTCAAGGAGGAACGGTTGTTTTTCTTAACCAGCCACGACTGATCCACAGCAGGAGGTGGTCTACTTTGGCTCCCTCCCAGAGATTTGGGCATCTCTAGCTTTGTTTTCTCCTCCCAAGACATTTGTTCCTTTCCTCTGCTCCATCTTTGTCTATGCCTTGTTAGGGAGGATAAACAGATCTGCCATCACAGACGATACGCTCGCGCATAACTGGGATTTAATTACCGGTTCCTCACGCTCTGCCAAGAGCAAAGATTCGCTGAAACTGATGCCAGCGATCAGAAATACTGGCCTAATCCGCTGGCCTACCACAGAAATCTGATTTCACTGGACAGTGAAGATTTTATTTCCTGAACAGTTTGGGTGTATGTAATGGATTTTGAGCTGCTGATTTCGAAAACCATTTAAAAATGTTCCTATCATGTACATTTTTGTGGATATACCATTTTATTCAATTTCCTATCATATTGTAAGCGTACTAGTACAGTGGTGCTTGAAAGTTTGTGAACCCTTGAGAATTTTCTACATTTCTGCATAAATATGATCTAAAACATCATCAGATTTTCACACAAATCCTAAAAGTAGATAAAGAGAACCCAGTTAAACAAATGAGACAAAAATATTATGCTTGGTCATTTATTTATTGAGGAAAATGATCCAATATTACATATTAGTGAGTGGCAAAAGTATGTGAACCTTTGCTTTCAGTATCTGCAGCAATAACTGCAATTAAACGTTTCCTGTAGCTGTTGATCAGTCCTGCACACCGGCTTGGAGGAATTTTAGCCCATTCCTCCGTACAGAACAGCTTCAGCTCTGGGATGTTGGTGGGTTTCCTCACATTAGCTGCTCGCTTCAGGTCCTTCCACAACATTTCCATTGGATTAAGGTCAGGACTTTGACTTGGCCATTCCAACAAACCTGAGCAAGTTATAATAGTCAGTTATTTTAATAGTTAATAGTATTCTACTAAAATTTTATTAAATAATCAGAGATTTATAAATGTCCTTTTAAATTTCATAGTTTAATGTGACAAAAAGTGTTTTGACAGGTTATGATGGTTTTGTACAATAGAACAGAATGGAATAGAGTAGAATAGAATATCCTTATTGTCTTTGGAGTTTGTAACTTATATTGTTAGGAAGTTTAAAGAATAACAGCAATGTACATTTTAGAGCAGCAGCACTCGGTTTAGGTGCAGCTGGTGCAGGAGTGCTTGAGAGACAGATTGTGTTTATAGCTCTGAGGGTTGAGAGTTCCTCAGTCTGTATGTCCATTGATGTATACCTTGTATCTCAGCCAGGTTAAGGTACAAAAAATACACTCACCAGACACACTCACCTGAACACCTGCACATTCATACAGTTATCGAATCATGTGGCAGCAGTGCAATGCATAAAATCAATATAACAGTATAGCATATACAGGCAACTTGTTTCAAGTAATGCTTAATAAACCATGTGAATAAACCGTCTTCAGAGATCTGGATGCCCAAGATGCCCTCACCTTCTTGTATCTGTTAATGAAAACGTAAGCTTTTTCATCCTTAAGTGACCTACCGGAGTTGATTCTTAGCGACTTGGTCTCTGCGATGTTGAGGGACAGGCTGCTGTCAGCACACCAGCTCACCAGGTTCTGCCTCTCTGCTGTATAGTCTGACCCTTGCTGTAAGAAATTAGCCCAGTCACCGCTGTATCATCTGCAAACTTCATAACGGTGTTGGAGGCGAGTTCAGTGTCACATTCGTGTGTAAATATGGAGCAGAGGATGAGACTCAGCACACAGCCCTGTGGTGCACCAATCCTATTTATTTACTGCCGAGTTATTGTGGAGGCAGTTGGGGGGCTACTGTCACTGCTTTATGATGCTCTGAAAAGAAGTTAAGTATCCAGATTCACAGTGGTGGGCTAATGCCTAGCTGGTGGAATTTAATGGTGAGCTTACTTGGAATGACTGTGTTTTGTGTTGTTGTAGTCCACAAATAGCATCCTCAGGTACGTGCCCTTTTTCTCCGAGTGAGTCAGGATAGTATAAAGAGTAAAGGATATGGAGTATGGATAAGGATATGTTCATCTTCTGTGGTTGGAATTCCTGTGTCTGTTGCACTGTGACTGCTGACATAGCAATCAGGATAGGTGCTGGGCTCATTGGCTAATGTGATGGGACAAGCAGGGTTGGTTTTGTAGCCAGTGATGGATTGGAAGCCTTGCTGACTACTTCGGATGCCAACACTACTGAAGTGGTCCTCTAGACACTTGCTTTGAGTGCAGAGACAACACCTTTAAAGGCTTTGAGAAGATTTTGCATGTCTCTATGTCAATCAGTGGTTTCTAGTACGGGAACATCTTTATGTTTTTATCCACAGCAATGTTATTTTGTTACTTTGGTCCTCTGCAGGTCTGCAGCTCTCTGCAGGTCATTCATCAGGTCCCTCCGTGTAGTTCTGGGATTTTTGCTCACCGTTCTCATGATCATTTTGACCCCACGGGATGAGATCTTGCGTGGAGCCCCAGATCGAGGGAGATTTATCAATGGTCTGTATGTCTTCCATTTTCTTATAATTGCTCCCACAGTTGATTTATTCACACCACCACCTGCTTGCCATTGTAGATTCACTCTTCCCAGCCTAGGCAGGTCTTACAATTTTCTTCCTGGTGTCCTTCGACAGCCCTTTGGTCTTGGCCATGGTTGAGTTTGGAGGTCTGACTGTTTGAGGCGTGTGGACAGGTGTCTTTTATACAGATAACGAGGTCAAAACAGGTGCCATTAATACAGGTTAATGAGTGGAGGACAGAAGAGCTTCTTAAAGAAGAAAGTTACAGGTCTGTGAGAGCCAGAAATCTTGCTTGTTTGTGGGTGACCAAATACTTTATTTTTTCCACCATGATTTACAATTAAATTCTTTAAAGATATTTTATATATATATATATATATATATATATATATATATATATATATATATATATATATATATATATAAAAACAAATTAGTCTTGCTGTAACCTTGTGCATTCATGTAAGTTTGTTGGTCACTGAAATGGCCACTGATGATGATGGTAACATCAAATAAACCGAATAAACAAACACTGTGAACTTTAGCATATCTTTGC
This sequence comes from Ancistrus triradiatus, assembly GCA_025084515.1. Lineage (NCBI taxonomy): Eukaryota > Metazoa > Chordata > Actinopteri > Siluriformes > Loricariidae > Ancistrus > Ancistrus triradiatus. The sequence continues at coordinate 3,555 of JAJAGP010000523.1, forward strand.
CTTTTCATCCTGTTGGTTGCTACCCTTCCAAAAAGACCATTGCTGAACAAGGTTCTTTGATCTGTAGAAGGGTCAGATTGGGATACCGATGCAGCTGCCAGATGCTGCTATTTCTAAGTCTAAGGGGTTTGTCACAATAAATATTTGCCACTGTAGCATACAGAAGCTGATTGATTTTATTTATTTAATACTGTATACACATTTCCTGTATTTTGCATGTATTCTAATAAAGAGACTGAAAAAGAATTATATATATGGTCATTATACCATAACTAATCTAATGGCAGCCCTCTACGCAGTACTGTATGCTTGCTCCATAAGTTACCTGTAGAGTAAACAAATCACAGTTTGAAGCAGTTTTGGATTTGTGAGGTATTTATTGCAGGCTTGTTATTGTGGGTGAGAGATGTTTACTGGTGCCAGGACTGTGAAAGATGGACTGATTGTCCTAGGTGTGAGCGGGGAAGAGCTCTGTGTGAATCCTTAATGTTTGGGTACATTTGATCCAGGGTGTTTGGACATCTGGTTGGACATGAACATGTTGGTGGAATTTCTGAAGCATAGATCGTAGACTGACCTAAAATCTCCTGCTGAAATGAAGGCACCCTCAGTATAAGCTTTCTGCTGGTTACTGTTGCAGCGGTGTGCACCTGTGCTAGTGCTAGTTAGTGCAATGTAATAAAAACAAGAGAAAACTCAGCAGAAGATAGAACAGCTTGCATTTTAAGTAGCAGAAGTACAGGTGCAGGGATCAGTGGCTCTCGGTTGTAGTGTTATTTGTGCACCAGTCATTATTAATGATACAGAGCCAACCACCGGTGCTCTTACTGGACTCCTATGTTTAATATGGCTGATAAAGTGAGAAGCCAGCTAGTTCCACAGCTGCATCAGGGACCAATGTGCTGAGCCATGTCTCCATAAAGATCAGCCCATAGTAGCTCCTTAGTAACATATCTGTGCTAACCCACAGTGTTACCTCATCCATCTTGTTGGTTAGTGACCATATGGTTGTGAGGAAAACACTTGGGAGAGAAGGTCTGTAGGGAGCTCTATATATCCATGCTTCTTTGGTTTTGCTTCCTCTCTTGGCACCACCTTCATCTTCTTTTAGTTGATTCTGTCATCTGGAGTGGAGTTACCAGTGCGCTGGCTAGCTAATGCTACCAAAGTTGGTAAAAGAATATTGTTCACAACAGTGAACAGCAGTTTCCTCTCAGGTATATTAACAGCTCACCTTTGCTATGCAGGTAATCAAACTGAGAAACAAGTTTAAATAAATGAATAAACAGCCCCAGTTAAATTAGAATAAATTGCAAATTGTTCTCCACAAATAAATAAATGAAGCATGATTACCAGAATGGCCAGTTAGACAGCAATGCAAAACACGGCATAAATATCAAATGTTATTGGCTTATTTTTATGAACTCCTCATTATATCATGTCTGTAGTGGATTTATAAAGAACTCTTTGGTTAAACTGTTCTGCTGGTTATCTAGGGAGCTTTTTGAGAGTGTCCTAGGAGTGGTGTGTTAACAGATCACGTTGCTTATTTTCAGAAACATTTCAGAAACATTTCTTGATTTTTGAAGTCTCCTGATTTGATTTTGTGATGCATGTCTTTTTATGGAGGGTATAAAGCTGAAGGGAAGGGGTTTGGAAATGCCAAGTTTGGTGGCCAAAGTTATCAAGACTGTAAGCATTGACTGCCATCAATTACAAAACTTGATGTTACAAATAACAATGTATAGTGATATAGACAACTTGATTAGACTTCTTGTATGATGTTCTACCAAATTAATTCAAATTGCTGTCTCACAGTGAAAGAAAATATTTGAGAAAGTATTTAGACCTTACTTTAGAGTTTTATATTACAGATTATCTGACATATTTAAACTGAAGGCTCACATTGCTTTTAAGATAACAATGTGAACAATAGAATGGTGCTTGTAAGTTTATTGACCTTTTAGAAGTTTCCATATTTCTGCACAAATATTATCTAAACCGCCACCAAGTTTTCACGTAAGTCCAGTTAAACACGAGACAAAATAATATGATTGGCCATTTATTTATTGAGGAAAATGAGCCAATAGTTCAATATTATCTAAGTATGAATGTAAACCTTTACTTTCTGGTGTGAGCCCCTTGTGCAGAAATAAATGCTACTAAACATTTAGGCTAATGGTTGATCAGTCCTGAACATCAGCTTGGAGAAATTTTAGCCCATTCTTCTGTACAGAACAGCTTCAACTCTGGGTTGTTGGTGGGGTTTCCTCCAATGAACCACTTCCACAAGAATTTCCATTGGATTAAGGTCAGCACTTTGGCTTGCCCATTCCTAAACATGAATTTTAGTCTTCCTTAACCACTCGTTGGTAGGAAGAGTTGTGTCCTTATGGATGTTGTCTTGCTGCATGACCCACATTCTCTTGACGTTCAGTTCATGGACAGAATATTGATAGTTTTCTTTTGAATTCACTGGAATAATTCATAAACCAAAATCTGTTTCGAAACAATCCATCCACAAAATGCTTTTGCAGTAGCATTCTGGTTTGTCCATTGTGGGCAGCAATGTTCCTTTTTGGGAGTAATGACCTCCATGCAACCCTGCCATGCCCACCGTTGTTGTTCAGTGTTCTTCTGATTGGTGGGCTTAAGAACATTAACATTGACATTGACAGAGACCTTACCCGAGGTTCCTTTGTGACCTCGCAGACTACTACACGCCTTGGCCTTCGAGTGATTTTCGTTGGTCGGTCAAGTAACAGTGGTTTCTAATTTTCTCAATTTGAATACAGTCTGTTTGCCTGTAGATTGTTAGAGATGGGTTTGTTACTTTTCCAGCTTGATAAGCATCAACAACTCTTTCTGACTTCTGCAGAAAGCTCCTTAGTTCATGCCATGATGCACTTCCACACGTGGGTTGTGAAGATCAGACTTTGACAGATACCTGTTTTTGAATACAACAATTGTGGCCACTGATACACTTAAGACAGTGGCTATGAACAACTGATGTATAATAATCTTCATTATCTATGCTGGTGCAGGAGCTGCCTACACACACATTTACTGAATCCTAATTTTACATGTATACAACATTTTGAAACTTTGTGTTAGAAAGAATTCTGATTTTCATATGCAGTTGTAAGTGAGTGATAGCAAAGAAATAATGCAAATGTAAGTAATAAAATAAATGCTTAAATATACATTAATAATAAAGGTGCTGGACTCTCTCCTTATAAGACAGGTGTTATAAGCTGTTACTAGTGTAATTATGTTTTATATTTTCCTTTTGCAAAGATATATTTCTGCCAAAATACAGAATATTTTCTGGCATTTCTGGACATAACAAAAATGCTGGACCATGCTGCCTGTCAGCAATAAAGCCTGTTAAATGCTAATTACTAAAGTGGGGAGAAATGGTGGTAGTAGCTAGACAGACGTTAATAGCTAAGAACTGAACAAGAAAATCCCATATAGAACCAATCTAGAAATAGAAAGAAAATGTATAAACCAGGATGGAAAGTCAAATGCAGATATAATGGGAGCAACCCATTGTCACACAAATTTAATAAGAAATCCAACAAAGATGGGTTATTGCATTGAATTTTGTTATTAATATTTCAGAAGCCAACCTATTACAGCTCTCATTGTGACTGTTACATAAACTGACCTTGGCTTTTGTAAATTGTTACTTACTGTAGTGTATAAAAATGCACAGGAAAATGGTCATTTTGGATATTTAATATAATCTTATTTTGTTCTTATTGTGAGTTTATTATAGACTGGCCTGTAAGCACTAGGAATAGCTATGAATAGCTGTGAATGGTACTAGGCTCAAACCAAATGGCTAAATGAGCCAGACAGCATAAACAACATAAGACACTTTAAACTTAACTAAACACATAATTAACAACAATATTACACATCTATTTATAGACTTAAAGAAAGTGTAATAATGCCAAAAGTACAATAAAAAGAAACCCAGCATACTAGATTTGCAGTGGATGTTGGGAGCCACTGAGGATGCCATGGCCACTTTGCACTGGCTGGAGAGGCTGCTGACGCTACAATACATCATATGTCCAAAAGTATGTAGACACATGTTCTGATTAACATGTTCAGCATCTATTTCTACAGCATGTCCATGCTGTACTGTAATGAAGTCTTGGAACACTGAAGGCTAGATGTATGTACCTGAGAAATCACAATGCGTTTGCACTTTTTAGTTGCATTCTGATTGTAAGGCATACTGCTTAAAAGCAGTTAATTACAAGAAAGACATTGAAACACATATAGGAGTAGACCTTCTTGCACTAGTGTCTATGTTTATACACTCATTGACAAAAAATAACGCACCAAGAAGGAGTTGTTGGGATTGAATGAAACTTTTTATGTGTGAATGTAATGATATGTAATGTATGTATATTGTACTATCACTTACATGTATGTATATGTAAGTGATAGTACAATATTAGCGTGAAAGTATACGTTTATACGTAATACAAGTGATAAGTATAAGTGATTGCCCCACTCTCTTGTTAAAACATAACATAACTATGGTTTATCACACCTGAGTTCACTGTCTCTAGCCACACCCAGGCCTGATTATTGCCACACCTGTTCTCAATCAGGACATCACTTAAATAGGACCTGCCTGACAAAGTGAAGTACACCAAAAGATCCTTAAAAACTACACATCATGCCAAGACCCAAAAAAAATTCAGGAACAATTGAGAAAGAAAGTAATTGAGATCTATCAGTCTGGAAAGGGTTATAAAGCCATTTCTAAAGCTTTGGGACTCCAGCGAACCACAGTGAGAACCATTATTCACAAATGGAACAAAAAAGACATGGAACAGTGGTGAACCTTCCCAGGAGTGGCCGGCCGACCAAAATTACCCCAAGATCGCAGCAACGACTCATCCAAGAGGTCACAAAGACCCCACAACAACATCCAAAGAACTGCAGGGCTCACTTGCCTCAGTTAAGGTCAGTGTTCATGCCTCCACCATAAGAAAGAGACTGGGCAAAAATGGCCTGCATGGCAGAGTTCCAAGACGAAAATAACTGCTGAGCAAAAAGAACATTAAAGCTCGTCTCAGTTTTTCCAGAACACATCTTGTTGATCCCCAACACTTTTCGAAAAACATTGTGGACTGACGAGACAAAAGTTGAACACTTTGGAAGGTGTGTGTCCCATTACATCTGGCCTAAAAGTAACACAGCATTTCAAAAAAAGAACATTATAGCAACAGTAACATATGGTGGTGGTAGTGTGATGGTCTGGGGCAGTTTTGCTGCTTCAGGACCTGGAAGACATGCTGTGATAAATGGAACTATGAACCAAAAAATCCTGAAGGAGAATGTCCAACCATCTGTTCTGAAACGAACTTGGGTTCTGCAGCAGGACAATGATCCAAAGCACAGCAGCAAGTCCACCTCTGAATGGCTGAAGAAAAACAAAATGAAGACTTGAATGAAAATGAATGAATGAAAATGGAGTGGCCTAGTCAAAATCCTGACCTGAATCCTATTGAGATGCTGTGGCATGACCTTAAAAGGTTAAAATCTAGGTTAGAATGGCCTTTATAGGCTAGTCAATGAACATCCTTTTTGTCAACTGGGCGAAATGTCTTTAAGTGCATTGTAGAGGCATGTCTATCAGTCAGCAATCTCTCACCAAGAGGTGCACTACCCAAAAGCAGTCTCTGATAGCCTTTTTATAGGGCAGCAGGGGAAGCAATTTTACACCCAATTGTGACAAGACCCAGTGCCTAATCAGTCCACTCTTGTAATCATTTACATATCTGCCTGCAACATAATTGTATGCCGAGTTTTGCAGCAATCTGACATGTCTGTCTGGGTGCATTATTTTTTTGTCAATGAGTATATATTGTTATTAGATATTGTGGCTGAAAATGGGTGCAAAAGGCTTAAGTGTGCTCACCCTTGATTTCGTACAGTGAGAGAGTGAGGAGGAGGCTTTGTAATGTTCACGGGCTCATTCCTGGAAGAAGGCTCTCAAGGGAAACAGTAGCACTGAGCATGCCAGGGATAGAGTGAGTGAGGCTCAAACACACAAAACATACACAGACACACACAAATACACATATGCATGGGAGAGCTGGGTAACCATTGGCTCTGCTTTTCAATCTAAATGCAAATGAATCATACGGGAACAAAAGAAGAGATGCAACAAAGGGATGAAAAAGGCCAAGATTTGAGAACACTTGTATCGTGTATGTTCAAGAGTTTGTGATTATATATGTGGCTAGGTGAATAATTTAACCTAGAGGTTAGGATAAATCAAGTGGTATTGTGTCGGGCTTAGTGGTGTCATGTGGTCATGTATGAGATTGTGGAAGGGGTCATCACTGTGGTGAGAAGGAACATGTTTGATAGTCTGTGTTAGCGACACTAAATAATAGAGCAAATGAGTATAGCTCTTTAGCCATTTTATATAATATAAATTGCCATCATTATTGTTCCTGCCTCCATTAAGGATGTTATCACATGACTTACGACATTCATTTCCGCCCTAATGTGGATTCTCCCATTAGGATAAGCCATTTATGCTTGCCATTTATGTTTTTAGACCATGGAAACCAAAGCCACCAGGTTGCACCAGTAAGACATCAGACATTATTCACGGGGCTAACCAGTAGTACAGGGCACAGGGTTGCAGCCTGTTTCACAGGACACAGTCTCACTGGGATAATTTAGGGACACCAGTTGACCGAACACATATCTTTGTTATATAGGGGAAACATAACATGCCAAATAGAAAACATGCAAACTCCACATCGGGACTGCTTTTTTGTGTTTCTAACAGACACAAATATTTTTGTTTATTATTATTTCCATAACATGGAAAATACACACTAATCAACGTCATTATTTCATTATGTCAGTACTTATTTCCATCTGCAGCTCCTGTCCCAGTATATTTGTCCCAAGTACTCCAGGAGAATAAATATTTGGAAGGTCATTAACATGGAAACTAAATACAAGTGAACCTAAAATTGACCCTTATGGAACTCCCACCTTATACTTGTCCAAATACAATGACGCTTGAAACTTTGTGAACCCTTTAGAATTTTAAATATGACCTAAAACATGATCAGATTTTCACACAAGTACTAAAAGTAGATAAAGGGACCCTGGGTAAACAAACTAGATGAAAATAATTGTGTGAACCTCAGCTTGTAGAAGTAACTGTAACTAAACATTTCTAGTAACTGGGGAACTTTAGTCCATTACTCTTTAACATAAAAGTAATTTGTCTTTAACTATTCTTTGGTAGAACATCTTGTATGTTTAGGGTTGTTGTCTTGCTGCATGACCCTCTGTAATGGACCTGCTTTGATACTAACGGGTGATCCACACATTGGCATCTTTCATGTGGTGCAGCCACCGGCTCGGCAGGTGGTACAACCAGGGGGTGAATGCACACCCCAGGAGGTAGTAATGTAGGGTGGGGAGCTCCCACTCTCTCACCAGCATCTCCTTCTCTGTGTTGCTGATGATGTTGCTGTTGTCTCCCTCAACTACAGCTTGCAGATTGTACAGCTTGTACAGCACAGGGAACTCTTCACACTCCCCAACCTGCGATCAAATGGCTAAAAGGCGTCTGTCTGACAACCCTCTCTCTGTCTATCATTCTGCTGGATAAAGTGGAGAGAAAAACTAGGAGCATGCTGGGTCTTCTCAGTCCACTGGACTGGATCCGGTGCTTCCTTTTTTAGTGAGTCAGTAAGACACCTGAATAGTATGAGCCATCTGTAATAGCCAGCTAGTCCCAAGAACTGTCCCTCCCCCTTTTTGGTTTTGGGTATTGGATAGGCTGCAATTGCAGATACAGTGATGCTTGAAAGTTTTTGAACCCTCTAGAATTTTTCATATTTCTGCATAAATATGATTTAAAACATCATCAGATTTTCACACACATCCTAAAAGTAGATAAAGAGAACCCCGTTAAACAAATGAGACAAAAATATTATACTTGGTCATTTATTTGTTGAGCAAGATGAGCCAATATTACATATTAGTGAGTGGCAAAAGTATGTGAAATGGCAGGGTTGCAAGGAGAAAGCCCTCCAAAATGAAACATTGCTGCTCGTCTGTAGTTTGCTAAAGATCATGTGGACAAGCCAGAAGGCTATTGGAAGAATGTTTTGTGGACGGATGAGACCAAAATAGAACTTTTTGGTTTAAAGGAAAAGCGTTATGTTTGGAGAAAGGAAAACACTGCATTCCAGCATAAGAACCTTATCCCATCTGTGAAACATGGTGGTGGTAGTATCATGGTTTGGGCCTGTTTTGCTGCATCTGGCCCAGGACGGCTTGTCATCATTGATGGAACAAATTCTGAATGATATCAGAGAATTCTAAAGGAAAATGTCAGGACATCTGTCCATGAACTGAATCTCAAGAGAAGGTGGGTCATGCCGCAAGACAATGACCCTAAGCACACAAGTCGTTCTACCAAAGAATGGTTAAAGAAGGATAAAGGTCTAGGTGCCACGGTCAGTCATTTCTAAAGATGATTAGATCATCCAGGTAAGCAGTGGCATATGCAACGTTCAGATGTAGGTAGTGATCTATCAATCACAGAAACGTTGCCAGTGTTACTTGAATAACCCAAAGGAAAGTGTGATGAATTGGTCAAAGGGATCAAAGGCAAATGTCTTTAAAAACAGCACACCAACTCACATTCCATTGTCCTCTCATTGATTGAATAATGTCTTTAATATCTCATTCGGGATCCCGATCTGGGAGATAACATGGAAGCCTTCTTCCACAACATTGCTTGAGATATTGATATTGTGACACTGCTATTGACTTATTGTGGAGCAGCACTGCTTAAGAATATCATATTGAGTAATGCACTGGGACCAATACAAAACGATATCCTCATGAACTATGCGCTAACAGCCTGACAAAGTCCTGACCCATGGTGACTAACAGCCACCTGGGACATGCTTTTGTCAGTGTTATTCAATCACAGAAAGCAGTATTGGATACTTGTATATATCCACATGCCCACACCTCACCTCTACCCATGCATGTTCCATTGCCCTGCCTTGAATCAGGTTTGAATCAATGGTACGCAGTACACTTCTACTCAATCTCGTCTTCTGCCACTTATCAGTACCCCAAAACTCCAGCACATCAGCTTTAGTCAGACCAGTGTTTGGCACCTGTATGTCAGGAGAGAGAAGTGAGGTGGGAATTGAGAAGATTCCTTCAAAATGGGGGTTGGAGCAGGAGGGAATGTGTTTGTGCGGAAGTGGAGGAGACCGAGAGAAAGAGTGTCATCCCTCCTGCCTCCGGATATGGTTAACAAACTATGTTGAGACATTCCAGTACCACCACGTCAATGTTGTCTTCACTGTTGAGTGAGTGAACGGAACCTCTGTTGACATTGTTTGTGGGTCTGACCGACCTGCTGTTGAATTGCCTATTTCACATTGTTCTAATCCAGCCGTGTCTGGACTGGGAACTGTTAAGCAGCATGCTGAGTTTGCACCTTCAGGAATGGATGTAATCGATTGGCCCAGTGTTCTCTCAAACAGCTCCAAAAAATGCCTCCATCCTATCCTGGGGCATTATTTCGGACAGTGTGAGCAAGGGGGTGCCTAGTGGTCCTTGGCCTGCCTCTGTGCTAGTTCCTCGTACCCTGGAGTTGAGTGGCCTGCGGGTTGAGAAGGTGATGTTGTGCCTGTTGTAAGCCAGCGTGGGACTTAATTACTAGGCCTAAGGGTGAAGCTTCCATGGTGGAGTATTGTCCTGTGAGTCCTGGGTTTCAGCACCACTGTAATACCTCAGTGTCTGTGTTCTCTCTCTGTGTTATTGAGAACAGGTTTAAATAGATGGTCTCAACACAGTCAGGTGCCACTCCCCATCCCGCACCCTATTCTCTCCACCTGCAGCTGGGGCTGACCATACCTTCTGCCTACATAACCACTTTCTCTTGGAATTCAGTTCATAGACCGATATCCTGCCATTTTTTAAGGATTTGCTGGTATAATTCAAAATTCATTGCTCCATCAATGATGACAAGCCCTAGACATGAGAATAAAAGACACCATGCACCAAGATCATTAACAAAACAAGGCTGATGTTAATTGGTAAAGCTAATTGCGAATAGTAAACCTTAATCAAGGAAATCATTCAGCAGACCAAAAACTAGCATACGGTAATTCAAGATAATATATGAATGTAATGGGTTCCAATGATATACTGTGAATCCTAGCTCTATCACTCAATCCAAACGTACGGTTATAAAAGTGAACCAGTTTGTCAACAGTTTAGTAACATTACACAAGTGAAAATAAGGACTCTGAACTCCAGATTTCTTTGACTGAACTGAGTTAACAAAAGATAGAATTAACACAGACCTACCCGTCTTCCACAACATTTTGTTCAGCAACTAGTAACCCAGTTTTATATGACTTTAGTAACAAGTTACATATCATGCACCGTACTTTTATTTACACAGTCCTCAGTTCTACTGCATGTGTGTTATTTGTCTTTGTTGATATATACCACTGCATATCATCAGTATGGCAGTGGAAAAAAATACCACAGTTATGAATAACTAGCAATAGCATGCACAGTAGAGGTAATAATAGACCTAATACCTTGTGAGAACTCTTACTGGAAGTAAATTTCTTATTCATTTTCCTGAAACACATTTAAAAAACTGTAAATAAATGTAAATAAATGTAAATGAATGGTTAAAAAACCAATTCAATCAACTAGCATATGACTTCACAACCCATAATTACGTAATTAGGTCAGGATACCATTTACCATATTTTCCGGGCTATAAAGCGCACCGGGTTATAAGGCGTAATATCAACGATCGCTGCTAACGGGTATATTTTCATACATAAAGCGCACCGGGTTATAAGGTGCATGAAATGAAACAAAACTCTTAAGTTCCGTCGGAAGCTCAGTTTGGTCTTTACCTGGCGCAGGGCGTCTTCTTGCTTCCTCCACTTCCGTACCATTGATTCGTTAATGTTGAATTCTCTCACAGCTGCTCTATGTCCGTGTTGTACTGCGTGACCGATAGCGTTGTGTTTGAAATCCGCTTCGAAAATGAATGAATGAATGAATGCACGTACCCTAATGCTGAAGCACATACCGTAATACTCCGCGATGATGCGCACTACGGTTGCTGTAAGCTTCGTAACTTACCAAGGCCGTGCTAAAACATTTTGACAGATTTAGGAGCGCCGTGTACCATCTACAAATCGGTTCTAGGTCAGAAAGCATAACCAGAATTAATTCATACATTACACGCACCGCATTTTTAGGCGCACTGTTGATTTTTGAGAAAGTTAAAGGATTTAAAGTGTGCCTTATGGTCCGAAAAATACGGTACTATGATTTCCTGTAACAAAGGCTTTTCGGTCAGTTTTAGTGTTTTATACTTCTTGTATACTTTGTAGATAGAGTGGCTTATTTACTAGCAGATTAGCTAGTTAGTCAGCTAAGTCTGGCTTGCAGAATGAGGCCATTGTGAATCTGGTTTGTGAATTCACCAGGACCAAAACATGACATTTTAAATTAAGAACTTCTAAGAAGCATACACCAAAGGTTAGCTAGCTCAAGTCAATCTTGTCAGGTTTAGATAATCACAAAAACATATTCTGTAGTGAATGAATGGCACTTGCTCTACATCAACCAGCTAGCTTTAGATTTTAAATGCCAAAGACATTAAAGAGATTTAAGTCTGTATTTGTACTGTGTGGTTCTCAGTGGTGGTTTAATGGTATCCAAACGGAACCTAACCTTTCTGAAAAACATTATTGTGAACACCTTTTGGCAAACATATTTATGTTAAATGTTACATTGTGTACTTCACTGCTGTGAGTTTGGAGCACTCATTATTTACATGAACAAGTTAGGAACAATCAATGAACTAAAATATGTTTTACAGCATGAGACATAATGTAATAAAATCAGAACACACAGATGATATTATGTATGGGCACTAGTAAATCTTTAACTTCTTTAATTAAAGCAGTTTTTGGACCATGATGAGGCCTAAATAATTACTGAAAGATTTCATGGCTATAATTTCTATAGAGATAAAGACACGACAATTTTTTTTCTCCAAAATACTGTAAATAAAAGTGTGCTTTGATATTGGCCTATGATTAGACAGCATGCTGTGATCTTTTTTTTGGGGAGGTGGAGACTTGAGCCCCTACCTATTTGTAGACCGTCAGTGCCTGTTTTGGCTGGCCTGTATAATACTTTTATTTTATTAAGCCTACAGGAGGCTTGAAGAGGAAAAAGCACACATATTGAATGCAGTGGTATAAGATGTTGAGGTTCTCTTTAGGAGTGTCTAGGGTGGACAGGATTAGGAATGAGATCATCAGAGGGACAGCACAGGTTGGAAAATTGGGAGACAAAATTCGAGAGGGAAGACTGAGATGGTTTGGACATGTGCAGAGGAGGGATAGTGGAGATATTGGTAGGAGGATGTTGGCGATGGAGCTGCCAGGCAAGAGACGGAGAGGAAGACCAAAGAGGAGTTATTTGGTTGTGGTAAATGAAGATATGCAGGGAGTTGAGGTGAGAGTAGAGTGCATTTTGTAGTTCCACAATTATAGACTATAGTCAGTCTGCTGCTCTACATAATTTTTGATACTTTGATACCCTGTTCTTCAACACGACACCCTGTTGGACCCCTGACGTTATGGTGGCGTGTTAGTTTGTATCGCACAATTCATTTGATGTCACATCGGTGGCTATTCCTGACAGGAGCAAGATTATATTGATACTAATCAGATACACAATTTAGAGTGACCAATGGACCTAACTCTTGTCTTTGGAATGTGGGTGGTAACTGGAGTACTCAGAGTAAACCCATGCGGACACATGCAAAATAAACACAGGCAGAGTCCTGCTTGCACTGACTTGGAATGCTCTGATGTGTAGGCATTACATTCAGTTGGAGTGAAGTAAACAACACCAATAGCAACACCTTCACAATCAAAAATCTCCAAAGCATGGCAGCATTTTACTCTTAACTTGGCCAAAAAGTTGGCAAAGCAGACCTTACCTGGCATAGGAGCACTTCAATTGTGTTTACGAATCTGAAGAGGAGGCACTGTGCCTCTCTGGATGATGAAGTCTCGCCTTGGTAATTTAGGTAGCTAGATAGTAAGCCAAGGTTAATGTTAAAAGCCATGTTACGTCAATATTTAAAAATGTTCACAAACTTTCAAGCACAACTGTAGGAATCAATCATTTGCCCTACTGGGAGACCTCCGATGCTGGGCCTGTTAAGTTAGACCCTGACCCAAGCTAATGCCTGAATGTGCTCTGCTAGCACTGATATGCTGTCTGTCAGACTAACAAGTCACCTTCTGTCTCACAAATACAACTCAGCATAGTGCTGCAGAAGTCATGATAAAATGGCTACTGGTTGATGCAGACTTCCATTCTGTCCTCCACCCTGTGGGTGTATTTTCCAACAGGTCCCTGAATGGAAGTCATAGTTGCTAACTAACCATTTGGTTTTCTACAAGATTCCATTTTGGTTTTCTAAAAGCCCCCAAATATAGCACTCATGTGAAAGTTATCATACCAACTAAGAGCACTCAAGTCCTGCAGAAGTGAATTACCATATTTTTCGGGCTATAAAGCGCACCGGATTATAAGACGCAATATCAACGATCGGCTGCTAACGGATCTATTTTCATACATAAAGCGCACCGGGTTATAAGACGCATGAAATGAAACAAAACTCTTAAGTTCCCTCAGAAGCTCAGTTTGGTCTTTACCTGGCGCAGGGGTCGTCTTCTTGCTTCCTCCACTTTCCGTATCGTGATCCTGATTCGTTAATGTTGAATCTCTCGCAGCTGCTCTATGTCCATGTTGTACTGCGTGACCGATAGCGTTGTGTTTGAAATCCGCTTCGAAAATGAATGAATGAATGCACACACCCTAATGCTGAAGCACATACCGTATTACTCCGCTATGCTGCGCACTACGGTTGCCGTAAGCTTCGTAACTTACCAAGACCGTGCTAAAACATTTTGACAGATTTATGAGCGCCGTGTACCATCTACAATCGGTTCTAGGTCAGAAAGCACAACCAGAATTAATTCATACATTAGACGCACCGCATTTAAGGCGCACTGTCGATTTTTGAGAAAGTTAAAGGATTTAAAGTGCGCCTTATGGTCCGAAAAATACGGTAGTATAGATATAAATATAATTAGTATAGATATGGAAAATATTTATTTTATCCTTGCTAATAGGTAGCTAACATTAAACTTCAATCCACATGTTCAATTTCCTTGCTTCTGTTTAACAGATGTGAAATAATGAAATAACCACTCTCCAAATGTACATCCCCAAATCAGAAAAAGCTGGGATAGTATAGAAAATGCAAATAAAAAAGTGTTTCTTACATTTACTTTGACGTTTATTTCATTGCAGAGAGCATGAACCTGAGATATTTTTGTCTGGTTAACTTCATTTAAATTTTTTATTAAACATCCATTCCTGCATTTCAGGCCTGCAACACATGCAGACGGTAAAGCATGTCTTGCAAACACGCCTTAAGATGTGCAACAGTACATTGGGACAGACTTTGTTGTCGCATTATTCCTTTCAAAATCCTCCACACATTCTCTATTGGGGGCAGGTCAGTACCTGTACCCTCTTCTTCCCCAGCCTTTCTAATGTGTGCAGCATGTGGTTTTGCATTGAAAAGTGTTGGAAAAGATTTTGAAGGCTGCATATGTTGCTCCAAGATGTCAATGTACTTTTCTGCTTTTCTGTAAATGACAATTGCCAATGGCACTGACCCAACCCCATACCATGACAGAGCCTGACTTTGGACTTGTTGCTGATAATGGCCTAGATGGTCCTTTTTGTCTTTGGTCCAGAGCACATGGTGTCCATTTTTTTTTTACAAAATAGACCTGGAATACTGATTCATCTGAACACAATACACATTTTCACTGTGTAATGGTCCATCCTAGATGCCTCCAAGCCCAGAGAAGTGGACGCCACTTCTGAACATGGTTAACACAAGTTTTAAGTGGCATTTGTGAATGCAACTCTGCATTATAGTGCTTGATAAAGGTTTGATAAACTAACTCCTTGCCTATGTGGTTCTATCGGCTATCGAAGAATGATGGTTCTTGATGCAGTGCTGTCTGAGCGATTGAAGATCGCGGACGTTCAAAAGCTTGCGCCCTTGGCCTTTATGCACTGAAATTCTTTCTTGAATCGTTTAATGATGTTATGCACTGTAGAGGGATAAAAATCCCTCCAAATCTTTCTTTGAGTAACATGGTAAAGATTTCAATAATTTTCTCATGCATTCATTGACAAACTGACGATCCTCTGCTCTCTTTTCTCATCAAAGACCTCAATTTCCTGAATACTGCTTTTGTAGCAAATCATGCTTATTATCACCTGTTGACATGACCTCATTATTTAGTTTTTTAAATTCATTACTAGCTCTAAATTGCCTCCCTTACCAACTTTTTTTGGAATGTGTTGCAGGCCTGAAACTGATGTTTATTAACAAATGTTGACCAGACAAAACATGAATGTCTCAGGTTCATACTGTCTGCAATTAAATAAAAGTCAAAGGAAATGTAAGAAACACTGTGTGGGTTTGTTATATGCATTTTCCATACTGTCCCAACTTTTTCTGCTTTGGGGTTGCTAGAAACTGTATTCATATATTTTATCATTCTGCATCTAAATGCTATCAGTATGGCAAATATGGTAAATATAAAAATATGAAAATGCGAACTAAATGTAGATGATGTATCATGTCTAATGGTGAACTAGATCTCATAAATGAGCAAACAAAGTTGGTAAATATGAAAAGGTCTGAGTAAATTTGTGGTTTGTAGTGTTGTTTTTCCATTGAATGGGATATTGACAGGAACACTTTAATGCCCAAATATTAAAACCACTATTGATTGTCTCCCCTGTATGTACACATTTGACATTATGTGGAAAGCAAGGAACTACAGGCTTCAAAGATGTGACATTTCGCTCATTTTCATTTTCACAGACCCGAACACCGCACAGCAATACCCCAGACTTAAGTCATGGGAAACAATTGCTATGCTCAGTGGTCTTTCATATGATTTTTCTGTACTAACAGGCAATCCTTGAGTGCTTTTGTAAGTGAAAGAGTGCTGCTGAGATGCCAGAAATGCCAAGGAGCTCACTTGAGTCCAATTAATGAGTGTTGGCTGGCTGAATGACTTAACATGATACTTCACTCCAAAATGCTAATGTTGCTAATAATGAAAGCTGGCTAAATTTGGCAGTTATTTTAAGGTGTTTATGCATCGCGACCCTGACTAGGATGAAGCGGATGAGAAAATGAATGAATGAATGACTTCAACATAGAGCTTCTTTATTATCATATTTTGTTGTTAAGAGTATATTATGTGCCGATTCGTATCTGTGTTGACTACCTTTCGATTTTTTGGAATTATAATATGAATTTTGTTTACATCAAATTTCACAATTTCAGAAGTGGTACAGAGTTGAAAGGTTTTATGAAGTCTGCTCTGATTTTACAACAAATAATAATACGAGGAAGGTCACATGAGCACATAAATGCAAATAAATACAAAAGTATTATTACTAAGTTAATATTCATGGATTAGATAGAAGCAGAATGAAATTTGGTTTTGTTGCTTTTCATTCCATTTGTACTGTATATAGTTAATTAATAATTGGATTTTACAAATCATAAGTCATTAAGCTGTGAACTCAAACGTTTTATCATTGTAACAGGCTTAACATAAGCTGTTTTAATGTTCATTTGTCTTGTAACGTAACTCTGTAGTGCTCTTTCTATTAGTTTGTATGTAGTGCTGCGTGAAGTATGTGAAAATATTGGTATATACTTTGTATTGCACTAAACGTTGGATCCGGGAAACACACATGAAGCGACAGAGTATTAACTGTTTAAGTTTAAAGCTTCTTATACACATTAACTGAATTCTCAGTTAACACTGCTGTTGGCGTCACAAGTGCACATGTGGAGGCAAAATGTGCTCGACACAGAATCGGTTATATGAGACTGATCAGCCGATCACTGGTCACAGTCGATCACTTGGTGGCTTAACGGGATAGAATTTCATTGCTGGCAAGTCATTTTTTTAAAAGACTGGTGACTGGTGGTGGCTTTTTGAGGTAAAGTGCATGGAGGGAAATCCGTCCTGCCATCACAGGTGGCGAGAGAGGAGTTTGGCGAGATAAGTGGGGGCGAGATGATGAGAGTGTGTGTATAATCAGGGTCAGGATAGGCAGGATTCGGTAACAATAGTCGCGAGTAGAAAACACAATAACAAACAAGTGGACTCGAGCAGAAGCAAAACAAGCATTACTCTGCATAACAAGTATTTATCAAGCACAGTGGGTGTTCAATGAGCATGGTAAGCATTTGGCAAGCATTTAAATAATCATATGCATTCTGAGCACTAAACGAGCATAACCAAAGCACATATCACAATCAGAGGCGAGTGTCAAAGTGAGTATCAAGGCATGTTAGCATCCAAAACAAGCAAGAAGCTAAGTATGAAGCTAACCACCACTCTCACATGCAAGTTTAAATGAGGTCAATGGCATAATGATGTAAGCGATGCGTTCAACTCAGGTGGCACCGACCCACATGACATGCCCACAGACAGAGAGACAAACAAAACAACAGTAATATGAATGATTCGCAGAGGAGGTTAGAACATAACCTTAATGTAACCTTTACCATAAGTCCCTGTGTGACATGACAGGAGCATACTACTCGTACCACCTGAGTGAAAAAGTGTAATAAATGTTCAAAATGAAGCAGATGTTTTGGAAAGGGAAATGTGTAAATTCAGGAGTAAACACAGAATCCTAGGAGAAGCATGTCTGTTTTAAAACACCAAATACGGGACTGTGGTAGCCTAGCGGTTAAGGTACTGGACTATGGACCAAAAGGTCCAGGGTTCAAATCCCACCTCTGCCAAGCTGCCACTGTTGGGTCCTTGAGCAAGACCCTTAACCCACAATTGCTTGGATTGTAAGACTGTACCAATTGTAAGTCGCTCTGGATAAGGGTGTCTGCTAAATGCTGTAAATGTACATGTAAATACTTTCTAGTCAACTTGTCACACAACGTCATTTCAAAAAAAAAATTTATATATAGCGCTTTTTACAATGGAGCATTGTCTCAAAGCATTGTCTCAAAATTTCCTGCTGTAATGCTATAAATATGGACAGAATATCCAGAATATCCAACAGCTGTTTGTTTCTGATGTCTGTTTTCCAGACTGTTGATCTTCAACACTGTTATTTTCTATAATGGAAGTTCATGATCAAAGCTAAGACCAGCAGTTGGACCTTCATGAAAGCTACACTTTTTCATCTGGTTTTGTTTGAACACAAAGCTGCCTAAACGTACCTCTGACAGTGCGTCTGCAGCTCTTTTACCTTTGACCAGTATTTGAGAGCATTATGTGAGTCCAGACCTCCAATCATTATTCAGATTAATACAGCTTTATTCAAGCTGTTGAATGTTCCACAGACACGAGGAGAGAGATAGAGGGAAATACGATCTTCTTGGCTTAAGCAGCAGTGTTGAAACAGGGGAGAGACGGCAGCTTTGATGTTCTGTATTAATTACTGCCTAATTGAAGGAATTCTCTCTTGCACACCTCTCTAAGCTCTTTGAAGCTTGCCACCATTCAGTGCTTTGAATTCCCACCATCCATTTCTCTCTCCTCCCCTAACTTGTAGGAGTACAATGTACTGAGATCTTCCATCCTGTTCTCCAAATTTCCATAGACCACAACGAAAAAGTATTTTGGCTATTGAGGAAGGGATAGGATGTAACATTTTGGTACGTGAGCCATAAGAGTGCTCATGTAGAGCGGGTAGTGGCACTTGCTCAATAAGAATCACTACTTCTAGAGCTTGTCTAAATCACACGGTGTTGAATAAGGGATGCATGTTTAAGGAGGTGATTTTGGAAGGCCTCCAGTGCAGATGAGAGCCTGCAGTTCAGTGCCTGCTGCTTGCTTAGCTCCCATCTGGACAGGCGAGAACTCCGCTCAAGTCAGATCAACATGTGGCACAAAGGAGCAAAGAAGAGAAGATAATATTTTTGATAGACAGAGGATATTCAAAAAACAGATGATACTACATTAATGGATCACTTAAGGAATCATCTATGACTCCTTGTTTTACTGTGGTATATATGAGGTGATGCAAACGTCCCTTCATCATTTTATAGTAAGGACAATAATTCAGTTTAAAACAACTGAGCTGTAAAAAACACACAGCAAACAGCAAAAAGCTCTCTAACAATCACATTTGGGGAGAAGACTGTATCCTTTGGAGACCACCAAGTCTAACAGTCCACACCACTTCCATGTCTGGAGTTCACAAGATGCTATTGGAACCCGATTCTATTTCTGATATGAAATAAACAAAGCATTTTGGCTAGAATACATTGATGCCAGTACTGGTGATGGCTATTGGGTTCATTTTCTCATTCTTGATTGTATAATGCTTCAAAACCAATGTGATACCTTATGACATCGGTCTTATTTACATGTGACTGTGGTGGCTTAGTGCTTAAGGTACTGGACTGTGGACCAAAGTCCAGGGTTCAAATCCCACCTATGCAGAGCTGCTGCTGTTAGGTCTTTGAGCAAGTCCCTTAAACAACAATTGTTTGGATTGTAAGCCTGTACCAGTTGTAAGTTGCTCTAGATAACAGTGTCTGCTAAATATAAATGTAAATGTATCTTCCAGAATCTGTCCAGTGCGATGTTTGGTTGTGGATTTTACTGTTCAACAACTTGCACTACTTTCATTCATTGTCATACTGTTTAATCCAATTCAGGATTGTGGGGAGCTGAGAGGAATATCAGGCAGCACAGAGTCTTTGGAATGTGGGAGGAGCCTGAATATGATGGAAGAGTCAATTGTTTAGTGACAGACCAGGAATTAAACCAGGGAACTAATGAGTTGTGAGGTGGTAGCACTAACCACTTGCACCACAGTGCCACACTGCTTGTACTACAAGAAAACAAATTCCATAGCTAACTCAGGCCAAGCAATGGCAGCTGTATTTGAGGTAAATGCACGAGACTTGAGGCATTCCTAAAAGTTCTCTAAATGTTGTGCTGTGTAAGTGTTCAAGAATTGCACCCAAACAGTCTTAGGTCTTGTTCTCATACTCAGTCTGAAGAGAAAATAACCTAATCCCCACTGTTAGGTATACATGCAGCATGGAGACCATGAAGTGCCAAAAGAGTTTAATGAAAGTGTTCAAACTTTAAAAGGAATCTGTCTGCCTCTATCAAGAAGCTAAAACTGGGCCATGGCTTCTTCAGAACAACAAAACATAAATACAGACACACACACAAATTGTTCAGTAACAGCAGAATGAAGGTTTTGACATGGCCGCCTCAGTCCCCTGACACAAACCCCATAGGAAACCTGTGTAGTGTGCTAAAGAAGATCTAGTATGGCTGGAGAACTTGGAGAAACAATGTGTTAAGGAGTGTCTTACATTTGTTGCTCTGTATTGTCCAGTCTTACGAATGTTCTCTCATTGTACATTTACTTCAGTTAAAATGTTAGATTTACCTGAAGCTGGACCTGTCTGGAAAACTGTGTGCATTTCTAAACACCTGGAGCACTAAGAGCTTTTCAGTTCTTTTTTTTGTATAGAACTCGCAGTTTACTTCTTCAAATATATATGTTTAAATACTTTTTTTTATAAATTAGTCAAAAAATTGGATGCTATTGGAATCTTTACCTGACAGAATTGGTGCTTTTATTACGTTGAAGGAAGGCGTAACCAAGTATTGGAGAAGACATGGCATGGAACCAATTTTTAAGGAACTTTTTAACTGTGTGACACTGTGGCGACACCATGGCACAGCTCCAGAGACCCGGGTTTGAGTCCTGGTAGGGTCACTGCCAGTGTGGAGTTTGCATGTTCTCCCTGTGTTTCCTCTGACTACTTTTTCCTCTCATTCTAAAGAAAAGCGCTAGGTCAGTTGTCAACTCTGAAGTGTCCCAGTGTGTGTGGGTGTTTCTGTATGTACAACTGCCTCGCAATGGACTGGTGCCATGCCCTGTCCAGGGTGATTCCTGCCTTGTCGTGTGCAATAATTCTACTCGTAGGAAATCGAAGTCAAAGAGAAACTGGTGTTGTATTTAAAAGATTGCATACCGAAAGCAAATTGTAGTAACACCGTTTAGTTTTAAGGCATAGTTTTTTAGCTTTAGCTTTAAGCATACATGTTCCATACATGTTTGTTATATGTAGAATGTCTAAATTTGGGTATTGAATTGATTACTGTACTGTTCTAGGCAAAGAAATTCTAACTAACAGCCAAAAAACTATATTAATCCTTTAGTTACTGCACTTTGAATACAAATAATAATCATAAAACACATTTGCTTTTAAAGTCTGAGCCAAACCCCAAATGATGTTATACACTCTGTCACCCTGTACATGACTATTGTCTTAATTCCAGTTTCCTCCAACATGGCATTTGTCCCTGATGCATGCACTCACAATTACAGTCAGCATTGCACAAACTCCAGGTTTCTTAATCGAATCCTGTTTCCTAATAATGTGCCAAGGCTTTTTTCATGTAATTAGTTAACATTGATGCATTGTAATGATCCTCGGAAGCAGTCTAATTAGATTTAAATTATTAATGAGAAACTTATGGTTAATGAACTTTCACCGAGCATGTAAGATATTCACGCGCATGCGTGAGCACACACACACACACACACACACACACACACACAAAGAAAAACAGACACAGTCTGTAAGATATTCAATACCAGAGATCTGTAGTACTATTACATAATCTGTCTACATATACATAAAAAGCATGGTATAGCTTGTGTGTATCTGGAATAGTGTGTGCAAATATTGCATGTGTGACTGCCTCCATGCAATTTAATAGAAATATCAGTGGTGTCGGCTGAAGTCCAAAAAGTCCTCTTTTACATTTAATCTCTTCTTATCCATCCATCCATCTGTCACCACTCTGCTGTCTTGCTCCTGCCAAGTGCCCGCTAAGTGCATTCTTTATAACATCATAAAATATTAGAGCGGTTGTTTGATTTGTTGATCAAAGCTAAACTGCATGTGACATTTCTTATCTAAAGCAGTATTCGAACAGAATTAGATTTAAATAAGTAATGTGACTATTAGCTGAGTATCTCTGAGTCCCTTCCGATTCCAAGTCCTATTCAATACGGCTGAACCTTATATTGCATCAGCACTGAAGATGCAAATTCCCCACACGCATTAGTCACACTGCAAAGGCTGCAATGGCCAAGCTTGGCTGGGATCAACTATAATGCTATGCTGAATCTTCGTAGAAAACAAAGTATTTCTATAGCTTTACCTGTGATCAGAAATACGAAAACCCCCTCACCTTATAGGTATTAAGGTATTCTAGCATATTCTAGTCAACCCATCTTGTGTTTCTTGGTCAAGAGTGGCAAGCATCATGGAATCCAGGCATAAAGTCCTTGGTGGGAAGTGATTTTCTTATCATTGACACTTGTCCCAGCCTTCATCAGGTAATCCTTTCAGTATTGCGCAGTAACCCAGGGGGTTTTGTTGTTGTTTGTTGTCCTGATAAGATGGCTGTAGCCCTTTGATGAAATTTTAGGCTTTCTCCCATTGGCACAGGCATGTTTGAAGATGTTTTGAGTTTCCGTACAGTGCTCCCAGTGGTGTCTCTAGGAATGTTCAAGGCCTTGGATTTCTTCTTATACCCACTGCCATTTTGGTGCAGTGAAATTGACTCCTCTTTCAGCTTTTGTTACAGCTCCTTAATCTTCCTCCTAGTTTCTACACACCTTGCACACATCCCTGGTGGTGTTTATATAAATCACAGCTGAAGCAAATTACACATTGTTATTGAGTTTTGAGTTAGGTTTTAACCCAATTTCAGGTTTAACAGACTAGCTGTAGGTTTTAAAATTGGTAATATTGTATAGGGATTGAATAATTGTGACATGGCAGTATTAACCAAAAATTATGCTACTCTAAAGTACTACATCATTAGGTTTTTTGTTTTATTGCTGAAGCACTCAACTGTTAAAGACTTAAAACTTTAAAGCAAGATCTAGCTCTGGCAAGACGTTTAAAGTCATAAATCCTTACTTTCTTTGGGGAGTTCAATATTTTTGATTGCAAGTGTATATTCTATGAAAAACAGTGTCAAATGAATTGAATGAGCTTACCATTACTAATCTTGCATGACATAAATGTTTAAATAGATAGATAGACGGATGGATGGATGGATAGATAGATAGATAGGGACTGTGGTAGCCTAGCGGTTAAGGAGCTATGGAGCAAAAGGTCCAGGGTTCAAATCCCACCTCAGCCAAGCTGCCACTGTTGGGTCCTTGAGCAAGGCCCTTAACCCACAATTGCTTGGATTGTAAGGTTGTATCAACTGTAAGTCGCTCTGGATAAGGGAGTCTGCTAAATGCTGTACATGTAAATGTAGATAGATAGATAGATAGATAGATAAGGTCCAGGGTTCAAATCTCACCTTTGAACCCTTGTTGGATCCTTGAGCAAGGCTTGAAGATTGTATCACTTGTAAGTCGCTCTGGATAAGGACATCTACAAAATGACATAAATGTAAATAATAATCGTTCATGATGTTTTCATACTGTGAGCATCACACATCCAGTTGAAACTCCCATCTGAAGGATCTCATTTTGATAGCATTGCTCAAAATTATTGTCGACATCCTTGAACACTACTGTTAAACAGAAAACAGGATCACTTTTCATATCGAATGGTGCTTTTAAGCACTATCTGTAGGCACTGATATAATAAGATACCAAATAAAGAAACATGAAACACTCATTAAAGGAGAATTTTATCGCAATGCATTAACTACTCAGGGGGCTCAGAATTCCCACTGGTGGCTATGTAAATGACAAAAACCAGTTTGCAAAAATCTGTATTTAAATATGGCTTTTGTGCTAAGTGTTCCTAGAAGATGTGTAATTTAGATCCCAAATGGATCTCTTTGAAATGGCAAGAATAAGAACTGTTCATTAAATCAAGAGCAGGAATGCAACTATAACACAAAAAAGGCAATATGGCCAAACACTTGTTAGAAGTCAACTCTGTAGGTAAAACAAAGAGCACAATTAAGGAAGGTAACAGAGGATTTGCTGCTCAGGTGGTGAAATGGCAATGTGCTAGCTCACCAGCACAGTGATCCAGAGAAAAGCTCAGGTACATGCGCAAAAATAGCACGGGGCAACACAAAAACAGAGGAAGTCATGACATTTCTTCAATATTGAGACAGTTTTGAATCAAATATGTTCTTGGCATGTACAAACACTTCTCATCATCTACTTCTTGATAAACTATCATCTAATACTACATAGTATGTCAGATTAGTACATCACTATGTACACACATTACCATTTTGACATATCATGTAGTACAACCACAAATCAGAAAAAGTTGGGACAGTATGGTAAATGCAAATAATAATAAAAAACCCACAGTGCTCCTTACATGTACTGTACCGTTTGAAAGTTTCTGAATTTTCTATATTTCTGCTTAAATATGACCTAAAACATCACAAGACTTTCACACAAGTCCTAAAAGTAGATAAAGAGAACCCAGTTAATCAAATGAGACAAACATATTATACTTGGTGTGAGGGGGCACCCTGTTTTATTTAAAGAACAGGGATCTATCAAAGTCTGCTCTTCACAACACATGTTCGTGGAAGTGTATCATGGCACAAACAAAGGAGATTTCTGAGGACCTCAGAAAAAAAGTTTTCTATGCTCCTCATGCAGGAAAAGGTTACAAAACCATCTCTAAAGAGTTTGGACTCCACCAATCCAGTCAGACAGATTGTGTACACATGGAGGAAATTCAAGACCATTGTTACCCTCCCCAGGAGTGGTCGACCAACAAAGATCACTCCAAGAGCAAGGCGTGTAATAGTTGGCGAGGACACAAAGGACCCCAAGGTAACTTCTAAGCAACTGAAGGCCTCTCTCACAATGGCTATTGTTAATGTTCATGAGTCCACCATCAGAAGAACACTGAACAACAATGGTGTGCATGGCAGGGTTGCAGAGAGAAAGCCACTACTCTCCAAAAAGAACATTACTGCTCATCTGCAGTTTGCTAAAGATCACATGGACAAACCAGAAGGCTATTGGAAGAATGTTTTGTGGACGGATGAGACCAAAATAGACCTTTTTGGTTTAAAAGAAAAGTGTTATGTTTGGAGAAAGGAAAACACTGCATTCCAGCATAAGAACCTTATCCCATCTGTGAAACATGGTGGTGGTAGTATCATGGTTTGGGCCTGTTTTGTTGTTTTGATTAAAATTCCTCCAAGCCGGTGAGCAGGACTGATCAACAGTTACAAGGAAACGTTTAGTTGCAGTTATTGCTGCACAGGGGGGGTCCACACCAGATACTCTTACTTTACCTCTTGCTTGGAGCTGTGCAGTCAATAGAAATTATAAAACAAACTCACAATCAATGACCAGAGTGCTTGCTGCCATCTCACTGCCTCATTTGCACTACAATTCCCAGAAGGCATTTCAAGATTGAACATTCTGACCTGGGTCTACCACTGAGTCTGAAATTGGAAGGGTTCTGATTATTTTCTGGTTTTAAGACATGTAGGCCTGCTAAGAGATTTTGTTTGGACTGCATGTGACTTGACACAAAAATAGCAACTGTCTTCTGTGTAATTATTAACACATTGTCTTAACATTGGCACTTTCATTAATAGACTAGAAGACATTGTGATGCTGTAGGATCTTAAATATGCTTCTCACTTCCGAGCAGCTTTTCTTATACACAAAATGGAATTTCAGAGCTGTTTGAGTGGTCCTAGAGCAGATGTAATAAGGGTCAGTGACATTAGAACCTGTCTAGACCCATTTGCACTCAAAATCTGACCAGTCCAGTCAAACTGCAATTGAGTGCTAGTGGTATATGAGGAATACTAAATCCATTATTTAACACTGTCACAGTTTTCAACAATGTTACTTAAGGCCTGTTATGTATGTTTTTGTGCAATTTTGCCTCCATAGCATGTTCCCCCTCATGTACATGTACGTGTTCCCCTGCCCAGGTTACTGCCCAGTAAATTTGCAAGAACTTAAGTAGTAAAGTTTATAAAGAGCAAGAGTCATTTCACAGCATGTTTCTTCTAGCACAATATACAAAATAAACTATTGCCTTAAAATTAACCCCTGAATATAATGAATGTTTACGTTGTTCAACAATAGGAGGGAGTGGAGGGTATAAGTAGAGGTAAGAAGCCGTACAGAACACTCTCTATTTCCCTTACACAGATGCACACTCATGTTTCCAGATCACCATTTGTTATAGCAGGAGATAGTGGTTCAGAAAACAGATTAGGATATCAAAATACCCCTTACATTATAGAGGGAATTGTTTTAACTGTATAACCTTATGCTTAATGGTCCAGCTTTGCATCCTTTACAGTTACGGACTTTAGTGGGGATATCCCATTCACACATTGTAACATGAATCTCCAATTTGCAGACACTTCTTCTTATCTTATATTTCCTGGATGTTCTTTATCAAACTATCATGGTCCCGGGAGACATCTGAAATTATTCAAGGTACCGTATTTTCCGGACCATAAAGCGCACCGGGTTATAAGGCGCATGAAATGAAACAAAACTCTTAAGTTCCGTCGGAAGCTCAGTTTGGTCTTTACCTGGCGCAGGGCGTCTTCTTGCTTCCTCCACTTCCGTACCTTGATTCGTTAATGTTGAATTCTCTCACAGCTTTGCTCTATGTGTCCATGTTTGTAACTGCGTGACTGATAGTGCTGAGTTTTGAAATCCGCTTCGAAAATGAATGAATGAATGCACGTACCCTAATGCTGAAGCACATACCGTATACTCCACGATGCTGCGCACTACGGTGGCCATAAGCTTCGTAACTTACCAAGACCGTGCTAAAACATTTTGACAGATTTATGAGCGCCGTGTACCATCTACAACCGGTTCTAGGTCAGAAAGCACAACCAGAATTAATTCATACATTAGACGCACCGCATTTTAAGGCGCACTGTCGATTTTTGAGTCCGAAAAATACGGTAAGCTATACGGTAAACTGGTAGTTGCCTTTTCTTACCAAACCATATCTTATTTCAAGCCTCTGCCAACATGTTTCCTTATTCAGAGGGAAATGTGTGTAAGAGAGAGAAAAGTAAGAAAAACCTAGACTCACTAATCAGAATCTCAGAATTCACTGACAGCCAGACAGTGCTAATGTCGACCTGCTTTTCAGCGTCTGCCGTTCTCTTTTTCCACTCACACTTACACACACACTCCAATTTGTGGATGCACTGCTTTCTTTCCTTTTCCTCAACAGTGGCCTGTGCTGGGTGCACTATGTAGGGCAAAATAAATGAGTTAGAGCTATTCTTATAGTGCTGTAACCCTGTGCACTGCCCACTTGCCTCCACTCCACTCCGCTCTCATCTTACATGCAGACCCGGTGCAAAAATCAACCACAGGAGGAAATACGAATATAATATGTTTTATGTATGTGTGGGGTGCAGCTGATTGACGATGCAGCAAAATGACAGACCGTGGATACAATTAAAATAATGTGACATATTTCATCCCACTGCACCACCTTCTGTTCATTAAACTACTTCATGTAGACATGAATGTAACTGTATTGCAGGATCCAAATTACAGGGCTTTCAGATGAGATTGGGCACTGTGGATAATAAGTAAAAATGAAAAACAAATATAAGTTAACAACATTTTTATCTGTGCTAATAGTGATTTTTGTCTGTTTGCAGTTGGTGTACAAGCCCTGGCTCTGTGCTCAGTACTTCCAGAGCTATCAATCCAGCTGTAGCCACAAGATCCCATGTAAGCAGTATTGCCTTCAGGTCCAGCAGAGATGTCCCTTCATATTGCCTGACAATGATGACCTTATACATGGTGGTACTCCCAGTTTTATATGTACAGGTACGTAGTGCTTCAAATAGTTTTTGCATAAAGCTTCATCTAAAAGACCTCAGCATCTTTGCTGAAACAGGGTTTCCCCATATGTCAAGCATCATGAGTCAAAAAGCCTTTATTTGCAGTACTTGCTCAGTGCTAAACAAACATTAATCATAATAAGGGTTGCATCTAATTTGGTAGATAAACTGCCCGGCCAAAAAAAGGTCACCACCTGGATTTAACTGAGCAAATAGTTAAATAGTTTAAAAAAGAGCCTCCCATGGGATAATTACTACATTGGTGATTATGTTTCAGCTGGCAACAAGTTCTTTATCCCTAACTGATGCAGTGAGTAGCTTCTCATTTGTTAAAGAACCATGTCGAAAGACGCATCCTGTGGTCGTAGAAAAGATGTTCATCTGTTTCAGAAGGGTCAGATTGTGAAAGAGTGGTTCAGGGAGCATGAGAGATCATTTTCACACATGGATTGGCCACCACAGAGTCCAGACCTGAACCCCATTGAGAATCTTTGGGATGTGCTGGAGGAGACTTTGTGCAGTGGTCCAAATCTCCCATCATCAATACAAGATCTTGGGGAAAAATGAATGCAACTCTGGACCGAAATAAATGTTGTGACATTGGAGAAACTTGTGGAAGCGATGCCACAGTGAATGCGTGCCGAAATCAAAGCTAAAGGCGGTCATAATCAGCATAATAATCTGAGTGAAAAGTTGAGGAAAATTAGGTTACATTTACATTTACAGCATTTAGCAGACGCCCTTATCCAGAGCGACTTACAATTGGTACAATCTCACAATCCAAGCAGTTGTGGGTTAAGGGTCTTGCTCAAGGACCCAACAGTGGCAGCTTGGCAGAGGTGGGATTTGAACCCTGGACTTTCTGGTCCATAGTCTAGTACCTTAACCGCTAGGCCACCACAAACCCACAGTCCCAGTTTTGGAAGGTATTAGTATTTATGTATATTATCTTTTGCTGTAATGACAGCATTCATTTCAACTGGCATGGACTTTGGACATGGAGCTTTTACAAAATCTGATGATCCTTGTTATCCCAGAATGATTCCACAATAGTCCAAAGTAATCGTGGGTATTGGAAAGGACTTCATGATACGATACGCATCACGATACATGGATCACGATATGATCATATCACGATACATTGTGATACGATGCATATTGTGATATATTGCAATATTCCGCATAGTTCACTGAAAATATAAAAAGTTACAGTGTATAATCTGAGTTACAAAAATAAATATTGTGATATATTGCTCTATCAATTTTTTTTAGCACAACCCTAGTCCAAAGAGTATCTTGTGATGTTACTGATAACTTTGCCATCTCTATTTTCAAGTGTCCCCATAAATGCTCAGTGTGGTTTGGGTACGATGAATGTGGAGGAAAATTCATGACAGTCAGCACTCCTAGATCTTTTTTGCTGTTCAGTAGTTGTTGCAAAGCTTTGAGGTGTGTTAAGGTCCCTCTGCAGTATTAATTCTTTTCCATTGATCCGAGCACTCTCACTTCCAAAAGTGGTCTCAGACTTTTGGTGTGCACTGTATAGCAGTGAACTACCACTGCCTCAATTGATAACCACTGGAATATACACATTAGTTGTTCTACACAGTGCCGATCTGCTATGAGAAAAACGATTTTAAGTTGTAATTTGCATTGACCTTGCTGACTTTGCATGCTCAGACTGTCAGGAAGCACTACCTAAGTGATGAGTTATTGATTACTTCAAATGAATTATCAGGTTCTCTTGGTTGGCATTATAGGTATTTACAGTGTTTTTTTACTATGTGGTAGTCTATATAGGAGTGGAGTTCTACCTTTCTTACTGGTGCAGAAAAAGTAATACCCAAAATACTTGGAGGCTTATATTGGGGGCTGCTTTGATGCATTTATCTGTTGCTGCAATCCCAGGTAAAGAGATATAAAATCACATGGGAGTAGAATTGAGAGAGCTGGTAAATGGCACAGTCGTATACTTGATAAAACATAGTGAATATAGTGAATAGCTTTCTTCTTACTGGAAAACATCCCTCGGGTCCAGAGCATCAGGAGGTTCTTGGGAACCAAGTGGAAGAAGAGGCTTTGATTACATACAACTCTGTCATCTCTTGGTGGCTGTATTTGATGCACAGGCACAAAATCACCAAGGGACTTGTTGTCCAAGGTGGCCATAGTCAGTGGGGTTT
Organism: Ancistrus triradiatus; assembly: GCA_025084515.1. NCBI lineage: Eukaryota > Metazoa > Chordata > Actinopteri > Siluriformes > Loricariidae > Ancistrus > Ancistrus triradiatus. Next base: position 33,823 of record JAJAGP010000523.1, read on the forward strand.
CTATCTTTTCCTAGAAAAGTGTCTATTACATTTCCACCAGCAATAGCATGCGCAGAACATGTTGTTCATAGGGTTAATTATAACGCTTGGAGTAAAAAAAAAGCTTCAGAGTCTTATGATTGGGAGAAACATTGGAAGCCTGCAGCATTTTTTCCATTTAAGTGGAAAAAATATTTTTAAGTGATCAGAGTGTTTTTCAAGCAGTAATCATGACTTCCTGTTTCACTAAGCTACAGTAAGTATGGTGGAGGGTTTGGGAGGTTGTGGGACTGTTTTTCCTCCAAAAGACCTAAAAATCTTGTTAGGCTACATGACATCATGTACTCTATGAAATCGAGACATTTAAAATCAATATTTGTCTTCTTCTGCAAAAAAGCTACAAGTGGGTCATCATTGGATCTTCTGACAGGACAATGATCCAAAAGATCTGTCCAGATTAACAGTTGTTTACCAAACACAAAGCTTCTACCATTTCCATCTCAGTCACCTAATCTAAGCCAAGTAGAAAACCTGTGGGTGAGCTAAAGATGAGAGTGCACAAGCAACCCAAACAGGACCTTGAACAGGACCTAAACAGGACCATAAACAGGACCCAAACAGGACTGTGAACAGGACCCAAACAGGACCTTGAACAGGAACCAAACAGGACCTTGAAAAGGACCTTGAACAGGACCCAAACAGGACCTTGAACAGGACCCAAACAGGACCTAAAACGGGACCTTAAAGAGGACCCAAACAGAACCTTGAATAGGACCCAAACATTACCTTGAACAGGACCCAAACACAAAATCCCTGCTTTCTATTCTCTGTCCTTATAAGATATTATATGAGAATCCTAAGTGATGTTTTATTGGCAAAGGGAAGTCATACAAAGTTTTCAGTGCAGGGGCCAAAATCTGTACCTCATGGTTATGTTAATAACAATTATTTATTGATTGGAATAAATTGACTTCCTCATTTTTGTCAGTTTGAGATTAATCAAATTTTGCATAAGGTGCATTTCTCATCTTGTTACTCATCTTTACCAGGGGTGAGAATTGTGGAGGGAACCATACATGCAACATTTCTATCTCCATCAGCTGGTCAATCTAGGATCATCCAGACTGGGGGAATCTTAGGAATACATAGGTTGTTGTGAAAGGCTTACAATGCTGGCAAGTCTCAAGGGGGAGTGTTTGATGTTGAATCAATCAGCCTGGTCAATAAGGGGAGTCTAAATCACTCAACACCTCTCTGGGCACTAGCTAATCTTTGCTGGCATCCGTAATTCCATGTTAAAAAGCACAGATGAGCGATTCAGACTTCCATTTACTCTCACTGGCAACAATATGGAAGGAGACAACAGTTTTCAACACTGTTGCTGCTGCTTTTAGCTTCAACACAGCCATAGAACTGAGTTCCTGAGAATCCTCTGTAACTAAACTATCACATTATAGTGTGCCACAGGTGGGTAGAGCAATAATGTAAAGCTACTTCATGTGCTTCATTGAGAAGATGCTTGGCTGAACCTTGAATGTGAGATAGCAGTCATGAACTGTGAAAACCACCCAAATTTGAAGAGAAAGTGACTCATTTGAGCTGGTGATAAGCTGTAGGGTAATTGTGATAGGAAGGTTGTATAGAGCATGTAGATTTGGGGGAAAATTGTGGTACTGGAGCAAAGGAGTCACATTTAGGGGAACAGGCAACATGTTAAGAAACGAGCACAAACAGAGAGAGCCTGAAAACAAACTTGAGGCTAAGGAAAATCTCATTTACAGTGGACTCCAGGACTGAGCAATGTGCAATGCTAAAAGCAAGATTTACATAAACCACAGTTAACAAAGCACAGGGGATAACAGGGTGGTCCAAAAGGCCGGTGGCTTTCTCTTAGCCCAAGTCTCAAATTTGATTGCAACTTCTCTCTGTTTTTCTTTTTTATTAACCTGTTCTGTTCTCATTGCTTTTTTTGTAGGAGCTTGATTACTGTATATTAATAATGAAGTGTCAAAGTCAGATTTATTTTTATAGCGCTTGTTACAATGGAGCATTGCTCCAAGCAGCTTATTATCTAAGGCCAATCCCAAACTGAGTAAGCCAAGGGCAACAATGGAAAGGAAAAGCCCCCTAAATTTCAGAAGGAAAAATCCAAGACCCAAAAAAGTGGCCCATCCTCCCTGGATGGCTTAGATGTTATATATAAGAATTAAATTAAGTTATATAATTAATACATTTTATGGTAATAGTTTAAATAAATAGAAGCTAAATAAATATTAACGGAGATAACATATTTAAAATATGTAATAATTAAAATCAAATATTTACTATGTAAACTAATAATTATCCATGTACGGTGTAAAAGACTAATATGTAATAGAGATGCTGTGTGGCTAGCACTGTCGCCTCACAGCAAGAAGATCCTGGGTTTAATCCCATGTGGAACGATCTGGGTCCTTTCTGTTTGGAGTTTGCATGTGCTCCCCATGTCTGTGTGGGTTTACTCCAGGTGCTCCAGTTTCCTCCCACAGTCCAAAGCCATGCTTTAGGTTAATTGTTCATGCTAAATCTTCCCTGATCTTAGTATATGTATGCCTGGCTTTGATATAATCTTGTGTGTGTGTTGTGGTCTGACTAATGATGCGAGGGCTGGAACTGATGATGGAAAAACAGCTTGGGTGGAGCTGAAGCACATTTGCAAAAAAAATGTTTCAAATGTACTACAAATTATTAAGATCCAGATTATTGTAAAAGATTATCATTTGCAGGTGATCTTTAAATCATCTTCATAAAACCTGTAATAACTTTCCATCTCAGTGAACTTGATTTGTTTGTGTGTTTTTGTGCATCAGGGCTTTCCGAGAGCATGCAGAACACTAAGCAGGAGCCACAGTGCTGCGATGTGCGGTGGGAGCTGAAATTCAATGAACGGTCACATGGCACTTTCAAAAGGACTCATCCCTCATGCCAGCATACATCTGCTACCAACTCGGGGGCTCCGAGGCTGAGTCAGGGCAGACTGAAGCTCTGCTTGCTCGTCTTGGTTCTCCTGCACACAGTGGCAACCATGACGGCTGTCCAGAACTCCACGTGCCTGGCCGCCATCTTCCCGCTGGAGGACAACGCCCCCAGAGAGGAGTGAAACCCACTGAAAACATGGTGGGTCTAGCTCTTGTCAATCAGCATGCTCCAACAAGTGAAAGATGGCCAGCAAGGAGCTGGACTGGATCAGGTCAAAGCAAGCACGCCAGGCGCAACGGCAGATCCCACGGCTGCGCTTTACATGTCCAGTGCTCTTTAGGTCCAGGCAGTGATGAACGGCGGGAAAAGGTGGAGGAAGAGGAAGACTAAGGCTGCACCCTACCAATATGTCAGATCTCACAAATGTTTTGAACCACGTTTATACATTTGGGTTTTGGTTTTACCAGGTGACAGGTAGACCTTTTTCTGTTTCAAGCTTCAGCTGTCAACGATGGGTTTCTCTGCATGCCACTCACTTCAGATAAAAAAATGGTTAGGGTAAAAAAGCAGTTAAATGTATCCATGTTTCTGTCAAACCTTCTGTGCCACCCTCCATTCTTTTTTTGACAGCTAGCATGAATAGATGTCTACATGCTCCTGCTGTAGCTGGTAAGGTGGAAATGGTTGGTTGGTTGTGGACACAATTATTATCACTACTTAAAACCTCGGCTCTTACTTTCTCAGACTCAGAAACGTTTCTTTTGCATTCTAATTGATGCAGACAGGGCCTTGTCATCGGAGCCTCAAAACAAGAGAATGGCAGTTATCTTATATGATCTTATTTGTTATTTTAACCGTTCAACTTGGCTATAGCGTCAGATCTGCACTGTTGCTTAGCAGACATCACTACAACCCTTTGTTTCTCACATAACGATGGAGCACATTATGGTTACACGCTGATGACACCTACTGGCAGAACTGACACTCTTTTAATGTCCGGTGTGGAAAACGAGACTGTTCTTCTAACCAATATTGAATGTTACTTTTTTTAGAACACTGCAAAATGATATGTCAAGTCATCTTATCAAGTGAAATAATCTCCCCTCATCGAAAGATGATTTGCTTCTTCAAGAAGTAAATGTTTAAAAGAAGTGCAGAATGGATAGACACAGGTTTAATAGTCATAACAATCTCATACCGAGAAACGTGCCTATATGGAAGATTTTTCACTTGCTAAGATATCATTGAATGCAGTGTGTGACATGCGACCTGTCATTTCAAGGATTATAACATCTCTTTCCTTTTAAGGTTTGCATTCAACTTACTTTTAATTATCCCCATTATCTAAGCCACTATTTAAACCAGAGCTTGCTCTAATGCTATGGTTACATTTCACCATTGCCAAGCTGCAATAACATGACCGGAGTGCTTGGCATAGTTAAAGAAATGCATAAAATGCAGTCATTCTGTTAAAATAGTAATGATACACTTTATTAATAATGTTATATTACCAAAATCGTACAAAAACTATTCAGTAAAAATAGCTCCATAATTTGACACAGTCTTCTTGTCCCCAAAGATGGAATCGTACAGTTCAGATGATGTTGCATAGTGAAGAGCCACAATTGCGCTGTAATTTTGCTCTTGTTTTGTTCTTGGAATGTCCCACAATATTGTGTAAAGGGCTTAGAGGTTAGCCTACAAGAGAAGGAGTTCTCAAGGGCTTATTCTATAATTCTCCTTCTTGCTGTAGGACTGTGTTTGGTGTCTGACTGTACGGACTGCTAGCTGCTGATGTACTGTTTTGCAATCTGTTTTTATCACCAACTTCTGTGGTATATTTTTAGGACACTTCTTGTATCCTCCCTGATAAAGAACAGTGGGCACATTCGTCTCGCATAGTTTAGCTTTATACTAATATCACAATATCCCTGAATCTAGAAGGTCCAAGGCCACCCGTTGTCCATTTGTCTATGGTTATTACTTCAACATTACAGTATATAACCAGTGGAGGTCTGACTAATGTGGTATTGTAGGTTTTGTGACGATGGCTTTAGTAAGTAAACATAAACACACAATTTAACCCATAGTCTTGTTGTATGCTTTTTTTATTGCTCAATTTGCTGTTTGAAGCAGCTGGCCAAGGTCTTACAGTTCAAAGGTGACAATCATTGCTCGTTTCATTGTTCATCCACATTTAGTCATCTTAAATTACTCCTGAAGGATACACAAATGACAATAAAAATAGCCAGGGCCCACAGATCTTGTCTTACCACTAAGTTGCATGGAAAGTTCTTGACCAAGTGTCTTTTTAAAACCTGCTAAGTGGAAATGTTACTGAGTCAGGATCAGCTAAGTATAAAGACACTGGTAGTGCTTGCTACACCCAGAAGTGAAAGCACATGACATTGAAAAATAAATGGTCACTGTACTGAATGATAAACATTATTTTTTCTTTCATATATGTTTGGCTATTTGTCAGCCACACAACATATTTCTCATTTAACTATTATTATAATGTGCATATACTACAATAATCGCATTATATCTTGGCTTTAGAGCTGTCAAACCCTCATTGGAAACCAAACTCTCAGCCAATCTTAAAATGTACAGAATTTTTCACCTGACTGACAAATTGATTATAACTTCAATTGCACTGCTTAGCAGTATTTATTTGGAATGAATTTACAGATATATCATCCTAAACATAAGCCTGAAACTTACCGTATTTTCCGGGCTATAAAGCGCACCGGGTTATAAGGCGCGATATCAACGATCGGCTGCTAACGGGTATATTTTCATACATAAAGCGCACCGGGTTATAAGGCGCATGAAATGAAACAAAACTCTTAAGTTCCGTCGGAAGCTCAGTTTGGTCTTTACCTGGCGCAGGCCATCTTCTTGCTTCCTGCACTTCCGTATCATTGATTCGTTAATGTTGAATTCTCTCGCAGCTGCTCTATGTCCATGTTGTACTGCGTGACTGATAGCGCTGAGTTTGAAATCCGCTTACAAAATGATGAATGAATGCACGTACTAACGTTGAAGCATATACCGTATTACTCCGCGATGATGCGCACTACGGTTGCCGTAAGCTTCGTCACCTACCAAGACCGTGCTAAAACATTTTGACAGATTTATGAGCGCCGTGTACCATCTATAATCGGTTCGAGGTCAGAAAGCACAACCAGAATTAATTCATACATTAGACGCACCGCATTTTAAGGCGAACTGTCGATTAAAGGATTTTAAGTGCGCCTTATGGTCCGAAAAATACGGTACCTTAATCTTGTTCTGCCTTTGTTTAGTGAACATTTTTTGCCATAGCTGACAAATTTGCCTGCTGTCTTATTGATAAACACATTTGAGGAGGATATATTCAGCATTTTATATGTTAATCGTGGATTGGTTTCGTAAGGGAAATGGGAAAGGCAGTGGCAGATCATTATGCTTTAAATGAGGTGAGAGTGAAATGTGTATTAGGTGATATATTAAACCTTCAGTACATAACGCAAACACTTTATTGGAAATATGTGTTCACTGGAGGCAGTTTGGCTGGAGGGCATTTTTAAATTTGTACCAATTTTTTTCAAACTCATCCACTTTGGAGCTACTTTATGCCTTAATACTCTATTCTGAATATGGCCCCAGTATAATTAAAATGAATATAGAGAACAGCCCCTGAAAGTTACTATATATTATGTATGATTTTCCTTTGACATATATTTAAATATAATTTAGAGACAGCAGATTTATATTTTGGTTAGGAGTAGACAATGCAGAGTTGCACAGATTATTAATTTGTTATTGTGATCTGCCATTTTGCCAAGATGCCCTATTTTACAGCTTCTCACCCAGTCAATCATACAATACAATATGCCTTGTTATATCATCAAAACACTAGCGATGGAAGTTCAGTAGGCTGCTAGGGTTGAGTCAAACAGCTTGCAGATGACACAAGCCAGTTGCGACTTTCTATTAAACATTTAATATGACCTGGATAGTTGAAACCTTTATGAGCAGTCTACTGTACTTGCACATTAGTTCTGTCAGCAATTCAGGGGAACATCTAGAATCTCTGGAACTGGACTCCTTTTGCATCTTAACCTGTTTCCTGATGCTGCACTCTGTGTGATTTCCCCAGCATCATACCGGATCCCATAATACCATTCCAATCCTCAATCCCGGTGATCTATGCAGATGTGCCTATGTCATTATATTGTAGATTTGTGCTAATGTATATTTGTGCTTATTTGTCTCACTGTTACCGGTCTTTCTTTGTCATTTGGTGTGCTTTATCTCTCCCACTATCCCTTACTTTTTGGCTCGGTTACCATTTATTTTGTCACACGTACAATGTTTTTGGCTGCATTTTGTTAAACATGTCTCTTAACGAAACGTGAGCTGCTTTGAATGTTTTCCTCTTCTGGGTCAGGCAAAATTGTGGTTACGTGGAATTTAAATACTGACATGGAAACGGACAGATATATATATATAGATATAGATATAGATATTACAATTATTATTATTACAGTGTCATATTGTCATACAATAGATGCTTCAGTTCACATTTCTCTTTTGATTTTTTTACACAAAGATTTTTATTAAATATTTATAATTCAGTCTCACAGGTCATGACCTTTTTGAACGTAAGATGAAAAATACAGCTATGTTTATGAAAGTTCTGTTCTAAGGAAAAATAAATAGAGATATGTTAACTATTATGGACCTGGTATGTGCATTTTTTTTGCTGATTACCTCAGTTTATTGCTCTTGGAATTAAGAGATAGTATATTTAGAGCTGAGATTTGAACTTGCATCCATCTGATTACTAGTCCAGTTGCTTAAACACTGAGACCCCCTGCCTTTATAATAGTCATAATACTGTGTATAAAAATAGAAAAAGTAATTTTACACTAAAGTGGGTGTTACTCTGCTACTTATGAGATATGAAGAACAAATGAACACAAGATTTTTTTAAGTAATTGCATTAATTTTGTTTATGCTAACACAACTGATGTCTTTGCTAATTTTTAGTGGTCTAATATGTACGTTTGGTATGTTATGCAGTTAGAAGTGGCCAAAACCAATAGCTAAGAGCTATCATTACCTTGCCTGCAGTGTGGCTGGCTTTCTTTTAAATATTTGCTGTTGTCCTTTACTGAAAGACACTGAAAGACGGAAAGCATTAGCTGCTCAAGCTTTTGGAAAGATGCTGGGGCATTATGGGAAATGTAGTGCCTGTAGTGAATTTGCATGGCATGGTCTGTAGTGCTGCTCAGCACTCCAGGATAAAACTGATTTGGCACGTGCCCCAGTAAAATGGGTCTGGTGATGCCCCTGTAGCACAGGACACCTTTGGAGAACAGCTCAACCAACAAATCAGCACACAGATATTATCAGCTGAGCTAATTGCTGATAAATTGGTATCAGTGTTCATAATGGAAAAATGATAATAAAATAGAAACTCAGAGATGGAACATGGGTCCTTCATGTTTAGTGTTGTCATTGCGAAGTTTGTCCACCAGAGGGGAACGCCATTGTTGGTATTAAAAAAATAACAATTCATCAGTTTTAAATTGCACACCCTACTAAGTAGTATGATGAATAAACCTGTGCCATCCTGCTTAGGATGTATTCTGTTTTTCAGTCTTATCCACAATGTACATGCTAGCCTCAGTTAGTAAGATTTTAAAGATTTTTTTTGCTTGTTTAGGAGGTGGGAGAAAGGTTTATATGCTAAGAAATCGCTATAGGATAATAAAACGGGTAATATCTGAAACAGATTCAAACTAAAACTTCCCACCAATTTAGTTTCATTTCACATGTATGAAATACCATATTTATTTGATTTCTCAGTGAATTTTGTTCTTTGAATTTACCCTCTTTATGAAAGATGTTACATAAAAGGTAAGCACCATGAACAATCAGAAAAGAGTTTTGATTCCCTCACTATCAATATATATGCAAATACAGACACGCTGTTACATATGGTTTATATCTGACCTTTCTGATGGCTGTGTGCATTATGCAGTGCAGATACAGAAGAGCATGCAGAGGTGGCACAAGTAGATTACACAAGTTCCTTACCCAAGTAAAAGTACTTCTAATCTGGTTTAAAAAAATGTCAGAGTTGAAGTATGGCTTATATAATGTACTCAAGTAAAGTATATAAGTACACAAAAGTTAAAAAGTAAAAGTATTTCTTAAAAAAGCCTTTCTAACTCAATTTGTGAACCACGATGTCTTTTATTGAGGGCAAGAGGAGCAGCTCCATGACACTGGCGGTACATAATGGTTTGTCCTACAACTACCTGAAACGTCTGCATTTTCAAACGAATCTTTAGCTAACCACAGCAAATACACAAGTTTCCCTTTGATGTTCATATAACAAGCTCACACTATTTTCTTTAATCATTCTCAGCACCACAGTGAAACTCATGTGGTGGTGGTTTGGGCCATTGGAGGTATACATGTAAAAATTGATGATATGATTTTCAGTAATGTTTCTATGCATAAAAGCTATCAATAAAATACCAGAATTTTTTTCTTACATAAATATAAGTAGTCAGCTTTGTCCATGTTTCTCCAAAACAAAGGTTTTGTTATTGAAAAAAAAGAGTCTTATTAAGATGACCTCCCGATTATGTGGTTTGCAAATAGAATTCATGCAAAGTAAATGCATTTGTCAGGAATGATTACAATATTGAACGTACAAAATGTATCCTCAAAACTTTCTTTCTTAGGTTTAAAATCCTGAGCTTAAATTATTACAAGATACCTATTCAGAAGAAATATTTATTTTTTTAATATCAACAATATAGTAGAAAAGCTGAACTACAGAAACAGAGACATTTAGAAGTTGATGGCGAGTCATTTAGGATAACTGGACAAATTCTGAAATTTAATGAAGATCACTTTCTCAGCTGCAGACCACAAGCATATTAGAGGCATTAGCCAAAGAAATCACCAACTAATCTACAACAACACAGATCACAGCTGACATAAATACTTTGTGGAACTTGTAGCAACTCCTTGAGAACTTTGACAAGCATTCCAGGTGGCTACCCCTGGAAGTTGGTCAAAAGAATGCAAAGAGTCTGCAATTCTGGCAGCAAAGCTAAAAGGGGCTATTTTGAAGACTATACATTTAACTTAATTTGGAGTAGTTAACTGTTTTGGTCACTGAAATATCCGATTTGTATTAAATAACTTTATTGCCTCAAGGCCTTCTTTGCAAATTTAAGATGAGTAAATCTATGGGATATCACAGTTGTTTGGTCGAATGAGATTTGGTGACGACGTCATCTAACGTCTTTTGCTTGTAAACCCACTCATATTAGGACCGTGCTAAAATGTTGGACTTCAAATTTCATCCACTAGGTGACGGCACAGACCCATTTGTTTAGGAAGCCAAGAAAAGGGAAAATCGACCAACTTCTCAGTAGACATTGCATTTAACAATAGCCTAATTGTTGATTAATAATTCGTTCATATTAATCACCAAACCTTCACCCTTTTTTGGTGGCCAGGATGTTATATGTAAGAATTAAATAAGTAACTTAAGTTTACTTATTTAAGTAAACTTAAATAAACATGAAGCTAAACAAAGACAATACACAGAAAGTGAAAGAGCAAGGGCATATGATTTTGGAACTGTATATGTTAAATTTAATGGTGGAACACATGATGAACACATACAAAAAGTGATTATAATCTGATTATAAAGTGGTATTGAAAAGATGCAGTATGGTAGTGTATGGAATAATAAGGTTAGAAACAAAATGTGTAATGTTTCACAACAAATCCTTGTCGATTTTCACACAAAACATAACATGGGAGAAAGGTGATCTCTTGGGTAATTAGATAAAACAAAAAGCGTGACAGATTTCTGTCATGGAAGCTAAGTGAAGGCTCCCTGTCTGAAAGCAGTTCTAAACTTTGGTGGAGGAGGAAAAATAGACTGGGGCTGCTTTTGATGTTTTGGATCAGGTCTGTTAGTTTCAGGATACACTGTGTGCTTTTAACACTGTTGAAATAATTTGTCAAAGACCCTTCCTTAATTTAACAATGCACAAAGAAAGGTACATGAAGAAATGGCGTTCCTAATTTGTTATACCTGACCTGCAGAGAGCCCTGATCTCAGTTCCATCCAACACTGTTGGGATAAATTGGATTACAGACTGCAGGAGAGGTTTATAGCCCAATATCAGTGCTTGACCTCACAAATGCTCCTGGGACTGAATGGATAGTCTCAGCAGAGTACAGAGTACCGGCTGTTATGACAGATTTATTTTATTCTCTATGGTTGGAACGAGATTTTCAAACAGGCACATTGATACATTATGGGGTACTAAGGTCATATAGTGTGTATACTGTGTGCACTATGTATGTATTTATGAGTGCTGTTAGATTATTAAAATATTTAACCGCGATTAATCTGATTTTTCTTGCAGTAACTGAGATTAAGTGTATTTTTTGCTTGCTACTATTTGAAAAGCAAGCATCACCCAGCCATACCAATGGACAATATACGTTTAAATAAATTCCTATCATACCCATAATATCATACCTATTCAATGTGAAGTATTTTATTAGATACTTGGTTCTATTGGAGCTAGGTTTTATTAAAGCACTATTTCGATTACATGTTCTCCTTATATCTGTGTAGGTACCTTGGTATCTTCCCACATTCAAAAGACATCCATTAAGTCAACTGCTGGAAGTGTGCACACACTTGCCCTGCTATGGATTTGTGCCCTGTCAAGGGTTGGTTTCCACCTGTGCCCAGTGCTGCTGGTTAGGCACCAGCTCCCACGCAACCATGAACTGAATTAAGTGGGTATTAAAATGTTCATCACAAATGATACTTTTAATAGAAACAGCATGTGCAATGTATACATTACTGTGCACTGTCCCGTTCGGAAGCAGCTGTTATTTGGCTGCTAACCTTCCAAAAAGACCATTCATGATCAAGTTTCAAGGCATCCCGAAGCAGCTGCCAGATGCTGGTATTGCTCAAGTGTAAGTCAGCAATACCAGCTATAGGTCACTGTAGCCTACAGAAGCTGATTTTATTCAGTTTTTTAAAGGGTCAAATAATTTCCTGTACTTTCTGATTGTATTATAATAAATAGACTGAGAAATGATTATATATGGCCATTATACCATTGCTAAAACAATGATATATCTAATCTGGTGGCCTAAGATGTATGCACAGTACTGAATATAGATGGTCAAGCATGGAGGTGGGTATGTGATGATTTGGGGATGTTCTTGTGCTGCAGGAACTGTATTGTGTGAGAACATTAATGGCTTCACAAAAATACCAAGCCATTTTGAGGAGGAATGTTATTCCTTCTGTAGTGAACATGAACCTTGGGGATAATTGAACTTTCCAGCAAGACATTGATCCCAAGCACACTTCCTAGTCAACCAAAGCTTGGTTAAATAATCAGTACTGGAATGTTCTGGAGTGACTTTCTCAGTCTCCAGATTTAAATCTCATAGAAAATCTTTGGTAGGACTTAAAGAAGGTAGGCGGCTGGTTTGAACCCAGGTACAGAGTGATCCTGGTATGCTTCACCCTCTGGGAGTGCTAGAGGCAAAACCAGTCTTTATGTAAGCATCAGGGAAGATGAAACTTCTCTTATAAATATTTCAGTGTTCACACGAGGGAAAGAGAGAGCTTGTTTGTGCAACTGTGACTGGGGATATGATCGTGGGATTTGAGGGTTACCAGGCAAGCACTCTACCTCTACACCACTGATCAGTTCAAGTTAATGCTATTATGTGCAAACCTAGAAGACAAGAAAATCAAACAAACTCCCCATCTCCCAAACTCAAATAAAAGCTTTATTTTAACTTAACTATGTATTTATTCTTTAATTTTCTTTCCTTTCCAGTATTCAGCGTCCTCTCCTAGTTTTCTCACTTTAACAGCATGATCTGATGCTGGCTCTTAGAGGGGGGAGCATGGCTGTGCGTGGTTAGCGCAGTTGCCTCACAGCTCCAGAGTCTTCGATTTGATTCCAACTTCAGACTCCAGGTGCCCTGGTTTCCTCCCACACTACAAAGACATGACTTAGGTTAATTGATTATGGTCAACTGGCCCATTATGAGTATGTATGACAAGTTTCGATATGACCTTGTGTATCACTGTAACCTTGTGTCTGTTGTAGATATGCTGAAAGCAACATTGAATAAACCAATAATTGCTGGCTGTTTGCCAGTTTAAATAGTGCATCAGCGAGGTGAAGCACCTAATGACAAAGTGCAGGCTGTTAACACTGAACCAGCTAAACCTATGTGACCATGCCATGGCTTCTGGGCAACGTGGTTCACAAGGCTGACTTCTTTTGCCACTCTCTGGTGCTGCCTAAGGATGCCCCTGCCATTCTGACATTTTCATAAGAAGAATGGGCAAAGATTCCACGAGGGAGGCATCAAATGAACTGTTAAAAAATTAACTGAATTGCAGCACAAGAAAGTCTGTTGTAATACTTTATGAAATACGCTGTCTTTGTTCAAGTGGAAGAATAAGTAAGTTGTGAATGTTTACAAGGAAGGGTACCTGATTTCCTGGAGGTTGCACAGAGTAAAGTCTCAAAGGCATGTGCCTGGACAAACTGACATAAAGAGCTTCAGTTTGCTGTAGACCCTGGAGGAACTGTGTCATACATACTGCACAGTGTATGGTCTGGGACTAGTTCATGCTCCATTGGTTCAATGCAGTATACTTAGCTGGAACATGTCTCTATCCCTCACCCGTCTAACTATTACACTGTGTACCAAGTCATATTTTATGTGTCTATGACGCTTTTCCAGATCCTTTTGGGTAACTGGCTTTTTTTTCAGTAGCAAACTTCATTAGGTCATTGGTTAATACAAAGGTGCAGTTTTGCCAATTTAGACTTATCGATCACTGCTTGAGATGTATTCTCATAGTGTGCTGTTTACCTCGAAAAAGAGGATGATACAGAAGCTGTGACCCAGCCTTCACCTTCATGCCACAATCATTTACCGTATCTTCCGGGCTATAAAGCGCACCGGGTTATAAGGCGCGATATCAATGATTGACTTCTAACGGATCTATTTTCATACATAAAGCGCACCGGGTTATAAGACGTATTAAATGAAACAAAACTCTTAAGTTCCGTCGGAAGCTCAGTTTGGGTCTTTAGTACCCGCCGGGCGCAGGGCGTCTTCCCTTTTTGCCCCCTTCCTCCACTTCCGTACCATTTGAATTCGTTAATGTTGAATTCTTCCTCCTGTAGCCTGCCTCTATGTCCAAGGTTGTACTGCGTGACTGATAGCGTTGTGTTTGAAATCCAAAATCCGGCGTTTTTTTCGGGCAATGAATGATGAATGCACGGTTACCCTATGCTGAAGCACAAGTATACCGTATTACTTTACTTAACTACCGTGATGGCTGCGCGCTCTAAACGTTGGCCGTAAGCTTCGTAACCCTACCAAGGGCCCGTTGCTAAAAACAATTTTGAAACAGGTGTATGAGCGCCGTTAGTACCATCTACAATCGGTTCTAGGTCAGAAAGCACAACCAGAATTAATTCATACATTAGACGCACCGCATTTTAAGGCACACTGTCGATTTTTGAGAAAGTTAAAGGATTTTAAGTGCGCCTTATGGTCCGAAAAATACGGTAGTAGCATATGTTGGTGAAATGCTAGAATTTGTATCTAGAAGGAGGTGATACTATGGTATCATGGTAAAATTGTGAAAACAAAGCTGTATCCACAGTGGGCCATACAAATGTCTGTTACTTTGCCTCTTGCCTTGCCTATATATATATATGCACTACACGCTGCTCATATTATGTATATATGATATTTCATGGGGTGAAGCAGTGCGAAATTTACCCGTTTAGGATCCTGTATTTAACTACAATGCAGCTTTTTTGTTTTCTTGCAAACAGCAGTTGCACTTCTCAGTTGGACTTCCCATTTCTTTTCCTTCAACAGTATCATCATTCTTTTCCATCATTCCGGACTTTCCATGTTTCTGGGTTTGCCTGCTTTTTTGGTCTTCAAGGCTCTAAAATTGAAGTCTTTTCCAAAGCTGCTTCCATCTCTCTTTTCTTAAAGGAAAAATATGCTATTGACCCAGTTTTCTCACAACATTTCCAGTTTTCTTCATGTGTGTGTTATCAAGTCTTGCACAGCAGCAGCAGCCTAATGTTGCTGGGACAAAATGAATCTTCAAAGGAAACACAAGAGAAATATCACACTAAATACGGTACACCAGCTGATTACATTCAAATCATGTTATGAAGACTGATGACCTGCTTAAGAAAATACTTTGAATTGTTTGCTATGACTAGCCTGGTCCTACTTCATTTTTGAAAACATGCTCTTCAGAAGACGTCTCAAGGCAGCCTAAATGATGTTCTCTTTCTTCCTCTCTGTCATGCTTATCTTCAGCTTCCACATCTTCAGCACTAAATACATTTACCTCAAGTGTTCCATCATACAGTACAATAACTAAAGCACATTTCCTCCTCTACGCTCAAAGCCATTTCTATCCTGAAAGAGATAGAGTTCACACAAAACATGAGTGGTGCTTGAAAGTTTGTGGACCCTTTATAATTTTCCATTTATTTTTAAATATGACCTAAAACATCTTCAGATTTTCAAACAAACCCTACACAAGGGAACCCAATTAAATACATCAGACAAACATATTACACTCGGTCATTTATTTATTGAGGAAAATGATCCAATTTCATATATCTGTGAGTGACAAATGTATGTGAACATTTGCTTTCAGTATCTGGGCTGACTGCCTTGTGTAGACTTTTTCAATAAACACTACGCTTCTCATTTAAACCTAATTTTCCATTTTGGTCAGTTCCATGCAGAAAACATTTTACCAGTAACCTTCTCCTACTTCCATGGGATCTTTATAAAGTACAGATGATCAGGAATGGTCTTTTTTTTAGAGCAGTGGCTTTCTCCTTGCAACCCTGCAATGTACATCATTGTTGTTTAATGTTCTCCTGATTTAAATTAGTTAATGTGAGGGATGATCTGTTGGCTGACCGCTCCTGGGGAGGATAACAATGGTCTTGAATTTTCTCCATTTGTACACAAACTGTCTGACTGTGGATTGGTTCAGTCTAAAGTCTTTAGATGTATTTTTGTAACCTTCTCCAGCCAGATGAGTATCAATGCCTTTTTTAGATCCTCAGAGAGATCCTTTGTTTGTGACATGATGCACAAACATGTTGTGAAGATTAGACTTAGATCAGACAGAAGATAGATTTTTAGATTCCTGTCTTTAAATGCAGCAGGGTACCCACTCACAGCTGATTGTCATCCTATTGATTAATAACACCTAACTCTAGTTTAACAATTACATTAATTGCTAATCCTAGAGGTTCACAAACTTTTGCCACTCGCATACATGTAATATAAAATATATAAGTCTCGAGTGTTCGAGTGAATTCTGAGCCAAATCCTGAGAGACATTCTAACTCCAGCCAAATATAAGCTCCATCCCAGCACTTCCAGATCTGGAACTTTAATCAAATTTTACATCTTGCAGCTGAGAGTCTTTATGTTTTGAATATGTTATTGGTGGTAGTTGTCGTCTTTGTGATTTTTTTGAGAGATTATTAACATCATAGACATAACTGCATGCAGGAGTGCCGCTATGAGTTGATGTGGAATGGACAATTCTCATCCAATATAGTAGCTTACCGTATTTTTCGGGCTATAAAGCGCACCGGGCACAATATCAATGATCGACTGCTAACGGATCTATGTTCATACATAAAGCGCACCGGGTTATAAGACGCATGAAATGAAACAAAACTCTTAAGTTCCGTCGGAACCTCAGTTTGGTCTTTACCTGGCACAGGGCGTCTTCTTGCTTCCTCCACTTTCCCGTACCATTGATTCGTTAATGAATGAATTCTTCTCACAGCTCCTGCTCTATGTCCATGTTGTTGTACTGCGCGTGACTGATAAGCGTTGTGTGTTTTTTGAAATCCATCCTCCCGCTTCCAAAATGAATGAAATGAATGCAACGTACCCTAATGCTGAAGCACAAATATACGTATTACCTCGCGATGCTTGCGCACTACGGTGCCGTAACCTTCGTAACTTAACAAGGCCCATGCTAAAAAACATTTTGACAGATTTATGAGCGCCGTGTACCATCTACAATCGGTTCTAGGTCAGAAAGCACAACCAGAATTAATTCATACATTAGACGCACCGCATTTTAAGGCACACTGTCGATTTTTGAGAAAGTTAAAGGATTTAAGTGCGCCTTATGGTCCGAAAAATACGGTACCTATTCATTCAAAAACACTGTGGTGACTTTGACTTTCGCCACTAGCTCTAAATGATGACTAGGCATAGAAAATTCAATAGTATCTTTCTGTATTGTCCATTTCAGAAGTATGAAATTACATATATCAAAATTATGACAGTACAGGTGTGCACCTTTTAATGTCCGCATGATGTTCTGTGAAACAGGACGTTGACTGAAATGGACAATGTCACATCACACAACAGTTTAAATACTTTGCACATAATGATAATTTATAATCTTTTATAGTCTTTTTTATAGTCTTTTTGATCAGAAAAGGTTAGGACGGTATGGAAAATGTAAAATAAAAATATATTCAGTCTTCCTTACATTTCCTTTCACTTTTATTTAATTGCAGACAGTATGAACCAAAGATATTTCAGTTTTTGTCTGGTCATCATTTCATTTGTTAATAAACATCCATTCCTGCATTTCAGGCCTGCAACCCATTCTAAAAAAGTTGGGACTGGGACAATTTAGGGCTAGTAATGAAATAAAAAAACTGAATAATGATGTGATTTCAAACAGGTCTTTGAGGAGTAAACATGGGCAGAGGATCTCCAGTTTATCAACAAAGGTGTAAGAAAAGTATTGAAATATTTAAAAACAATGCTTTTAAGAAAGACTGGAATTAATTTTTTTATTTCAGTCCTAACTTTTTCTGATTTGGCTTGTTTTGCATTGTCTTGTTGATAAATGCATGGATGCCTCTGGTAAAGATGTCGTCTTGAAGGCAGCTAAAAAAAAAATTGTTGCTCAAAAATCTTGTGTATTGTTCTGCATTAATGCTGCATCACAGAAGTGTAAATAACCTTTGCCAAGGGCACTGACACAACCCCATACCATGACAGAGCCTGACTTTTGGACATTTTGCTTCTAACAGTCTGGATGGTCCTTTTCGTCTTTGGTCTGGAGCACACAGAGTCAATTTCTTCCAAAAGGGATCTGGAATACTGATTGGTCTGACACGTTTACACTATGTGATGGTCCGTCCCAGATGCCTCAGAGCTCAGAGAAATCGACGCCACTTCTGGACATGGTTAACATTCCCTTTTGCACAGTAATGTTTTAAGTGGCATTTGTGAATGTAACTCCGAATTTGTAGTGCTTGAATAAGGTTTGATAAAGTAATCCATTGCCAATGTGGATCTATCAGCTATTGGTGAATGACGGTTCTTGATGCAGTGGACCGGAGATCACACCCTTCAGTGTAGGTTCTTTCATATTCCTTGAATTGTTTAATGATATTATGCACTGCAATTTGGAGAAATATGTAAATCCCTTCCAGTCTTTCTTTGAGGAACATTGTTTATAAACCTTTCAATAATTTTCTTGTAAATTTGTTGATAAACTGGAAATCCTCTTCTCATCTTTACTCCTCAAAGACTCAACCTTTCGTGGATATTGCTTTTGTACCAAATCATGATTAAGTGTTGACTGTTTCACCTATTTGAAATGACATCATTATTTAGTTTTTTTTAGCCCTAAATTGCCCCCATCCCAACTATTTTTTGCAATGTGTTCCAGGTCTGGAATGCAGAAATGGATGTTTATTAGCAAACGAAATGAAGTATATGAAGAATCCTAAAATATATGAAGAATCCTAGGTTCAAATTGTTTACAATGACAAAGAAGTGAAAAGAAATGTAACGAACACTGCATATATTTCTTATTTGCAGTTTCCATACCATCCCAACCTTTTCTGATTTGTGGTTGTATTTTAGACAATAATAATTATTAAAAAAACAATATGGAAACATTTAGTACAGTGCTCTCCTGTATACTACAGTAATTCTTATCTTTGTATCTTTTATAAAGTTTGAAACACTTACTGATAATGAAAACTAATGTTGTTGCTTTCTGCTTTCAAGACTGCAATTCTCTTTTCTGTCAGCAGGTGTCGCAAGGGTTTGTACTAGTTTTCTGTCATTCTGTATGTAAGACAGTTTTTAACTGCTTTTATAATTATATTTCTCATTACCTTTATAATTCTTAAGATGTTGGATGTTAAAGTGAACAAACGTTGGTCATTAAACAATGCATACCTGTACATTAAGTATAACACTACTTTCTGCAAGCATTGTCATACCCACCCCAACTTAAACTCTCTCTTAGACTATACTGTAGAAGAAAGTATTTAGAACTGTTATTAAAACTTCTATTACATCATCTGACTCTTTAGGATAATTACATTCAAACACGTCTGTTTGGAGTACAGCAAAATTATCACACCTTCATGGGTCAAGTGTCATACAATTTAATATATACTATTTGGAAAAAAGATTCTGGCAATAAACAAACTTGTCTGCAGTAGTGAGTGAAAAGGAGATGAGATTGGGATTTTAAAAAAGCTTTTTGGGTACACCATAAAAAAAAAATACTTGCAGTTATCATAAGCAATACCAGACAATTCTAAATACATATTCAATGTAATATGAAATGAAATGACTGATAAACCAGCAAAACAACCTTACAACAAATCTGCATTAGATATGAACACACAGACCTATCTGGAACCTGTATTAAAACTGTGGTGCCAGGTATCACAATGTAGAAAGTTTGTCATTCATGATCAGGGTTGCCTGCAGGTCCGTTCCAGAAGAAGATTAAATGCATATTCTTGATTTGAATCAGCTACATACCCGACTCCCAATACAGACTGAGAACATAATCACTCACTGTTATGTCAGTGTTTCTGCAATGGCTTGGGTGAGATCTGGGATACAAACCCAGACATAGTTTATGCACTGCTATAATTACCTCACAACGAAGACAAGATGCTGCATAAAAGCACAGTGACCCACAGGAGATTAACTTGACCAATTTGATGTCACCAAGTCCAAATTAGAAATGCACTGTGAATGTTTTGTCTGAGGCAGACAAGAACGACAAGTGTTCTTTTTGATATCTGAAATACAGGTACAAAGTTATAATATCTTCTACATATATTAGGACATCTGAAGCTAACCAATTCAAATCTGAAGTCACAACCAGTAGATCTATGCTATAGCAAGGAATGTCATAACTGCTGCATTTAGAGATGCAACATGTAGTGATAATATTCCTGTTTGTGTAAATTAAAATCCTGCAGTAAACAGGCACCTTGATATCTGCTTGCTATCTGCTGTTGATGCCTTACCTAAATTGTACATACCACAGCACTGATCATTGATGTTATCAGCATCACGCTGAGCTCCATCTTTGCAATGTACCAAATAATTTCTTTATTCCATAGAGAACAATGACATATGCAATAAATGAAATGTATTTTCATGACCACATGGCATGCAAACAACTACAGTATACCATAGGCACCTAGCACCTAAATAAGCTAAAGCACTCTCACCAAATTAAAGTACAGGCCTGTGTAATTGTTCAGTAATTAACAATGTACAATATGACGTCAATAGAATGACATGTATTTGTGTTCTTTGAACTGTGTACCAGACATTGAAATGCAACAATTTCTCAGTTAATAATAGTAGCTACTGTACATTTGAAAGACTCCTGTATTTTCACTCTTTTCTGTCATAACCTAATTGTCTACCAAAAATTTTTTGGTACTAATTACTATTTTACCTTCAGATGCTACAAATCAGTTGAACTAAAACTTCCCATTTAGTACATTATCAAATGCAGGATTTGGAGACACTTAAGAGACTGGATTTTGCTCTCTAACAATTGTTTCTCAAACATTCACAGCTTTCATGTTGGTGAGCTATGGCTGCTCACCTTCATTTAGAGGCAATGACAAATCATAAGAATGCAATGCAAATACAAAACATATTATAATATGTTTAAGTCAAGTCAGATTTATTTATATAGCGCTTTTTACAATGGAGCATTGACTCAAAGCAACTTTACAATTTTAGATTATCTCCTAATATCTACGTCCAATCCCAAATTGAGCAAGCCTAGGGCGACAGTGGCAAGGAAAAACTCCCTAAGTGTTATGAGGAAGAAACCTTGGGAGGACCAAGACTCAAAAAGGGACCCAACCTCCTTGGGCGGCGTAGATGATAAATCTAAGAACAAAACTAAAGTCATGGAATCATAGTTCAAATAAAATGTGAAATATGCACATCTGCATTAAGTAGTCCGATCTAAGCAGGAAAATCCTTGGTGGCACTTCGATCCCAGCCAACCGGAGGAGGGTGAGGGTTACTGTCCTCCGGTGTGGTATGGTGGGACTGGAGCTGATGATGGAAACAGCTGAAGCGGATGAACATCATGTGTGGAGCAGGAACTGGTACCAGAACACATCTTGGAGAGAAAACAGTAAATGCAATTAGTTATTGATTAAGAGCACAGAGTCTATTAACAATCACTGATGCCATGTGTAGCATGAGACCCCGGCAGCATTAGCTATAGCAGCATAGCTAGAAAGAGGAGAACTGGTAGGTAACACAGCCAAGAGGGATCACATGGGACATCGGCAACCCCACGGGAGGCAGAAGACAGCATCCAACGTCTCTGATCACCGTAAGACTCTTTGACTATGAACCCCCAGCTCTGCCCTTAGTCTAAGGCAAGGATGCACAAGTCAAGACCAAGAGGACCAAAGCCCAGTTCAGCCACACCTGACACTCCCGGTCAAAGGACAAGGCAGGCAGGCCAGACATGACTCCAGACTCTGGCCCCAGTGACCCAAGCCATGAATTCCAGTCTAAATCTAGTCAAAAGCCTGCATAAATAAGTATGTCTTTAGCCTAGACTTAAAATTTTGTAGCGTGTCTGAGTCTAGAACAAAAGTGTTTAGCTTATTCCATAGTTGGGGGGCCATGTATGAGAAAGCCTTTCCCCCTGCTGTGACTTTTTTTAATTCTGGGAACTAAATGAAGTCCTGCACCCTGCGAACAAAGTAGACGAGTTGGATTGTAGAACTCTAAGAGGTCACTCAGATAATGTGGGGCCAGGCCATGTAGAGCTTTATAAGTTATAAGAAGTATTTTGTAATCAATGCGGAATTTGACTGGTAACCAGTGCAGTGATGATGGAACAGGAGTGATATGATCAAATTATCTAGTTCGAGTTAGCACTCGGGTGGCTGCATTCTGAACTAACTGAAGTTTATTTATAGATTTACTAGAGCATCCAGTAAGTAAGGCGTTACAGTAATCCAACCTCGAGGTTATAAACGCATGAACCAGTTTCTCCGCATCATTAAAAGAGAGGATATTTCTAAGTTTAGCGATATTAGGTTATTGAAAGAAAGGAATTTGAGTGATGCTGCTAATGTGTGCATCAAAGGAGAGATCTGAATCAAATGTGACCCCTAAGTTTTTTTACAGACGGACTGGGCAATACTGAACAGCCATCTTGATTTAGGATATATGTAGCCAACCTGTCTCTCACTGCCTTGGGTCCCACTAATAAAACCTCAGTTTTATATGAGTTAAGTAAGAGAAAATTAAATGACATCCAATCTTTTATTACCTTTACACAGTCCTCAAGTTTACCAATCCTACCCTCAATCTTACCCTCAACTTAACTACCAAACTTACCCATTTCTACATTTGATCCAAACTCAATCCTACCCTCAACTTAATCACCAATCTCACACAAGACTACATTTGATCTAGGGAACACACACCTACCCACCATCTCCTGAACCCACTCCTGCCATCAGTTCAGCTACTGGACCAACTCCTACTCTCAGCTCACTCACTGACCAGCTCCTAACCTTAGATACTGAACCAACTCCTATCCTCAATCTTCCCAATCCACTACCATCAACTTATTCACCAAACTCACTCAGTGAACCCACTTCTACCCTAAACTTACCCACCAAACTCACCCAAACCTACCCTGAAACAAACTTACACAACCCGACCCACCATTTTACCCAAAGCATACCCTACACCCATTGTACCCAGTCCTATTGTCAATTTACCCACCAATGAATAATCTCAACCTGTCAAACCCACTCAACCCTCAGCTCACCCACCAAACCCACTATACTTTAAGCCCATCCACCTCAACCACTCCTATCCTCAACTCACCCAATCCACTGCTACTCTCAGTTAACCCACAATACCCACTCCTACTGCCAATCACCCAACAAACTCACTCAAGAAGCTAAGTGCAGAGGTGGAAGAAGTGCACAAGTTCTGTATTTAAGTAAAAGTGCTACTACTACTCAAGTAGAAGTATAAAAGTACATGCTACTAAATGTACTTAAAGTAAAAAGTATTTCTTTAAAAAGCCATTTTAACTCAATTTGACACTTGACACTACGTACGTTTGACCTACAACTACTTGAATCATTTGAAAAAAAAAACATACACATACAGAATCAAAAACAGATTAAAAACATTTATATGATGAACAGTATATCGAGAATACTCTGGATTGTTTTAATAAATGCAGATAAAGCTCTCATACCTAGACATGGCAACATTCAGTAATGCAGTAAATCATATTGAACCCAAACCACAGTTATCATTGACTCTGAAACACTGACACAGCATTTTCACTGCACTCCACTACACTATTAGAAATATTACATAGGATTTTTTTTCAATATACCCCATATTCATCACAGAAATAGAATTCACCGTGGATAAACCTCTAGTTTCTAAATACTGCAAACAGTATGAAGTCTATACAGTTATTTTTGGGAGTAGAACATTATGCTGAACATTAAAAAGTGTTAGAAAACACTCTTGTACTTTCAGAGTGTCACGCATGACTCCACACATGGCACGTGAACCTGTACGAACGCTTGGCCATGCTTAAGTAATTTATAATAAGTAAATTACAGATACCTAAAAAAATATACTTAAGTACAGTAAACAAGTAGCTACTTGTACTTAGTTACTTACCACCTCTGCCAAATCTACTTGGCTGTAATCACAATCAAGACAAGGAATCATTTATGAATTTACCGATACTCCTGGAAATTTACAATCAAACATGCATTAACTGTTACTTGTAACGGTTTTTCAATCATTTAATAGCATGTTGATCGTATAGCACAGTGTGAAAAAATGAATTTTGTATACTAGAGTGTAATTCTGACAAGTAAGCAGTTGGTGACACTGTTGCTTTAATTGCTATCAGTCTTTACTTTTGACAGCACATTCTTTTTGTAATAATAAAATTAATTCATTCATTTATTCATCTTCTTATCCACCTAATCCTAGGGTCACGGGAAAGCCAGTGCCCAGCCGGACGCCAAATCCATCGTAGGGCAGATACTACAGTCACACAATATGGGCACATTTGAAAACACCAATTAATCTAACTCAAATGTCTTTGGAATGTGGGGGGACCTGGAGTACCTGGAGTAAACCCAGGCAGAAACGGAGGCAGACATTGAACCATTCGGGATTGAACCAGGGATCTCAGAACTGTGAGGTGACAGTGCTAAACTCTGCACCACCTGTCATATCAACAGCCAAGACAAGGAATCATTAATGAGATTACTGATACTCATGGAAATTTAAAATCATACATTACCTGCTAGTTGTAACAGTTGTTCAGTAATTTAATGACATGTTGATTGCATAGCCCTGTGTTTAAGAATATTACATGACAAACAGATTTTGTATAGTGGAGTGTAATTCAACGAGTAAGCAGTTGGTGGCACTCTATTGCTTTCATACTCTAAGAGCAATTGTAATCAGTCTTTTCCAGCACATTTTATTGTAATTAAGAAATATAATAGCTATTATTGAGAGCTAAGTTTGCCCTAGGCTCTCTGGGATGGCTTTTTGTCTTTTATGATCTTCAATCAAAAGTTCATACAGTTTTTCGTTTAGGAGTACAGGTCGAGTGTACACATGTTTAGTACCATTAGTGGGGAATTATAATTTCCAGTTAATAATCAATATTGATAAAATGCTATTCTTTATAACCAGTACACAGCTTCTAACTACAAGGCATTTGATCTTCTTCATTCTGTGGTATGAAGTAAGGAGACATGCATTTGATTCTGTGCCAAAACACCCCAGACTTTTCTTCAATATTGTTTTCTGTTTACAACAAGACAACCACTGAAGGACAGATATCATAACTTATGGCATATTTGCTCTCACTTATACAGTTTGTGAACCCTTTAGAATTTTCTATATTTCTGCATAAATATGACCAAAGCAGCAGGATGGGACAAAATAACACCTGAAACACTTCATCACTTGGTATCTTCAATGCCAAAACAGTGATGCTTGAAAGTTTGTGAACCCTTTAGAATTATCTGTATTTCTGCACAAATATGACCTAACCATCATCGGATGTTCGCACAAGTCCTAAAAGTAGATAAAGAGAACCCAGTTAAACAAATGAGACAAAAATATTCTAAGTCGTCATTAGTTTATTGAGGAAAATGATCCAATATTACATATTAGTGAGTGGCAAAAGAATGTGAACCTCTAGGATTAGCAGTTAATTTGAAGGTGAAATTAGAGTCAGGTGTTTTCAATCAATGGGATGACAATCAGGTGTGAGTGGGCACCCTGTTTTATTTAAAGAACAGGGATCTATCAAAGTCTGCTCTTCACAACACGTTTGTGGAAGTGTATCATGGAAGGAGATTTCTGAGAACCTGAGAAAAAGTTGTTGATGCTCATCAGGCTGGAAAAGGTTACAAAACCATCTCTAAAGAGTCTGGACTCCACCAATCCACAGTCAGACAGATTGTGTACAAATGGAGGAAACTCAAGACCATTGTTACCCTCCACAGGAGTGGTCGACGAACAAAGGTCACTCCAATAGCAAGGCGTGTAATAGTTGGCGAGGTCACAAAGGGTACCCCACGATTACTTCTAAGCAACTGAAGGCCTCTCTCACATTGGCTGATGTTAATATTCATGAGCCCACCATCAGAAGAACACTGAACAACAATGGTGTGCATGGCAGGGTTGCAAGGAGAAAGCCACTGCTCTCCAAAAAGAACATTGCTGCTCATCTGCAGTTTTCTAAAGATCACGTGGACAAGCCAGAAGGCTATTGGAAGAATGTTTTATGCACGGATCAGACCAAAATAGAACTTTTTGGTTTAAAAGAAAAGTGTTATGTTTGGAGAAAGGAAAACACTGCATTCCAACAAAAGAACTTTATCCCATCTGTGAAACATGGTGGTGGTAGTATCATGGTTTGGGCCTGTTTTGCTGCATCTGGGCCAGGACGGCTTGCCATCATTGATTGAACAATGATTTCTGAATTCTATCAAATAATTCTAAAGGAAAATGTCAGGACACCTGGCCATGAACTCAATCTGAAGAGAAGGTGGGTCATGCAGCAAGACAACGACCCTAAGCACACAAGCCGTTCTACCAAAGAATGGTTGAAGAAGAATAAAGTTCATGTATTGGAATGGCCAAGTCAAAGTCCTGACCTTAATCCAATCAAAATGCTGTGGAAGGACCTGAAGTGAGCAGCTAATGTGAGGAAACCCACCAACATCCCAGAGCTGAAGCTGTTCTGTATGGAGGAATGGGCTAAAATTCCTCCAAGCCGGTGTGCAGGACTGATCAACAGTTACAGGAAACGTTTAGCTGCAGTTATTGCTGCACAGGGGGTCACACCAGATACTGAAAGCAAAGGTTCACATACTTTTTTCCACTCACTAATATGTCATATTGGAAAATCATTTCCTCAAAATAACTAAATGACTGAAAATTGGATTGATGTTTTAAGGGTCATATTAGCTGAAAATAATAGAAAATTACAAACTTTCAAAGCCCCCCCCCCCCCCCACTGGTAAATGGCTTTACTTGTGCCCTCCCACAACTTTCTTGGGATGTCCTGCAATTTATTAAATTTAATTCTGCAAATTAAATTTAAGGAAAATTGTAAGAATAAGAAAACACTGCCCATTCTTTCTTTTTTTCAATACTGTCCGAAATGTTTCTGATTTTTGGGGTTATTGGGGGTTATGCAATAACAAAAAATGCCAAAGCCATCATCCAGCATTTCATAATCAGGGCCTTAAAAGAGAAAGGAAATATTTTAAAGTCTTCAACGTTGAGTCAAAATATGTGATTTTTGAAACGGTTTTTTTTTAACATTGTATGTTTTATTATTAAGTGGGGAGATTTTGATTTGGAAGCTTATCCCCAAGGATTTTTGCACACAAGGAGAGACACCCTGGATATTAAAATGCAGTCCATTCAGGGGGAGCTTTATAGAGGGGGACTTGATTTGCATTGCCAAAACAATGCACGTTTTTCAAAACAAATATTGGCAGGTTAACCTTACCAACTCACACCCGGCAGGAAACTTGGGAAAACATGGGTTTGAAACCTGGAGCTGGTGAAGGTAAACAAAATTCACGTGCATTCATTGAAATCCATGTATTTTTTAGGCTTTACTGAATATGTCTATGGGAATGGTACTGCATTCATTAACACATTCCCCTTAATAATCTTACTTTTGTTCAATTGATATTTATTTAGGTAAAAATAGCTTTTTTCTGGTTGTAAGTGTTTAGATTTAATACAATAATATCTTCCTGCTTCCTCTGTAATCTACCTATTAATGAATACCAACATTCACTTTAACTGCCTGCTGCAGCACTTTTCACAAGAGTTTGCTATCATCCAATTTGATCATCAATTTTGTTCTGGGTCTGTTTTACGCTACTTCTGGAGGAGTAATTGCTAAAGGGTTTTTTTAAATTGGGATATTTAAAACATTTGAAGCATTCTCATAAAAATGGGCTTCTGTTCATTTTTTGTTTTCTTGGTTATCATTATCCATGATCATTTCCAAAATTTGGCAGTGGCCTGCAGCCACAAGCTCCTCAGCTAATGCAAGAAGAGGATTTAAACTTACCACCTATTAACTCTATGCAAAATATGTTGGAAAAATAATTGAAACATGGCCTTCTGTGGTTCATTTCCTTTTTTACTACACAAAATGAAATATATTCTGATGAAAAAATATCAGCTGACATCATTTTCATTTTTTAATTATATAATTCCATTTACCCATACAAAAAAGGCTCAATTAATACTGCTATAGAGGACAACAACCTGATGCAAATCATACGGTTTCCATTACTTTTCATTCAAAACCTTTATTATAATTACAAAGTCCAAATTTTCTTTCGCTTTCTGTTGTCTTGTAACACCAACCCATGGCCATGCAGTATCACCATCATCCATTTTTTCCCTCCTCTGTTACCCTATCCTGCTGTTTCCTCCCCCCCAACCATCTCCTGGCATTCTAACACCTCGACCAGGTCAGTGCCCCCTGCTTGACCTCTTTCCTTGGGGCTGCGGTCTCCTTTGTTTTGTAGTGACATCACAATCACTGCCATTTTACTATTACAACCATCACATGGTCCCCCTTTCACCCCAGCCGGCACCACCCAGGACCTACACAAGGGAACCAATTACTTCTTGCTTCAGCCGGGCATCTTTGCTAAAAACAGCTTTTTGTTTTGTCTTTGTCACCTGGTCTTGCTTTCCCAGCGTCCTGGCCGGGCCCCAGGCTTCTTATTTTCTATCTAGGGCCTTTAGCAGGACATTCCTTCTTAAGCGTTCCTAAACTGATATACTTCTTCGGCCCATCCCCCTTGTTTCCCCCTCCCCACGCACTTGTGCGTGAAGGGGGCCTCACCTTCCTCCCGGCCCCCCCCCCTTTGGGTGCCGCTCGGTGGTCTTTGCCTCCCTGGGGCCCTTCTGCTCCTCCCGCCGGGTTCTCTTCACCCCCCTGCTGCCGCCGCACACTACCCCGTGTCTGAAAAATTCACTATTCTTTACAGCTACAGTGGGACAAAAAAAAATTATTTAGTCAGCCAACTGACTGGTGGCAAGTTCTCCTAACTTAGAAAGATGGAGAGAGGTCTGTAATTTCATTCCTTAGGTACCTTCAACTTGAGAGACAAATGGAGGAAAAAAATCCAGGAAAAGTCCACTTTTTTCATTTTAAAGAAGTTTAATTGTAAAAATCATGGTGGAAAAAATTTTAAGTATTTTTGGTCCACCCACAAAACAAAGCTACGATTTTTCTTGGCCTCTCACAGACCTGTAAAACTTCTTCTTTTAAGAAGGCTCTTCTGTCCTCCACTCGTTAACCCCTGTTATTAATTGGCCACCTGTTTTGACCTGTTATCTGTATGATAGACACCTGTTTCTAGGGTTGCTCCAAACTCAACCATGGCCAAGACCCAAAAAGAGGGCTGTGTTTGGAAAGGGACAACCCCAGGGGAAAGAAAAAAAAATGTAGAACCTGCAACCAGCTGGGAAGAGTGAATCTAACAATAGGCCCCAGCAGGTTGGTGTGAAATGAAATCACCTTGTGGGAAGCAATTGTTAAGACATAACAAGAACCCATTGTTTAATTTCCCTCCGATCTGGGGCTCCACACAAGATTCAATCAAAATGATCATGGAGAACGGATGAGCAAAAAAAAAAAATCAGAACTACCACGGAAGGGATCTTGATGATGGACCTGCAGAGAAGCTGGGGGACCCAAAAGTAACAAAAGGCTACCAAATTCAGTAAACACACTATGCCAAGAAGAGACTCAGATCTGCATTGTGCAGGGCGTGGTCCCCCTGCTTAAAAAGCCCAAGTAAGTTACATGTCCAGGGGTCCGTGCTGAAGTTTGGCCATGAAGAGCATATGGATGGATCCCCAGGAAAGAGGGGGATTGGGGAAATAATTAATAATTAAAATGTGGATGTTTTCCAGATTTGAAAACCAAAATAGGGATTTTTGGTTAAAAACTCAACTGGAGGGAAAAAGGATTGGCTGGTGCTGAGTTCCCCATCCCAAAGAAAAAACAAAAACCATACCTACTGTGAAGCATGGGGGGTTGGAAACAATTCATGCCTTTGGGGGGATGTTTTTCTGGCCAGGAAATGGGACAAGGACGGACTGTGATCGTGTTAAGGGGAGGATGACAAAAACGGGGCCATGTTATCGTGAGATTTTTAAGCCAAAAAAACAAAAAAACTCTTTCCATCAGTGGAGACTTATTGAAGATGGGAACGTGTTCTGGGGGGCTGGGTCTTCCAGCAATGACAATGATTCCCAAACACCCACCGCTTCGGGCAAGACGGGAATGGGGAGTGGCTCCGTAAAAGCATTTCAAGGGTTCCTTGGCAGTTGGCCCTAGCAGTCTCCAGGACCTCAACCCCATAGAAAATGTGTGGAGGGAGTTGAAAGTCCATGTTGCCCCAAAACATCACTGCTCTAGAGGAGATCTGCATGGAGGAATGGGCCAAAATACCAGCTACAGTGTGTGCCAACCTGGTGAAGACTTACAGGAAACGTTTGACCTCTGTCATTGCCAAAAAAGGTTATGTTTCAAAGTATTGAGCTGAACCAAATTTATTGACCAAATATTTATTTTCCACCATGATTTACAATGAAATTCTTTAAAAATCCTACAATGTGATTTCCTGGATTTTTTTCCTCATTTTGTCTCTCATAGTTGAAGTGTACCTATGATGAAAATTACAGACCTCTCTCATCTTTCTAAATCGGAGAACTTGCACAATCAGTGGCTGACTAAATACTTTTTTGCCCCACTGTAAGTAGAATGTTATGAATGGTGATAGAAAAGTGACCATTCTGGACTCAGCCGATAAGTATGCGTTATTAAATAATATCTTGTTAACAAATTATTAAATAAAATCAGAAATGGTGGGACGGTATGGAAAATGCCAAAAAAAAAAAAAAAAAAAAAACACACATATATATGTATATGTTTTTTTATTATCCATTTATTTGTATTTTGGGGGGTCAGGTTCATTTTATTTGTTAATAAACATTCATTCCTGAATTTCAGGCCTGCAGCACATTGGGATTGGGTCAATTTAGGGCTAGTAATTACATAAAAAAACAAATAGGAATGTGATTTCAAACAAGTGATGTCCACAGGTGATTGTGATCATGAATTTATTTTACAAAATCAGTATCCACAAAAGGCTTTGTGTAGCAGAGGTGGGTAGACAATCTCCAGTTTGTCAACAAATGCATGAGAAAATTACTGAAATGTTGAAAACCAATGTTTCTCAAATAAATACTGAAGGGACTGCCATATTTATCCTTTTACAATGCATAATATCATTAAATGGAAGGAATCTGGAGGACTTGCAGTCCCTAAGGGGTAAGGGCACAAGCCCAAACTGAAAGCCCGATATCTCCGATCCCTCAGATGCCACTGCATCAAGAACCATCATTCAACGATAGCTGATAGAACCACATGGGCAAGAGATTACTTTATCAAACCTTTGTGAAGCATTTCAGAACAGAGTTACAATAACAAATGCCACTTAAAACTTTAAGGAGCAAAAAACCCTTATGTTAACCATGACCAGAAGTGTCATTAACTTCTCGGGCTCGGAGGCATCTGGGATGGACCATCACACAGTGGAAATGAGTATTGTGTTCAGATTAATCAGTATTCCAGATCTTTTTTTTTTAACTGAATGGAAACTAAGTTACTGCTAAGCTAAGTTACTGCTGTGATGGCAGCATTAATGCAGAAAAGTACACTTTTCTGGTTTTAGAGCAGCATAAACTACCTTTAAGAAGACATCATTGCAGGGGCAGCCATGGATTTTTCAACAGGACAATGCAAAACAATCCAAATCAGAAAAAGTCAGGACTGAAATATGTAAATCACTTCCAGTCTATCTTTGAGGAACATTGTTTTTAAACATTTAAATAATTTTCTCATGCAAGCAATCCTCTGCCTCAGCTTTACTCCTCAAAGACTTTCATGGATACTGCTTTTGTACCAAATCAGGATTGTAATCACCTTTTGACATTAGCTGGCTGAGGAAACACCACTTTGATTCACAGAGGTGTTACTCGCCTCTGCCTCATCCATTATTCTCAATATTGGGACATTTGTTGAGCTCTTACATATTTAATGTTTGGCAATCAAACTGGTAATCCAGTTATCTTCACATTGGAAATAGTCACCGAATTCCAGTATAAATCTCAATTTATGGAATTAATGGAACCCCAACTAAACCCTACGATCAACCTTCATCCTTCACAGAATACAGGACATACATGTGATATGTCCTATCATCATATAAGTATGTTCACACAAAATGAACTATTAGCAAACGTTTCCATAACACCTGTACACTCTTCATTGTGAATTACCTTAAGATGAGATAAAAGTAAATATTCAATGTGCTGCTTTAATGCAAATTCACACCCATTGACAGTCAATATTCTCCTCATTCTTGTACTAGTGACATGGCATCGAACAAAAGGATAACAAAAGGATATATTAAACTGTCAAGCGCCTTGACTGAAAAACAATGGCTCCAACAGGGCAGTTGTTTAAATTTAGCTCTGCCAAATTGGGCAGTTTTCTTCACTGTTTTTCTTACAGTGCATAATAATTGAGCATTGGAAGCTCAAAGAGCTTAGCGGAGGCGAGCGCAGGGAAAAATGGGCTGTCAATGGGGCATGCACTAACAAATACAGGCTGGATTATTCACACTGCCACCAGCTACAGGCAGTTTAGAGTGGCAATCTCTCTTACAAAGCTGTATATTTCATGTATGTTTCTTGCATCAGATGAGGGCATTTTAATTGAACAAAGGGAAAATTGCCCATGCTGAGCATCCTGAGGGTTTTGAGAAGCCAACTGTTGATCATTAAACCATATTACCCAAGAGATTAATTATGTGGAAGCCTACCTAGGTTGAGCAAGGATGTCATTGCAAACAACTAACTTCCATTTAAATGTCATTTCTGTAACTAAAACTCCATGGATGCATGATGTCTCATAGGTAGTGTTTTAACTTTAGTAACTTAGCTGAAAGGCCATGTGGGTGAAGTGGCATAGCAGGACCAGAAACCATTATTCTTCACATAGACACAGGGCATTTTGAATCTTAAGATGTGTGGCAAAATGTCTTCAAGGACTGTCAGTGGGCCTAGCAGTACTTGATATATATTTGTGGTGTAATGAAATTGATCCCTTGGGCCAGCTGCACAGAGTAGAAGTAGAACTAGGAATACATTAATATGTTGCTAGTGTGCTGAGCACATTCATTGATGTGTTTCCCACAAGTAAATGCAAACACAAGCCCACATCCGTCCGTTAACCCTGTGTTTAATTCAATTTCAGCTCACAAGAGCACTTTTAACTTTTATGCTTCACTCATATGTGGTTTCCTGGTGAATAAACAACTTCTGCATCTTAATCAGCATAAAAATCTAAGTCTCACACTGACGAGATGATTGTAGTGGCTCACTGATTCTGTCTCTGCTGCAGATTGCCCATAATCACCTTTTTTTTTTTATAAGAAACGAACACATTGCAAGAGTAAGACAGTTGTGTGTCATACAGTTAGTTTTAAAGCAGTTCCAAATAGCTAGTTAAGCTTAAAAACGTATTTGGTTCTGGACTGACTGATGCCAGTGGCCTTTGAAGACTCATTTGAAGCTCATTTGCCTTGATGTTGTTTATACAAATTCATTACCTTGTGACGTGAACCTAAGAGCACTTACAGTGGTACTTGAAAGTTTGTGAACCCTTTAGATTTTTCTATATTTCTGCATAAATATGACCTGAAACATCATCAGATTTTCACACAAGTCCTAAAAGTAGATAAAGAGAACCCAGTTAAACAAATGAGACAAAATATTATACTTGGTCACTTATTTATTGAGGAAATGACACTCCAATATTACATATTAGTGAGTGACAAAAGTATGTGAACCTTTGCTTTCAGTATCTGGTGTGACCCCCCCTGTGCAGCAATAACTGCAGCTAAACGTTTCCTGTAACTGTTGATCAGTCCTGCACACCGGCTTGGAGGAATTTTAGCCCATTCCTCTGTACAGAACAGGCTTCAGCTCCTGGGATGTTGGTGGGCGTTTCCTCACATTAGCTGCTCGCTTCAGGTCCTTCTACAACATTTTCGATTGGATTAAGTTTTATTCTTCTTTTAACCATTCTTTGGTAGAACGACTTGTGTTGCTTAGGGTCGTTCGTCTTGCTGACTTGCGACATGAACCCACCTTCTCTTGAGATTCAGTTTCATGGACAGATGTCCTGACATTTTCCTTTAGAGTTCTCTGATAGAAATCAGAATTCATTGTTCCATCAATGATGGCACACCGTCCTGGCCCCAGATGCAGCAAAAGACAACAGGCCTAAACCCATGATTACTACCACCACCATGTTTCACAGATGGGATAAGGTTCTTATGCTGGAATGCAGTGTTTTCCTTTCTCAAAACATAACGCTTTTCTTTTATACCAAAAAGTTCTATTTTGGTCTCACCCGTCCACAAAACATTCTTCCAATAGCCTCCTGGCTTGTCCACGTGATCTTTAGCAAACTGCAGAATAGCAGCAATGTTCTTTTTGGAGAGCAGTGGCTTTCTCCTTGCAACCCTGCCATGCACACCATTGTTGTTCAGTGTTCTTCTGATGGTGGACTCATGAACATTAACATTAGCCAATGTGAGAGAGGCCTTCAATTGCTTAGAAGTTACCCTGGGGTCCTTTGTGGCCTCACCAACTATTACACGCCTTGCTCTTGAAGTGATCTCTGTTGGTCGACCACTCCTGGATTGGTGGAGTCCAAACTCTTTAGAGATGATTTTGTAACCTTTTCCAGTCTGATGAGCATCAACAACTCTTTGTCTCAGGTCCTCAGAAATCTCCTTTGTTCGTGCCATGATACACTTCCAAAAAAGTCTGTTGTGAAGAGCAGACTTTGATAGATCCCTGTTCTTTAAATAAAACAGGGTGCCCACTCACACCTGATTGTCATCCCATTGATTGAAAACTCTAATGACTCTAATTTCATATTCAATTTAACTGCTAATCCTAGAGGTTCACATACTTTTGCCACTCACTGATATGTAATATTGGATCATTTTCCTCAATAAATAAATGACCACTTATAATATTTTTGTTTCATTTGTTTAACTGGGTTCTCTTTATCTACTTTCAGGACTGAAAATCTGATGATGTTTTAGGTCATATTTATACAGAAATATAGAAACTTCTATATTTCTAGACTACTTGTCATACTGGGGCGTTTAGTGGGGCACAGCTGTACCCCTCATCTTGCCAATCAGTGGTAGGGACACAACTGTGCATAAAAAGTAAACCTGTTAAAAGCTAAATAGATTGAGTGCTTTAACACTAAAGATGGTGTTACTGTGTCATGGATGAGAAAGAATGTTTATTAATTGCATTAATATTGTTTATGCTAACATAACTGATGCCTTTGCTAGTTTAATGAAAACCTTTACTTTAGTGGTCTAATATGTACTTTTATATGTTCTTTTTATATTATGTAGATTATACTAAATATACTAAAACATATAGCTATGAGCTTTCATTACCTTGTCTGCAGCATGGCCAACTTCCTTTTAAATATTTGTGGATGTCCATTACTTCAAAAAAAATGAAAGAAAATGACTCAAGCTTTTGGAAAGATGCTGGGGAATTATGGGAAATGTAGTGCCTGTGGAGAATTTGTGTGGCGTGTCCTGCGGTTCTGCTCAGTAATAATCAAACTGACTTTTTACCACTGTTGATTTAGCGGATCTGAAGACTCCTGTGTGGCAAGTCATAAAATTCTAGTTTAAATCTCTTTTAAATCAGCAGCAAGAAACATTTCATAGATATCTTTCATTTTATTTTACAGACCTTCAACTAACAGACTTCAACTATCAGGCACCAAGTAATGCCAAAAACTTCTAGAACATTACATGTGACCTCAGCTGTTAGCGTTAGCTAGTGCTTATCAGCCATAGAAACAAACAGAATTATTATTTTAAATGCTTATATTTTCCTTTTCTGCTTAAATTCCAATGAGCTTCCACTACTGCAAGAAGGAATGACTTGTTAAATCCTATGTTTTCTGAAATAGAGAGACAATAAAAAAATGACTTGATTGTCTAATTTCACAGCTTCTGGTTTGGCAGGCACTCCAGATATCCAAATTTATGTGCACAAGCACTGAAAAAGTGAGTTTTACATAATATGTCCTCTTTATAATCACTGTTATTACAGGCAATAAGAAACACACAATGTAAATTGCTTCCCTTGTATAACATATCGAAATAAACAGAGTAATACTTAAAACTTTACCCTATACCTGCACCTTAACTGATGTTTGGGGATGTTATCCAATCAATCATGTTATCCCCCCCACACACACACTTAAAATGTATGCAAGATAGTTAAACAAAATCAAACAAATAAATAGTTAGGCTAACAATTATAACATGATGTTGTGTCCAATAATACACCAAAGTAGAAGATCCTTGAGACTGGTTATGTAAGTAAAATGAAAAATTGTGTTCAGACTCTGTCCTGAGTGCTAAACTCAGCCCAGGGATTATTAACAGACTGCAAAGACATTGAACAAGCCTTTGACAGCCAAGAGACATTAGGCCTACAGCCTATTTCATCATGGATCTGAGCTAACAATTACAGCAGAAGGCTGTTTTTAGATGCTGTTGTCTGCCATAATATGCTTTGCGCAACCTAAACAACACAAGGAGGCAATTAATCAGTAAACACAGCAGGTCCTATTAGTGCTGCCTTCCACTGCAGAGCAAGCAGAGGTTGCTGTCCCTCAAACAAGCACACATTACCAATCATACACACTGTAGAACCTAAATATAAATGCACACAATGGAATATTAACATGAAGAAACACCTTGCAGGCTGCACACAACCAAGAGGGAATGAGTTCACTTGAAGAAACACTAATGTCAAGGAACAGGCAATGCAGTATCACCTTCCAAACACTTTAAACCTTTAAGTAGGTAAATCCAGTGCACAACTAATAGACAAATAAGTCAAATACAGTAGTCGAATGACTGGCACCAGTAGGTATATGAAGGTCAAGCAAGCACTGTAACGCCAGGCGGGCTGAAGAGATGAGCACAGTATCAGGGAGCTAAGTTAATAAGTTTATTAACTCGACACAGGGTAAACAGTGTCACCACATTACAAACGTTAGGCAAAAGGATAGTCGTGTTGTAAGCACTGTTCACAGTTGGAACAGTGTCAGTGAGGCAAACAAATCCAGAATCACAAAACAGAAGAGTAATCCGAGAAACAGAAACAGGGTCAAAACCATAGCTATGTCCGGCAGGTAAATCGCTTGGTACGCTCATAGGAATTATGGCAATACTTCACAAGGAGAGTCTGTTTATGCTGCATATAAATAGCAGAGTAACCCAGAAGTCCTGATTAGAACTCGGGTGATCCCGATCGCGAAGTGAGTACTGGATTGGCTGAGTCACGTAGTCCGAGGGAGGATTGTGGATATAATAGTTCTGATCGTTGGCTGTAGTAATAGATCATCGCGATCGGGTATACGTGCGTGAGTGTAGGACTTGTGGCGTGACATTACCCCCCCCTTAGAGTGGCCCCTGAGGTTCCTGGATGGCTGGTTGCGGGGGTGGCCTTGTGGGCAGGGACCACAGTCCCAAAGGCCAAAGTCCAGAATGTTGTTG
The DNA here is from genome assembly GCA_025084515.1 of Ancistrus triradiatus. Classification (NCBI taxonomy): domain Eukaryota; kingdom Metazoa; phylum Chordata; class Actinopteri; order Siluriformes; family Loricariidae; genus Ancistrus; species Ancistrus triradiatus. The sequence goes on from JAJAGP010000523.1 coordinate 71,514, forward strand.
AACGGAACCCAGCTCCTCTCCTCAGGGCCATAACTCTCCCAATCCGCGAGGTACTGGAGTACCCCCTCAACTTTGAGAGTCCAACAACTGGTAGACAGAGTAGGCCGGAGCACTATATACTTCAATGGGGGGGTTGGCATTGATCTTAACTTCATCCAAGGGACCTGGCACGAAAGGCTTGAGGAGGGACACATGAAACGAGTTGCATACCCTGGACCAAAGAGGAAGTTCCAGCTTGTAGGTGACCTCATTGAAACCCATTGATACGTTTTTGTATAAGGTTGTGCATGTGCTCCCACCAGAATCGATGTCGCCAGAAGTTGTTGGATGCAGGTCTCTCCAGGGTGTCCAGAGGTCAGAGAGGAGTGTGCCCAATGTATGAGGCACTCCCGTCATTCAGCGGGGACGTACTTGTGGTTTTGAGGGCATAGTGCCGGACTGGGTTGGCTTACCAAAGCCTGTCGATCTTCTCTTCAATCTCCCAAAGTATGGGAGCCACGACGATCCTAGGGGAGAGGATGTGTTTGGATCATTCTACCCCTTGGTCCATGGGCTCCTTGCAGTACATACATGATAACGCATCCACCTTGGTGTTCCTTGGTGCATCCGCCACGGAGTCAGTCTTGGGCCCCAGATGATCTCTGGATGGTCTCTGGGATAGACGACCTTATGACAGTCTCTGAAACAGAGCCATGGACGGATTCTGGGAAGAGAGACCCCTGAACGGACTCTGGGACGGGCGACCCCCGAACGGACTCTGGTACACCGAATACAACATGGAGCTTGGCCCTAGCTATAACTGGACCCCCACCTCGACAGCCGGCGAACAGAGGATCCAGCAAATAGCGGGTGAACTGAGGTACCGGCTGAAGGCTGATGAGCAGAGCCCTCGGCGTAGATTCGCTGAACCGTGGAGCTACGGAGACGTTTGGCTCACTCTTGTCAGAAGGACCAAAAATTGTCTCGAGCGCCTCCAAGAATTGGTCACAAGTCCCGGTTTGAACCTGCGGCCAACCTCTCGGTGGTCCATTGCAGTGCCCTGCCTGAGAGGCAAGAGACAAGTGACACCACAGCATATTTACCACGGTGGGTACCAGCGCATAGAGCAGTGTTTCTCAATCCTGGTCCTGGCACTCTGCATGTTTTAGTGTTTTCCTGCTACCAACACACCTGATCCAGCTACACAGCTCATTAACAAGCCCGTCATTGAGTTAAAGTGGGTGTGTTTAAACAGGAGACAACTAAATTTTGCAGAGCGGTGGGGTGCCAGGACCAGGATTGAGAAACACTGGCATAGAGCAAGCGCTGGTCTTCCACGAGATGAGTAAGTACTCGCGTAACTTCGGCCAGCTGAGCTTATTTCATAACGAAGTTTAAAAAAAAAACATACTAATACTAATTTAGTGAGTAATGAATTGAAAGTGAAAAGTAAAAGCAAAACACCTTTGGTGAATTCAGGGTGCTAGCATAGCTGCTAAGCTAACTGCAGCCTGTGTTCTGGAATGATTCAGTTCCCGGTTCCCTTTTGGTAGGCTCTTACTGATAAATAACCTTTTTAGGACCCATGGGGACTTATTTGCACTAAGAATGCAGTACTGTAGATATAAAAATAAAGAAAAACACAAAAAACACAGTGCAGATCTTCTCTGAGAAATGTTCTTTTTTAACCTGAATCACTATGTTCTGAATCGTGAATCGAGTTTCAGCTGAAACAGGTCGCATGGCTTAAGTCATACAAGTTTAAGCAAGCATGGCCAGGTACCAAGCAAACGACAAGAACTGAGACAATTCTTTCTGGTCAAAATGTGTCGAGAACCAAATTCAGTGAGTTCAGAGGTGGTCGAGAATCGAGGGACCACTGTATTACATGATCAGCTATTTTCAGTAGATGCAGTGCATGCAGCAAATGGAGATTTTTTTAATGTATTGTGTTTATTTGCCTTATAAATAGTGTTGAAGGCCTAACAATGCAAAGTACTCTGCAAAGCATTCATTATCAGGTAAATAATGACATTCAGATAAGTGCATGAACAATGGATACAAAAGAAACAACATAACTCAAGAAGCATTAGTACAATACGTGTAGCAAAGAAGACATTCAACATTTGAGGAAAAAAGCAATACAGTGTGTCTGGAGATGGATGCTAATTCCACAATTGTGGAGCCAGGACAAAGAAGCACAGAAAGTTATGTTACAGAAAGGAATGAAGCCAAGTTACTTGAGCAAACTTGAAGAGAGAAGAAAAAAGGCCTCTATAGGTTCTCTATAGTTTAGGCAGTGTTGTGCCAGTTCACAGCTTTTCTGAACTAGTTCAAGTTCAGTTCATACATGCTCAAAGTGAACAGTTCACGTTCAAAGTTCACAATTTTAATTCTGAACTAGTTCAAAGTTCAGTTCATTTTACTTTTTTCGTGAGATATTCAAATAAATACTTTTTTTCACACTACAAGCTAGAAATCACCATACGTTCTTTGAAACTGCTCATTGTAGACATTTGATCATGGCACTGCAATTGTTGTCACGCGGCGTTGCTATGGCTACCCGCTCTGCTGCAATTCATCACGGGTAAACGTCGTGCGGAAGCCAGTATGTTATTAACTAGCCAGTATGTTAACTAATTCTCAGCCGGACCACTACGTTTGCCCGCAATGCATTGCGCACACAATGTCAAAAACCATTTCTGTCTGGTGATACATGATTTTTTAAGCGGCACCAGCAAGAATACAGGAGGGAGAAACTTTCTCTCTCGTTTGCGTTTTCAAAAAAAGGAGAGAAAACAGATTGTCAACTCAGTTTTCAATGGAAAACTAATTCCAACGTTCATTTACAGTGATGTCTGCCGTTCATGACACATAATGTGAACTAATTCACGTTCAAGTTCTTTATTAAAAAATGTGTTGCGTTCAGTTCAACGTTCACGAAAAAATGAGCGTGTTCAACACTGAGTTTAGGATGTGTTTGGGTGAAACACTGGACCAGTGAAGGAACATCAGTAAACACTTTAGGACACCTATACAGGGCAGATGATACTGATTTTAGATTTTATTTTAGAGATTTTATTCTATAATTTCTGTTTTCAGGTTTGGGGAGTACCGGTAACTGGTTCAGATGAGTTTAACTCTAAATTCTGAAGGGTGAAATTAGATTCCTGGCTACAGGTTTATAATAAAAAAGTATAAATATACTCTGTGAAATCTACAATTTTTTATTTATTAAAGTGCCCTTAAGCAATGTCATTTTTAAACTACTACCTATTACTTTACAAGCTTTATGCACACAAGCATATACAAATAATGAAATAACCCTAATAAATAGTTAAGTTCTATAGTTTATTTTTACTTAATTTTATTTTTATTTTTAGTCCTTTTTTCTTTAACTTTCACTTATTTGCACTTACATTACTTGGTAGTGTTATATATACCTTTTGTAGCTCACTGTTTTACAGCAGGCTAGGGAACTTTTTCCGTTGCATAGCAACAACTCATTTGTTTTGGACCTACTTTTTGATATTCTCAATATCAAAATTGTATTATTAAATGTGAAATGTAAAGAAGGTGAAAATGCACAGTTGCACTCTTAACATCAGCATGTCCATTAATTGGATACTGAACTAGAAGAGCAGTAACTTGTTTTTCCCTGTTAGCCAATCTGAGTGCAGATTTTATTGAGGCATGTAGAGAAATGACTGATTTATTCTGTTTGAAAAGTTCAGTTTATAATTAACGTTACCTCAGACAGATGCATTGGACTTGACTGGTCTTGACACCAATTTCCGAGTCCACCTTATCTTGAGAAGGAGACGAGACTGAGTCCATATGGAGTCGAGACCGATGTGAGACTGGGACCTCTTGATTATTGTGACTGGACCGAAACTAGACTTGAGTACTAAAACACTAGCCTAAAAACACATATGAAACAGTAGCCAATCCAAAGCATATCTCAGTTCGCTAACAGGAATGTGGTCACACTTTATGGCACTTTGCCTGATAGGACTTCCTCCTTCTGGTATGCCTATTTTTTAGGGTCTTTGCAAAGTTAGAGATTACAATGGTACCACAGTAAATTGAGGTTACTCCTTGCATGTAATGCATTGAAAACATCATAATGACAGATGGCTTTATGACCTTAGAGTTCTATGTTCACAGGGATAACGTGTTGCAACAGTCTACATCACATACACTTATAGCAAATGCCACTTTCACAGGGAGGCAGTTCAGTTCATGTCAGAGCGGTAGTTGTTCATGTAGACACTGATCAATGCTCAAGGTGAATGGATCTCTGTAGCACAGCAGGCCACATATACTAAAATTGTGTGAGAGGTTAAAATACATTGTTTTAAAAATGTGCCCCAGCTACTCACGCCAACAAAAAAGACAATATTTGAACCCCTTTATTGTGCACTATAAGAAATATTTTGAAATTCTTTAGGGTTGGCTATATCACAGATTTGTTGACAATCCCCAAAGACACAAACATCTAAATATATACATACAAATATACAGCATGGCCCAATGATTTGAAATTTTTGCTAAACAGTTTGCATTTAAATGGACCACTTCAAGGTGCACATATAAATTGGCTTTCAATTACGATCCGTTTTGTGTCAACAGTTGCGAGTCCATTAGGTAAATGAGGTGATTCGACTCATATACGTAAGTACAAACCAGGAAACACATTCCTCTGTTAAGTGGCATTCAGCGTATGTGGACAGGTTTGAAACAGCACAGTGGAGACTCCCTTGTATTTTTTAACTGTACAGTCCAGATGCTGCTTTATTACATCAGTCTCAGATTTCCCTTGCGAAGGTCGCCGTGTTAACAGGTCGAGACGTTCAGACTAGACTTGTCTATCCATGGCCACAGACTCCAGCTCTTCCTGGGAGATCACTAGACCTTCCCAAGCCAACTGTGAGATGGCTTCCCAAGCCAACTGTGAGATGGCTCCAGAGGTAGTCGATCAGGGGGCATCTTTGTGAGATGCCCAAACCACCCCAACTGGCTTCTTTCCATCCAAAGGAGCATCAGCTCTACTGTGAGATTCCAGCCATATTGATGAACTCCTCACCATGTCATGGAAAATAAGCCCAGCAACCCTACTTAGATGCCCCATTTCTGCCACATGTAATTGTGACCTAACTCTTTTGGTCAGTACCCAAAGCTCATGAGCATAAATAAGGATAGGAACATGAACTGACTGCTAAGTTAAGCACCTGCTTCACCACTACAGACCAGTACAATGATCTCAATCTCAATCTCATCTTTTTTCCCTCTAGCCCTCCATTAACAGACCCCATTCCAGCCATGGCTGTGACATTTATATCATGACACAGCAATCATTACTTTCATACAAAGATGAGTCTGGACAAATAGTGACACCCCTTATTTCTGCAGTGTCCTCAATAGCATATGCAGTTTTCCGGAATATCTTTGAGATCGTCCTATAGTCTTTTTCCATCACATCTAAAAACTCCTCCAATGTCTGAGCTTTTACTTCTATATATTTCCATATAGTCGTTCTGGCCTGCTGATGCCTCTTACCCACTGAATTGGGATATCCCTCCAAGAGTCATGCTCAAACATTATGTCAAGTCAAATGTATTTAGATAGACAAAATGTTTCAACTTGACAGCTTCCCTCACCGCTGGAGTTCACCACTGTGTTTTTGGGCACCGACCACTTTCCACAGCTTCTTGCAGCTGCTTCTATGATTAAGGACTTGAAAAAATATCCATTCAGGCTCAGTGTACCCAACCTCACTCAGCACAAGAGAGAAATGCCTTCAGAAGTGGAAGTTGAACTAGTTTTGTACTGAAGCCTCTGGCAGATTCTAGCTATCAGCTAGAATTCCCAAGCGATCTGGAAGGCTCTATTGGGTTTATAAGGAACATTCAGTCTAGGCACCAGAACATATTGCCTCAAGTTAGATGACAAGATCAAATTCTTTAGTGCCTACACAAACTCAGTCTTATGGATGCAATCCTCATATCTACAAAACCAGAGACAAACTCTAGCTGTACAGCCCTAAGCCTGTAACTTTTTTGTAACCCCATAACTGCCTGGTCTGTACTCCTTTGGGCTCTCTGGAGTAGGAAAGAGACCACCCTGGGCTATGTTTATTACCGGAACCAGTGCTGCGAGTGTATATAAGGCTAGCTATATCTATTCCATACCTGTTTACCTCACACACCAATTCAGGCTCTGTCAGTTAATTCCTGCCAGTGAAGTGAAGTTTCAATTTCCCTAAGCCACTTTCCATTTCCAGGTTTCTGTCCAAATCTTTCCATTTTATGCCTGTCACCTGGCTGGCACTACACAAACCTCCCACCTTTACCTTGCAGCTGGTGACCTCACAAGATGACTTTGGAATCTGATAGCGGCTTTTTATATGCATCCATTGAGGTCACTGTTATGGTCAAGTTTATGAGAAGATGACATGTTGTAGTCATTTAACAAGGGAAATGAGTCTCTTAAGTCTCTCCACTAGTCCAACGAAGACCATCCTCCAGTGGTGTTTCACATAGTTACAGATATTTTGACACACCGCAGGCCCTTTTTCTGCCTGTCAAGTGATGTTCCACATTCCCCAAACAACTTTTCATTTCCAAGTTTCTATCCAAAACTTTCCATCTCATACCTGCCACCCAGCTGGTACTGCAACCACCTCCCACCCTTTACCTTGCAGCTGGTGAGCTCAAGATGATTCCATGATACCCATGGCTGAACCAATGGGATGCATGTTTATGTGTTAAGTATAAGACCATCAGGCCATCTTAGACACCAAGGTGGTAAACAAAAAAAACAAAAAAAAAGATGGAACCTGATGCGGATTTTCAGGCATCCAGTGAGGTCACTGTTATGGTCAAGTTCATGAGATGATGACTTGTTTTGTCACAATTCAGACTTGAGACAGATGTAGAAGTCAAGTGCGAGTTTAAATCAACGGGAGTGTCAGGTACAAGCGATGTCAAGGCAGAGAAGTCAATCCAGTAAATCCAGCAAACAAGTCCAAAACACAAACCAAGGCAAATATCCGAAGGACGTTTAGCAAGAGTCATAACCAGAGAAGCAAGACGATATAAAGAACACTCGGTAATGCACTGCATAGCAAATACAAGACTTCGCAAAGAGCATACAAACAGAACTGACTTAAATAGCTGAGAGAGGATCATGTGAGGACCTAATAATTAGAACTCGGGGGAGAGCGACCTCTGCAGGTGAGGCGGGGAACCGGCAGCCTTGGTTGTCACATGTTTATACTCATTTAGCAAGGGAAATGAGCATCCATAAGTTTCTCCACTGAGTCCAATGAGGACCACCCTCGAGTGGCCCTTCATGTATTTAGAGATATGTTTTGTGTATATAGAAAACTTTCATTAGTCAGCATATTGGCAAAAAGGTTTTCTGTCAGGTATGGAGGTGGCAGAACTTAAGATGTTGAGGTTCTCTTTAGGAGTATCCAGGATGGACAGGATTAGGAATGAGATCATCAGAGGGACAGCACAGGTTGGAAAAAAATTCGAGAGGGAAGACTGAGATGGTTTGGACATGTGCAGAGGAGGGATAGTGGATATATTGGTAGGAGGATGTTGGAGATGGAGCTGCCAGGCAAGAGACGGAGAGGAAGACCAAAGAGGAGTTGTATGGTTGTGGTAAATGAAGATATGCAGGGAGTTGGGGTGAGAGTAGAGGACGTGGAGGACAGGGTGAGGTGGAAAAGTTTAACTCGACCCCTGATAAAGGGAGAAGCCGAAAGAAGAAGAAGAAGAATCTAAAATAACAATGTAAATATGCTGACTTAATGATTTTTTTCAGTTCTTTCAGAGAAATGCACAGACAACTGGATTACTCATGCTCTTTTAGCTCCGGTAACTAAAATATGTAAATGTAAGTGATGCAAGTCCTATATAAGAATGTATATTGGCTTGTAGAGGTTATATTTGGACAGAGAAATTTGATCCATATGGAAGTGTCACTGCCATGAATATATACTTTTCGTCAACGTAACAAGCTTTCTTCTAAGTGCAGTTGTCTGGCTGAATGTGTTGTCAGAGTATGTCATCCACATCTTTGGTGGGTAAGACCTCTGACAGTGTTTAGGCCTTCTGGGTAGCTCACTGAAAACTGACCTCAGTCGTTCCTGCATGAATCTCTGTTTCTATGACTCAAATTTGTTTAGAAGGCACTGGACTCATACTGAAGTTGTATTAGTCACCCCTGCAGCATATTGTTGAACAGACTCATTATTTTGCTCTGTACATTTCAACAGCATACTAGTCTATAAATCAGACCTTAATTATTTAGTCATAGACATAGTGTCTGTCTTTGCATGGGCCATGGAGAGCTATTTTCAGTCTTACAAGACCAGAATGGTTTTGAAGAAGCATCTCTGAGTAGGAAATTGACGTCAGTTGTGAAGCGTGACATCATTTTGTTTCTGCACTTCCAGATATGAGTAAAACTGAGTCATCAGGTCATTACTTCTTTAGAGTCCTCATAACTGTTGAGAGGTCAAAAGGTATCCTGAGTTAGGAGTACACACAGACAGACCTCATATATTTCAGAAGCAGATCAATATCATGGACAGCAATGATAAAAATGTGCTCATGTGCTATTAGTTAAGGAGAAATGAAAAACCTATTTATAATGCCCTTGTGCTTGATGCACTTTTCTTCTGACTCACTCTGTTGTCACTTAAATTGAAAGTTTTTTCTACTTCACCTAGTGTATTCCTAGTATATTCCCAGTACATACCACATTAGTGAAAAATACATTTGCTGACTGAACTCAGAGCCATAGTTGGCATTACATTTAATTCAATAAACTCATATTATAATCATCATGGAACAAGGAAATTGGACTGTAGTAGGGAATGTCCTCCTACAATACAAAGACATGCATGTTAGGTTAACTGGAGTTTCTAAAAATTGCCCTAAACGTGTGAGTTTCTGTATGAGAGTGAGTGTTTGTGCCCTATGATGGATTGGTGCCCTGTGAAGGGTTGTTTCTGCCTTGTGTCCTGCTTCACCAGAAAGGCACCGGCTTTCCTGCGACATGACCAGGATAAAGTTCATAAGAAAATTAATGAATGACTGAATAATACCTTGATTTCTCTCTTGCCCTTTCAGTTGTCACTTCTCATCAAACTTTCCTTTTCCGGGTAATGTAGTTCAAAGCGCTACCTTCTTTGCCTATACAGAGTGCCTCTGCCACCGTTTGGTGGTACCTGCTGACTCCACAAAGTATTGACCATGGTTGGAAAGGTGCTTTTAAAAGTGCTCTGAAATAAAGTTATGGAAAAGTACAGGCTAGGACAAGGTTTACAAAGATCAGTAGCTTTAACTATCCCTTGGAGTACCATTCAGAGCATTAATAATATGTGGAAAGTGTATGGCACAGCCAGCACTTTGCATATATTAGCATGTCCCTCCAAACTGGATTACCAAGCCAAGAGCATGTTATCAAGGAAGCTACCAAAAGGCCAATGGCAACTCTGAAGAACTCCCAAAACTTTATGGCTGAAATAGGTTGGTTATTGATTTCACAAGCATTATGCAAAGTTGCCCTGTATGGCAGGATAGCAAGAAAAAAGACATGATTCTAATGCCTCATCTCAGTCACAGTGTCCTTTTGAGGGATGTGATGTCTGATGCCCTGTGGCAAAAGGTTTTATGATGATGTTGAGACCAACTTTTGGACTGAAATCCAAGCATTATGTTTGAGGAAAGCCAAACACAGCACACCACACAAAATGCACCATAACAACTATGACACATGGTGGTAGCAACATTATGTAATGGTGTTTTTCTTTAGCAATGACTGAAAAATAAAACCTGAGATTTAAATTATTTTAAATTAAATTACTTTGTTAAATGCATTTTTTCATACATACTGTATGTACGCAAATATGTATGCACATACATACAGGTCAAACCAAAAAGTACCTTTACTATACTTAGTTGGCTAGCATTCCGTATATTTAAATATTGTTAACAAAATCAAATAATAAAAAGCACTCTGAGAGTAGTTGGCAGGTTTAGTCATACAAAACAGACTCCTCTTTATTTAAATGGGGTGAGACCCATATACACATGCTACTAATCAGTGTGCAGTACAGACAGTGAGGCCAGAAAGCCATAATGAATAAGATCTAGAGGGAAAAGCAGACAGTAACGAGATGCTAATGAGGAGGACAAGAGCCAAGGGCTATTAACTGCAGTGTCTTTCTCTACTTGCTAAATGTCATCACCGAAAATCTTAGCTCTTGTCAGGTGGCTTTCATCATTATCTGACATTAAACACAGTTAAAAGAGCTCGGCATATTCGATCAAGTTTCACATTAAGCTTTAAAACCTTTATCTAAATAAAGTGCAAGAAGCGATGGCTGCTTGGATTGACTGTAACTCATGCTGTTGTTTAATAAAAAAATCACTAATGTTTCATTTCAAAGGAAATTTGAGCTTGCCTAATGTGTCATACAGAACTCTAACTGACGCACTTCATTCACCTGCAAAATGACACTTCATAAAATGACAGATAATTGCTTCACGCACAAGCATAAAATCGGCAGAGATGGAAGAGCACAGAAAAAGAGAGAGAGAGAGAGAGAGAGGAGACAGAAGGACAAAGCTAAAGGCATTACCTGCAAAAAGATGTTAAATAAAGAACATCTGAGAGATCTCCATTATTTTGGAGACTAGTAATATTTTGCTCTGACACTCAAAAAATCTTGACAGTTTAAATGTTAAAATCCATTCTTGACAACCTCAAATCAGAAAAAGTATAGACAGTATACATTGACAGTATACATTGACTTTTACACTATTTGATTGCAGCCAGTATGAACCTAAGTTCATGTTTTGTCTGGTCAATTTAATTTAATTTGTAAATAAACATCCATTCCTGCATTTCAGACCTGCAACACATGCCAAAAAATGGGATGGGGTCAATATAGGGCTAGTAATGAGGTAAAAATAAATAAATAAATAAAATATGTCAAACGATTTCAAACAGGTAATGTTAACAGGTGATTGTAATCATGATTTGGTACAAAAGCCGTATCCGTGAGCTAAAACGCCGTTTTCGTGTGGACAGGGCAAAAGTCTTATTTTGTTATCTTGCCCCGATATCTCGCCAACCTCATCCCTTACCACGTGTGACAGCAGGACAAATTTCCTTCCATGCAGTTTACGTCGATATTGTTGGTCAGTAGGTGGCACTTTAATTCTACTTTAAACTTTCAATTCCGGATGATGTACAGCCCTTGACTGTTATCAGAGACGTTATATAAGGAGGAGACTGGTCACTGCTTGAAATATGAATGGTACTGTAGTACAAAAGCCCCTCCCAATCATTACAAAGAACCAATCGACATATTAGTGAATGTGTTGGAAAGGGGGACGGCAAGTCTTGGCCCCTTTGTAGTGGCGGGATGCGCAGCATCCAGCATAACCTTAGAAAACTGTATTTATCTTTGTTATTTGAACCCAACAACACAAGTACGTTATAGCATTTTTGTCAGATTACACCAGCGACTCTAAATATGCATTTTAAATGTTAATTTCTCTTTAAGTTTTGGATATATAGGTCTCTCTTCATTCAAAGAGATTGGAGTTGGGTCTTATGTGGCTGGAAATAACTGCCGGGTGGCATTACCAAGATGGTGGTTTAGTGAACAGACATATCTTATGTCTTTGCTGTTATACATCACAGACTGGACTTCATCACAGAAACAACCGTCAATCACTGACTATTTCTCAATTTTGCATAAATGAATAAAAACTACATGTACATACATGTTTATGTACATTGTAATTGTGATTGTACAATCACTTGGATTGCACAGTAAAACACATCAGCATCAGGTATGAATGTCACTTTGTCTATTTTTTTGTAACCTCGTTAAGTCGCCAAACTCGCCTCTCACCACAAATAGCCATGAAACAGTTGTGGGTGAGATAACAAGTGTAAAAGAAGTGTATCTTCCAAACAATCTCAGATGCTTTCAAACCTGAAAAAACGTTACACCAGAAACTGGTCTACCCCAAGGATCGGGTCTGGGAGGATTGCCAGGAATCGTATATCGAGGACACCAGCAAGCCACTGGTGAAATGGATGGCACAACATAGAAGAGCTACCTCATCTGGTCAGGACTTGATGTGCAGGACTTGATGTGCAAATTCTTGATGGGGAGGAACGCTGGTTTGAACATGGAATCAAAGAAGACATATTTTGTGAAAAGAGAACGCCCATCCCTGAACCGAGGAGGGAGCCTTACAGTGCACCTCTCACCATCTTACAATGCCGCAGTCACAGCTATTCCCCAATCCTGTGTGAAGGGCACACCTATCCATTGTCATTAATGGACATGGCAAACTGCAAATTTTCCAACTAGCTGAGACTGAAGAAGTATGAATTTGTTTTCAGTATCTGGTGTGACCCCCCTGTGCAGCAATAACTGCAGCTAAACGTTTCCTGTAACTGTTGATCAGTCCTGCACACCGGCTTGGAGGAATTTTAGCCCAGTTCTCCATACAGAACAGCTTCAACTCTGGGATGTTGGTGGGTTTCCTCACATTAGCTGCTTGATTCAGGTCCTTCCACAACATTTTGATTGGATTAAGATCAGGACTTTGACTTGGCCATTCCAAAACATTAACATTATTCTCCTTTAACCATTCCTTGGTAGAACGACTTGTGTGCTTAGGGTCGTTGTCTTGCTGCATGACCCACCTTCTCTTGAGATTCAGTTCATGGACAGATGTCCTGACATTTTCCTTTAGAATTCTCTGATATCATTCAGAGTTCATTGTTCCATCAATGATAGCAAGCCGTCCTGGCCCAGATGCAGCAAAACAGGCCCAGACCATGATAGTACCACCACCATGTTTCACAGATGGGATAAGGTTCTTATGCTGGAATGCAGTGTTTTCCTTTCTCAAAACATAACGCTTTTCTTTTAAACCAAAAAGTTCTATTTTGTCTCATCCGTCCAAAACATTCTCCAATAGCCCCTTCTGGCTTGCCCAACCTGATCTTTAACAAACTGCGGAACGAGCAGCAATGTTCTTTTTGAGAGCAGTCCACCCTGCCATGCACCCATTGTTGTTTCAGTGTTCTCTGATTGATGGACTCATGAAAACATTAACATTATTCCAATTGAGAGAGGCCCTTCAGTTTCTTAGAAGTTACCCTGGGTCATTTGACATAATCTTTCCAACTATTTACACGCCTACTCTTGGAGTGAGCTTTGTTGGTCGACCACTCCTGGGAAGGGTAACAATGGTCTTGATTTCTTCCATTTGTACACAATCTATCTGACTATGGCTTGTGGAGTCCACTCTTTAGAGATGGGTTTTTGTAACCTTTTCCAGCCCTGAAGTCAATCAACACTTTTTTCCTGAGTCCTCAGAATCTCCTGTTCGTGCCAATGCTACACTCCAAAACGTGTTGTGAAGAGCAGACCTTGATAGATCTCTGTTTTTTACATTTACAGCATTTAGCAGATGCCCTTATCCAGAGCGACTTACAATTGGTACAATATTACAATCCAATTAATTGTGGGTTAAGGGCCTTGCTCAAGGAGTCAACAGTGGTAGCTTGGCAGAGGTGGGATTTGAACCCTGGAACCCTGGACCTTCTGATCCATAGTCCAGTACCTTAACCGCTAGGCTACCCTTTTTAAATAAAACAGGGTGCCCACTCACACCTGATTGTCATCCCAATGATTGAAAACACCTGACTCTAATTTCACCTTCAAATTAACTGCTAATCCTAGAGGTTCACATACTTTTGCCACTCACTAATATGTAATATTGGATCATTTTCCTCAATAAATAAATGACCAAGTATAATATTCTTGTCTCATTTGTTTAACTGGGTTCTCTTTATCTACTTTTAGGACTTGTGTGAAAATCTGATGATGTTTTAGGTCATATTTATTCAGAAATATAGAAAATTCTAAAGGGTTCACAAACTTTCAAGCACAGCTGTATATATACACATTGACAAAAATGTACAGTGGTATGAAAAAGTTTGGCACCCCTGATAATTTTCATGATTTTTCTTTATAAATCATTGGTTGTCCAGCTCAGCAATTTCAGGTAAATATATCATATAGCAGATGAACACCGTGATATTTGAGAAGTGAAATTAAGTTTATAGGTTTTACAGAAAGTGTGCAGTAATTATTCAAACAAAATTAGGCAGGTGCATAAATTTGGGCACCCTTGCCATTTTATCGATTTGAATACCTTTAGCACTAATTATTGGAAGACAACATTTGTTTTGTAAGCTCATTGACCCTTGATCTACATACACAAGTGAATCCAACTATGAGAAAGTGTTAAGGTGGCCAATTGGAAGTTTTTCTCCTCTTTGCATCTTCTCTGAAGAGTGGCAACATGGGAGCCTCAACACAACTCTCAAAATGGCCCTGAACAACAAAGGTTTTCACATCATGGTTCAGGGAAGGGGAAAAGCTCTCTCAGAGATTTCGCTGTCAGTTTTCCACTTGAGGAACATAGTGAGGCACTGGAGAACCACATGCAACGTTCTAGTTAGGAACTCCCGAAGTGACATACCAAGAAAATCTCAAGATAGGCCAGAGGCAAGGATGGTGAGAACAGTCATGTCAAGCCACAGACCCCCGCCAAAGACCTACAACCTCATCTGCTGCAGATGGTGTCACTGTTCATCGTTCACTATAACATCGCTTTTGCACAAGGAAGGCTGTTGGATAGTAATGCAGACGAGCCTTTTCTGCAAGACCGCCACAAACAGAGTCACTTGATGTGGTGCTAACAGTCACTTTGGACAATCAGCTTCATTTTGGAATAAAGTGCTGTCTGATGAACTAAACTGGGTTATTTGGACATAACAAGAGCATAAAAAGACCACAGCCTCCCAAGACAACACTTGCTACCCACAGTAAATTTGGTGGCGGTTCCCATCAGCTGTGGGACTGTGTGGCCAGTGCAGGTACTAGAATTCTTGTTAAAGTTTGGAGGGTCGCATGGATTCCAGTTAATATCTCCAATTCTTGAGAACAATGTTCAAGAAATCAGTGACAAAGTTTGCACCGAGGCCAACGACCCCAAACCCTGCCAAAATCTCTAGCATTCATGCAGAGGAACCAGTAACAACGTTCTGGATGGCCATCCTCAGTCCCCAGACCATGACTATTACTGAAAATGTGGGCATTCCGCTCGAAACCATCAAACCTGACTGAACTGGAGATGTTTCTAAAGAAGAATGGTCCAATCACCTTCAACCAGAATCGCATACTGGAACTGTATGAAGCGTTTAGCGGCTGTTATTTCTACAAAAGGAGGATCTACGAAATATTTATGTAATTTTTTTCTTGTTTGGGGGTCCCAAATTTATGCACTGCCTAATGTTGTTGACTAATTTACTGCCACTTTCTGTAAATCCTATAACACTTCATTTCACTTCTCAAATATCACTGTGTTCATCTGCTATATGATATATTTAACTCAAGTTGCTGATCTGAACAACCAATGATTTATAAACTAAAATCATGAAAATTATCAGGGGTGCCCAAACTTTTTCATACGACTGTATAGCCACATAATTTCACATTTTTGCATTTCCAGCTCAAACACACACTTCAACTCACGAATCTCGCTTGCTGATGAGATAATAGTCGAATCAGGTGTGAAAGAGCAGGGAAACACTTAACTGTGCAGAGCAATGCCCTACAGAGTTAAGTGTTTCCCACTCTAATGCATCCACTCAGGAAGAGCTGTATAATTCATTGACTAGTTGGATCAGGTGTGTAACTTGGAGCAGGAAAACACCAAAATATACAAACAGTACTACTCCGTACTTAACCTTAATTCCGGAAGAAGGACTTATGTCCATGTTATCGCACGTATGTCCATTCAGGACTGGCATTGAAAGATTTGGGGATTAGGTCCCAAAGGCCCATCCCTAATGATGCCCATGTCCTTTGCGGCCAAATGGCTCATGGCGATGCTACTGGCCTGCTGTCAATGCACACTCACTGCTATAGCTGCGCTCTCTCCAACTCATCTGACTGCATGCTGGCTCATCTTCTTGGACTCTGGTTCTTCTGGCTGCATGCTGATAATCCTGCTACATGCTGATACACCCTGATATACTCTGACTACTCTCACCCCTCAGTGAGTCAATCTGAGCTGCAGATGTCTCATGTCACACCTTATTCTTCACCCATTTCTTCATTGTTACAGTAACTACTTTGGTGAGCTCACCTTATCCCGTAGCCAGCATGACACCTTGTCAGATTTGGAGCTCAGTTTGACAATTTCACTTAATATAGCAGTTAATGAAGATGAATCAGTGAATAAACATTATAATCACTGTAAGAAAGTAATGGGCTTCAGGCTTGAAGTTGCTCAGAATTAACATACTGCAAAAATTAATAGTCTCTTGTTTGAGAAAGCAATTTTGGCTTTTAATGGAAGGCCATATAATTGTTTATAATTGATGAAGACTTGTTATAAATATTTTAACAGAGAGCATAATGAGGTGGTATTTGTACCATATAAAGGTAAGCGTCATCCACCTAAATCAGAATATACTGTATTAGCCCACATGCTGTAACTAATGCTAAGGCACACATTTGAGTTACAACATACTCTTAAATTATAACATTTACTAATGAGCCAATGTGACTTCTTGTAAAATGCCAATTTACCATTTTTATATCTGTGGCTTTTCTCCAGGTACAGTTTCCTCTCACATTCCAATGACATATCTTGGTTCCCTCTGCTGACTCCACAACCCTGAACTGGATTAAGCGGATATGAAAAGGAATGGATGAATACAATAGAATAACTTTGTTTATAAATGTATAGGCAATCAAGCAGTATGTTGGGGGGCTCTTCGATTAACACATATATCAAGTTCATTATTCTTCTTGGCCTCAGTCAATCTTCCATTTCAATATGCATTGCAAGATTTAGCAACATGCTTGTACTGTGTGATCAATTCTATTTTTATGATTATCAAGATATTTCACAATATATCATTTCTGGTTTAAAGATAATGCTGCTTTTGGGGGGTGGCATCTTAACTTAATATTGCTTACCTTTGAATTGCCTATGGTGATTTTCTTTTAATCCTTGACAGATATGGCTCCAACATTCTCTGAATATGGGCACTTCAAACAGCTAAGAGGCCTTTGAAAAGCTTGAAGGTCATACCAAAAATAACTGCACAAACTCGTGCACACAATGTAGCTAAGCTATATAAAAACATGACCTTCATCACCTGTAGTTATGTGTAATAAATACTGCAGGACAGACAATGTGCAAATTCTCAAAGGTATCATTGCAGATTTGGGATTAAAGAGCTTTGCACCTCAATACAACACACATTTCCCACCAGCTTTAATCTACCTAAATGCAGGCAAAATTTTTGCAGCTTAGTTTGGCCAAATTTGTCTTTGTTTATTCAGAATAAATGCTCTACTGGGGCATTTAAAATGAGTTGCACAAGTGGTGCTTATCTTGTTCATTAAATGTCACTCTGTTTGTGATGGCTTCTTTTGTCATGGGAAAACAAGGCTTTCAATGTAAAACAACTGACTAAGCTTACTACACTGATTCTATACAGGACTATCAGTTTGCCTTAATGAATGTGGCAGATTAGCTTTAATAGGGATTAGCTTGAATCCAGAATGTAAATGAAAAACCAATGATACATATTAATGAGGATCTGGGCCTGTAGGTCCTGCACACTCATAGTTAGCTGAATGTGGTGTCCCAGCTGGTCCCAAAAATACTCGATTAATGACGTATCTGGTGACCAGACCAGGCCAAGGAAGTTGTGCAATCTATCAGAGATATTCCTGGGAAAACATTATCCTGCTGAAAAATGCCAGCTGGAAGCCCTGCCATGAGAGGCAACACATGTGGCTGCTGGATGTCCTACACATATTGCTGATTTGTTAGTGTCCCTTGTATCACTACTAGGGATGACTGAATATCGTATGCAATAGCTCTCCAGATCGTCACGTCAACAGTTGGACCAGTGTGTTGCTCCACAACACATTGAGAAACTTATTTTCTTGCCATTTGCGAGACAAGAGGTGAATACTATACTTTTTTCTAAAATATTATGTTTATACCATATACGTTTTGATGATTGTTTGTTCATCTGATCAGAGACAAACTTATGTTAAAAAAACAACAACAATAACAACAACAAAACCCCCCTAGAATTCGTACCCCTATTTTTAGGGGTGCTGGGACTCAATTTAGGCTTGCATCTTGTATTATGACTGTTTGCTGCATGCAAGAGTGTAATACAAGTACTATATATCATTTGTAGTTTTTATGTTCCAAACATGCATGTGGGCTCTTTCACCAGATATAGTCACCAGATATATCACTTTTCTACCTGTATTTCACTCTGATTTTGTATGTTTAACTTGATTTGGGTGGGCTACAGAAAAATGCAACAGATTTAGATTTGAAGGGCTAAAATATGATGTCTGTGGTCATTTTGCGGGTTATGTTACAGTAAGTACAAACCAGACACACTGTGATGTGTAGTCCAAGAAAATTGATATTCAGAATGATATTAGGCTGTGATTAGGATAAGATTTATTCAGCAATAGTCTGGTAGTAACTACCACACCCACAGATCAAACTAAGCCTGTCCAAAAAAGATTTTCCTTTGTGTTTATTACTGAAAAAATAACTTTCCCAGTAACTTTGTTACATTTACTAAAGGACAAACAAAATTTTCTTGATCACATATTCATTCCACGCTTGGAATGGAATTGTCATGCCATTGTTTGGAAATATGCAAACATGCATTTCTACAGAATTCAGGCAAGCGGATCAAATTGATCTGTGGTTTCTGTGTACTATTTATGAATGAATAAAAATGTCAGCATGCATACTGCTTTGTGTTTTCTGCCGAAAGGACTCCTAAGGTCTTCAGTCCCACCAGTACCACTCTGCAACTTATAAAACATTAGACCCTGGGACTTGCATACAGAAAGGTGCTGTGTACAGGTTTGTTTACTGCAGTTTTTACATTTCCATCAAAAAGCATTTGGAGAGATATTGACATTTCCTCTTATGTTTCTTGAGGGCAGTGAACAACCCCAGCATTATCTGCAGCAGCGGGAAACAATATGTGAACGGAAATTGAATCCACTAACATCAGTGAGGAAGGTTCAAGCTATTTGTGACTCATGGGTATCTGTGAAAACATTCTGAAATCACAATTATTATCATAATAAACTGCACTGTGTAATCTTCCTTAGAAGAATGTGTGAGGCCATCTATTCCAAAGCAGGTGGGATTTCATTGAATAGTTGGGATTTTTAGAGGTTCACATGCTTTTGCCACTCACTAATATGTAATATTGGATCATTTTCCTCAATTAAAAAATTACCAAGTATAATATTTTTGTCTCATTTGCTTAACTGGGTTCTCTTTATCTACTTTTAGGACTCGTGAAAATCTGATGGTGTTTTAGGTCATATTTATTCAAAAATATAGAACATTCTAAAGGGTTCACAAACTTTCAAGCACCACTGTAGCTCTCCCTAAAGCTGAGAGTAGTGCAAGGACACCCTAGGAGTGGAAAAATGAGATATCTAAAGTAATCAGCATTCTTTGCTATGGCAGGAATCAGCAAATAGTAAACCCAACATATTTAAGCATTATTCTGTATATCACACAAGAAATTCAAATCAAACACAACATAAATCACTTTATCAGTTTACAATGAAAGAAAAATACATAAACCAGCCTGACAGATCTTCTTCGCATGCTGGGAATCACCGAGGCTGCCACACCTACCCATCGCTTTCCATACATTTAATCCAATCAAGTGGGAAAGAACCAGCCCTTAACTGGCAACCCAGGGCACAAGGGAACATGGGATCTACCAGGGGCACCATTCCATCACAGTAAAAGAATACTTCGCCATCATGCAGACGGCAGATGATCAGGATCTACAGAACGCCATCGGCCAACAGGGGCAGCTTCTTGGACGCCACCACCATCAACTTGATTCGTTGGCACAATCCGTTCGGGACCTTGCTATGCAGCAAGATTATGGCAAGTCTACAGGCTCTTACGGCTCCTTCTCCGCCTGACCCGCCGACCTCATCCGCTGCTCCTCCATTAGCCGCCGCGATCAGTCACCCTCAAATCGATGTCTATGCTGTGAGTAAACCTGAGAAATTTTCTGGTTCTCCAGAGCAATGCCAGGGTTTTGTTTTGCAATGCTCAATCTTTTTTACTCACTCGCCTCCCAGCTCTGATGCTGCTCGTATCTCATTTATTATTTCACGCCTCACTGGGAGGGCATTGGACTGGGCCACGGCGGTATGGCCACAAGCGGAGGGTTGGACTTATGAAAAATTTTGTGCTGAATTTCGAGCTGTGTTCGATCACCCCTATGCAGGTCGATCCCATGGTGAACTTTTGTTGCAACTATGCCAGGGGCCGCGTTCTGTTTCAGCCTACGCTCTGGAATTCCGTACTGTAGCGGCAGGTAGTGGCTGGAATGAGCCTGCTTTGTTGGTTGCCTTCCGAAACGGACTTCAGCCTGAGCTACTGTCAGAGCTAGCGTGCAGAGAGGACGGGTTGTCCTTGGAACAGTATATTTCTCTCGCCATCCGTTTGGATTAGCTTAAAGAGGGTAGGAGGCGCTGTATACGTGCTACCGAAGTCTCCCTGCCTTCCGATCCTCCGACTTCTGAATCAGGCAGTGCTCATGTGGATTTCCCGGAACCCATGCAATGCGGGGTTGCCCAACTATCCCAAAGTGAGCGACAGCGGAGACTCAAGGAGGGACTGTGCCTCTATTGTGGTAAACCAAGCCACTTTCTCCGGAACTGCAGGGCCTGTCCACACGGTCGTTCGGCGTCTACTTTGGGAAAGTTCTCTTCACGCGCTAATGCGGTGAGTGACACTGTCTCTGAGTGGGTTTCCAAGTCCTTTTATTTACCGGTATCTATTGCTGGTGGGGACTCTGCTTTTGTCTTTTCAGCGTTGATTGACTCCGGAGCTGAGGCCAACTTTCTGCACGGAGAGGTTGTGAGGAGGCTTCGGATTCCTGTGAGGCCCCTGCCGACTCCGCTCCAGCTGACTCCGGTGGAAGGGACTTTCACTGACAAGAGACAGATAACGCACATTACAGAACGTGTACGCCTGTCGGTGAGCGCACTCCACTCGGAGGATATTCGTTTTTTTGTCCTGGACTCTCTGACCTATGCTCTCATCCTCGGGTTGCCCTGGTTGCGGTGTCACAATCCTGTTATTTCTTGGTCTGAGCTGGAGATTGTGTCTTGGTCGGATTTCTGTTATAAGTCTTGTTTCGGGTTTCCGTCGGTGGGCCTCCGGGTTTCTGCGGTGTCGGATCCTTGTAGCTCTGTGCCTGGTGAATATCGGGATTTTGCGGATGTGTTTAGTAAAGCGAGGGCCGCTGCCTTGCCCCCGCATAGGCCTTATGACTGTTCCATTGACCTGACCGAGGGGTCGGTACCTCCTAAGGCTAGGATATACCCGCTGACCCAGGTTGAGGAGCGGGCCATGGCTGACTATATTAAAGTGGCCTTGGATCAGGGGTTTATCCGTCCCTCCACCTCTCCTGCGTCGGCTGGTTTCTTTTTTGTGCAAAAGCGTGGGGGGGAACTGAGACCCTGTATTGACTATCGGGGATTGAATCTGGTGACTAGGCCGTTCGCTTATCCCTTGCCTCTGGTGCCGTCCGCATTGGAACAGTTGTGGGGGGCGTCCGTCTTCACCAAGTTAGATCTCCGCAGTGCATATAATTTGGTACGCATACGGGAGGGGGACGAGTGGAAAACGGCGTTCTCCACTTCCACGGGTCATTACGAATACTTGATGATGCAATTTGGCTTGCGTAATGCCCCTTCAGTATTCCAGTCTTTTATTAATGATGTCTTTAGGGATATGTTGGGCCGGTTTGTGATCGCCTATATTGATGATATTCTGATATATTCTCCAAGCTTGGAGTCCGATGTCTTGCATGTTAGGTAGGTTCTCGCGCGGCTTCGGGACAGTCGGTTGTTCATGAAAAGGGAAAAATGCGAGTTTCATGTGTCGTCGGTGTCTTTTTTGGGGTATATTATCAGTTCGGGGGGCGTGGCCATGGATGATCACAAAATTGAGGCCATAGTGGATTGGCCCACTCCCGCCTCCATCAAGGAGTTGCAGAGATTCCTGGGGTTTGCAAACTTCTATCGCCGCTTCATTCGTAATTTTAGCAGTATTGTGGCCCCACTTATGGCTCTTCTTAAGCATGGGAAGCGGAAGCGGAAGTCTCCTCAAGTGCAGGAGGCGTTTCAGGGGTTAATACGTTCCTTCACTTCAGCGCCGGTACTCTCGCACTCGGATCCCTCCCGGCCGTTCGTTGTGGAGGTGGATGCCTCGGCGGTGGGGATCGGTGCCGTTTTGTCCCAGAGGACGGGGCTGCCACCGAAATTGCACCCGGTTGCTTATTTCTCCCATAAACTTACCCCAGCGGAGCGTAACTATGGCATCGGGGATAGAGAGCTGCTGGCTATTAAGTCCGCATTGGAAGAATGGCGGCACTGGCTGGAGGGGGCCAGGCACCCAGTCGTGATTTTGACTGATCACAAAAATCTCGAGTACCTGCGTTCGGCGAAACGGCTCAATTCTTGCCAAGCTCGCTGGTCTCTTTTCTTTTCCCGCTTTGATTTTTCTATTACGTATCGACCGGGGTCTTGTAACACGAAAGCTGATGCGCTCTCGCGGGTTTTTTCTGACTCCGATGGTCCCCTTGACGGTGGGGGCGTGCTTCCGCCTTCGGTTAGGGTGGCTCCCATTCGTTGGGAGATTGATGACGAAATTGACTGTTTGTCGGAGGGGGTGATTCCTGATTCCTGTCCCATAGGTCGCCGGTTCGTGCCTGAGGAGTGCCGGGATAGGCTTATTGCGTGGGCTCACTCTTCTTTGACTTCGGGGCATCCGGGGGAGACACGCACTTGCCAGTTATTGCAAGGCCGGTACTGGTGGCAGGGCATGCGCGCCAATGTTCACCGGTTTGTCTCCTCTTGTTCCGTCTGCGCGCGTTGCAAGTCGCCGCGGACTCTCCCTGCGGGCAAGCTCATGCCGTTGCCCGTCCCAGCTCGGCCTTGGTCACATTTGGCGGTTGACTTTGTGACCGATTTGCCAGTATCGCGGGGGTACACGGTTATTCTGACGGTGATCGATCAGTTTTCGCGGGGGGTGCGGTTCATACCGTTTTCTGGCCTGCCTACTGCATGGCAGACGGCAGAGGCCATTTTTAGCCTAGTATTCCGGTTTTTTGGGGTTCCGGAGGACATTGTGTCCGATAGGGGGGTACAGTTCACCTCGCAGGTGTGGGCGGCATTTTTGGAGAGGTTGGGGATCGGTCACAGCCTGTCGTCGGTGTTACGTGGGGCCTACAGTCCCACAGAGAATTTACTGAGGAACCCAAAGTGCTGGCCAACAGACAAGCCGGGACAACGACGTGCAATAACAATAAGTTTTATTAAATAACCAAATGAGAGTGTAAGTGAAAAGGTGTGCGCTTGTCAAGCCCAGGAAGCTGGCGACGAACGTGCAGCAACGGAAAACCAAGGCAGAGATACGGCAGCAGTGTGGTGCTTGCTTCCATGAGTCTGCCAGCCACGGCAAGCGGGGGGTGGTGCACCCAGCCCGACGCGGACCGATGGCAGCAGAGAACCGGAGCTGGAAAAAACAAGCAGACTGGCTAGCGTACCGGGAAAAATAAAGCTGGCGTGGATAGGCCAAAAACAAACGCCACATAAGCACTGAGTAGTACTAGTCAGAAACCCAGAATATGGTAAACGTTAAACACGACTAGAGGAGAGTAACGCACAGCTATGCAGAGTCAAGCTAGAGCTAGAGCTAATGCTATAGCGATAGTAACAACGGAGCAGTACTGGGTACAACGGAGTTCAATCTGGCGATGAATTGCAGATCGATCGGCGTATTTGTAGAGACGGTAGGTGATTGTAGATGTGGATCAGATGTGGAGGATGAGAGGGAGTGGAGACGGGAGCCAATCGATCTGTGGAAGCAAGCACACACACACACAAGCACGCCGTACTCGCCGAATGAAAACAAAAGCGGAACTAAGGGAGTGTCGGAAAATCAAAAAACCGGGCGAACAGAGTAAGGGACCCAGGGCAAACCCTAACAGTCGGGGTATCATCCGCAGACCAATGGTCAGTGTGAACGTGCTAACCAGGAGTAGGCGGAAATTTTGGGGAAGGTTGTATTGTCATGACAATCAGACTGACTGGGCCAGGTTTCTCCCTTGGGCAGAGATGGCGCAAAACTCTCTGACCAGTTCCGTCATGGGGTTGACCCCTTTCCAGTGTTGTCTGGGGTATCAGCCTCCTATCATGCCTTGGTCTCTCGGTCGGTCTGATGTTCCTGCGGTGGATGACTGGATGCGCAGGAGTGAACAGGTTTGGGGTCAGACTCATCTGAGAATCGAGCGGGCCCTGCGGCGTCAGAAGGGGCTGGCTGACTGTCGGCGGGGGGACACTCCTACCTTCGCTCCGGGTGATCGGGTATGGCTTTCTGTAAAGGATCTCAGACGCTCAGAGGGGAGTAAAAAGTTGTCGCCCAGATTCACTGGGCCTTTTAAGATTTTGAAGAAGGTTAATGACGTTGCATACAAGCTTGCCTTGCCTCCTCAATCTCGGGTGTCTAATTGTTTTCATGTATCCCTTCTGAAACCAGTAGTCTCGGGTCCTCTGGATGAGGACACTCCCTCCTTGGAGCCTCCGCCTGCTCTGCCGTTTGAGGGGTCTCCGGTTTATGCTGTCCAGTGTCTTTTGGACTCTAGGAGACGGGCTGGTAGGCTTCAGTATCTGGTACAGTGGGAGGGATATGGACCGGAGGAGAGAAGCTGGGTGGGGGCCGCGGATGTCTTGGACCCAGTTCTCGTTTCAGACTTTCATCAGCGCTACCCTGGAAAGCCTGGGCCACGCCCGAGGGGTCGTCCTCATCAGGGATCTCGTGCATCTCTTCCAGATTGGCGCCAGGGTCAAGGGGGAGAGGCTGCTTCGGGTCGAGATGCTGAGCATCACGAGCAGTCTCTTACCCCCGTCTGCTTGGACGCTTTGGGGGGAGGTAATGTCACGACCGAAGCTCCTCGGGACTCCAACTCCCAAGCACCGGTGCGGGGACAGCGCCCACTTCCGCGTAGCGTGTCACCGGAGTTTTGAACGCCGTACGTGATCTTAATCCGGGTCGCTATTTATACGCGTCAGCACCGCTCCTCGTTGCGAAGTATTGCCATCCTTATTGTATGCATACCGAGCGTTTATCTGTCTGGTGTTTTCCGTGTACCGACCTCGCCTGGCTTTCGTTGACGATTTGGATTACCCTTCTGGATCTTGTTTGCACCCGTGACTACTCGGTGTTTGATCGAATAAACATCACCTTACCCTGAATCTGCGTTCGTCTGGCAATTTCCTTACCAGCGTTACAAAAAGTATGAGTGAACCCAATCAAACTAAAAACCAGCAGTCGAAAGCTCATACTGAAGAGCTGAGTGACATTCGGGATCCTGCTGATCCTAAATGATTATGCTAAATTGGTATTGACTTGAGCATAGAAATATAACTAGTCATTATGTAACCTGGTATATAGATATAACCTTGTATGTGCTGCTGAAATAGCCACTGACATTGATAGCGATGTTAAATAGACTAAATAAATAAACAACCCATCCAGTATTACTTGGTTTAATTTGAATTTATTTGCTGTAGCTAGATTTGTTCAACTTTTAACCTTTGAAAGAAAATTCATGCATTAAAAAGAAAACGGCCTTGCTTGAGGCTTAATGCATGAGTAATTTAAAAATATTACTTCATGCCCTTAAATATATGAGCCTACATCAAACTTTTTTTTGGTTAGTTGTTTATGCTGCACCTTAAGGGATGAGACTTCCATAGATCAGAATAAATCCCCTATTTTGGAAAAACCTTGGCTTGTCTTTCCACTTCTGCGTTATTACAATCTCTGATCTTAATTTTATAGTCAGCCATATCATTGAACCCTGTATCTGTGGATTCAAACAAGCGTGGATAAAAAATGTCAAAGAAAATAATCTGGAAATTTTCAACAAGCATAAAATGTACTGTTGATGGCACTCAGAGGGGAATTTTTTAATCACACACACCTTCCAAAGTGACATTTTACCTGTATGACACCATTGTACAGTACGTGACACTTTTTCCAGCACCAGATGAAACACACCACATGAATAATTAATTGGCTAGCATTCCATATCCTGCAATTTCACAAATCCCCAGTCTCTCTCAGGCAATACATTGTTCACCTCAGGTCTTAATTCACATGTACAGACTTTTTCTTTTTTTGGTGTTATACCCTAACCCTTACTGTATAGCAACTTTTTACATACCTTTTACATTGTTTTAGGTATTAAATATTGATGCAGGAGGATGTGCATAGGTTATAAACAAATACTTCATTTTATATAAGGGACTTAAATAAGTACTTCTGCAGATACCGACTATATTTTTTCTCGTCATTAAAAAAGCTTCCGAAGATTTAACACTTCATACTGATTAAATATTTATGGTGTCATACTGCCATTCTTACAATAATTGTAACAAAAAGTTCACTGGAGAGCAATTTGGATGCAATTGCAAGTTTTTAAACCCAGAAGCAGCATCATGCCATTAACAAGGGTCAGGGAACAGACAGACAAGGATAATTTAAACAAATTCACCAGGAATATCAAGTAACGCAGCAGTTACAACCAGGGAACTTAGTTTATCTTAGAACTAAAGTCAAAGCCTTTCTGTAAGGCAGCATGAAACTACTGACCTAAATAAGATGGTAGAAATGAGCACAGGTGCAGCTAAGTGTCACAAGATGGGTAGAGTGTTAACAAGGGAAGAACAAAGAGAATGGAAAATTCCAGAGATGGAAGTTCCACGTGGAATGCCAAAGGTGGCACATCTTCAGTTGCCATGACCATCATATCGGAGTTGCTGACATTTCCTAATCAGATTCTAACCACATTTGCATATGGTTTCAAATCTGATCAGATTCTAATTTGGAGTTACATCTCAATCTGATTGTTCTGATCAGATTTTGTGTGGCTTCTTTGTCATTTGGTGCTAAAAGCTTATATAATATTTACATATTTTTGACAACAGCAACAACAACATGAATGAACTTCAGTATGATTTACTACCTCAGCCTGGAGCAACAAAGAGGTGTCATGTCTTTGTGGGGAATACATCAGTTCAATCTAAATTAAAAAAACATGTAGACATAACTCCATATATAAAGAAATATTGCGCTCAATATAAAAAGAAAGTATAAGCATCAATAATAAAAGTTTCTAGTTTGCTGTAGTGGGTATACTTAATGATTCCCCATAACCACCTCCCACCAATCAGGACAGCATAAAGGAGGATAAAAGGAAATAAGACAGGGCACAGGAGGATGCAGGAAATGTCATAAACCACCTACTGGGAGCCCTACTGTTAATTGTTTTTCAAAATAGAAGCCATCTTTGTGTAAATATAATAAAACAGAATTAATATATCTATATCATTTGTATGAATACAAATTGCATGTCACTTTTAATCATTTTCATTTTCTGTTTTATGAATGCTTGAGGACATTTCAGAACCGGCTCAGTTGAAGTGCTGTCATTCAAACCGTGCTCGCTATCACCCACATCAGCAGTAACGTTGGTATAGAGAGGGACGTGCTTGCACTGGGACGAGCATGCTATGCAGTACCACACATGTCACAGGCAGTATGTGATTTTGCTTTTTCTCTCTACACACGTGCAGCTAAAGAACAACAACCAGTGTCTAACCAAGCTAAAAGACTACTGTACAGGTAATGTTTTAGGAGCTGGTATTTCTACAATGAAAATGAACACACAAATAAAGGTTTAAATTGAAACAGAAGTATGAAATTTATTTATTAAATTTATTAAACAGCAGCGTTAAACTTAACTTTATAGTTTACTATAAACTATAAATATGTAACATGATGGAGTTGGGGGTGGGGTGGGGGTTGCTCTGTAAGAGAGATATAAAGCCCCATGTAAGAAAGATTTAAAGCTACATCTCTATTGTACATCTTACTACTTTAATAAAGCAATAACATAACTAATTGTTGTGCTCAGATATCAATCAGCTTGAGGCAGGTATTTACAGCAGATAACATTAAAAAAAAGAATTCACAAAAACTTTTTTATCAGACAATCAGGCAAACTGGGGAAATAAACATCTGAAATATTTGTTCTGCCTTACCACATTGTTTTGAACTTTCATGTAAACACTCAAAAACAGGCTTGAAAAGTAATCTGGCATTTAAATTATATTTAAGATTACAATACAGCAAATTAGCAAACGATGAAAGTAAAAATGCTGCATGACTCATAGGCCGTGCATTGATTTATGAGTCATGTTGCACTTTTCCTAGTATGAAGTGCTTAAATACACTCATTAACAAGAAAAAAATAAGTACAGCACCCAGATAGGAATGCTGGATTGCTGCAAACCTTGGCATGCAATTACGTCACTGGCAGATATGTAAATGATTACAGGTGTGGTCTGATTAGACACTGGGTCTTGCCACAAGAGAGCATAAAAGTACTTCCCCAACTTTCTATGAAAAGGTTATCAGAGGCTACTTTTGGGTAGTGTACCGGGTGAGACATTCACATTCAAATGACACATACAAACATTTTGCCCATTAGACAAACTTTGAGAGGGGGTGCATCATTGGACTGAGGGAAGCAGGATGTAGGTGGATCGTTTGATCTGCCAACAAGCACGAGCAGCTCCCGCAGTTTCGTCGTCCACCATGCAGACACAGGTGGCACGTTCATAAACAACCCTGTCTATGCCTGGACCTGGACCAGGCACTTAGCAAAAGAAATTTGTTGTCACGGTGCCCATTACATGTCCTACCATTGACAGCCAGTGACTGTTGGCTTTGTTTGCAGTTGTGTGGTGAACAAGAAACCTGGACTGATATGGACTGGGACTGTATCATCTTTAGCGATGAATCCAGGTTCTGTTTGGTGTCCGAAGATGGTCTGGTTTGAATATGGTTTGAATCCTGCCTTTGTTGTGGAATAACACACTGCCCCAACTACTGGTGTGATGAGCTAGTGAGCCATTGCATGCGACATTCGGTCACCCCTAGTAGTGATATGATGGGCACTAACAGATCAGCAATATGCGCAGGACATTCTGCGGCTACGTGTTGCCTCTCATGGCGGGGCTTCCAACTGGCATTTTTCAGCAGGGTAATGCTTTCCCACACATAGCAAGGGTTTCCCAGGAATGTCTCCGCCAGATTGTAACACTTCCTTTTCCTGCCTAGTCACCAGATTTATTGTCATTTGAGCATTTATGGGACCAACTGGGACACCAGCTTCAGCAAACTGTGTGTGTGGAGGATCTACAGTCCCAGATCTCTCAGCAAGAGGTACACTACTCAAAAGTAGCACCTGAGAGCCTTTTTATAGCTCAGTGGGGGAAGCACTTTTATGCTGTCTTGTGTCAAGACTCAATGTCTAATCAGACCAGACCAAAAATCATTTACATATCTGCTTGCAATGTATCTGCATGCCAAGATTTCCAGAAATCTGACATCTCTATCTGGGTGCTTGATTTTTTTTTCTCAATTAGTGTATTTAAGGAATATAATAAGAACCACAATGACATTTCATTTTTTCTGTTATTTGTGTATTTGTATGTTACATTGCTCTAAACTGAAATATTGGGAAGTGTTAGACAGTGGCACTGTACTTAGTGCTGCTCACTGAACTTATGTGCTTTTTCTCTGCAGGATATCCAGTCAGTAAAGCGTGACAGCAAATAGTATGGGAAAACCTCATCTTATACCTTAAGAACTTCAGCAAGCATTTTTTTAATACAAATGTCTGTATGGTTAGCATGCAACATTAGCTTGAAATGTTATTCCCCAACTCTTCAAAGATATAGTCATTGCTCCCAGTAGAGTCACCCATGGTGAACATGTTTGAGGGGAGAGGTCAGACAAAGTGCAATGGAAAAGCCCCCTTGAGTTACAAAGTCTCTGTCTCTGTCCTCTTTCTCTTCCCAGATTAGGGTTACCAGGACCCACTACTGGAGCCAGGTCTGTGGGTAGTGTTCACTGGCATTGCCTGTTGACTGGGCTACCAATGTAACCCAGTCAAGCTCAGGCAGAAATTTTGAGGGCCTGCCAGCTGCATGATGAATGGCGGGAGGTGGATGTAGTGAAAATATGGAGGCAGGCATGAGGTGCCAGATGCCTTGGCAATGGAAGAAGGTTTTGGGAACATGGAACATTGGAAATGTATGGACAAGATATAGTCGGCCTTACATCTACTCACAGCATTGGCTCCAGTACCAGACTTCTCATTTACTGTGCTTTCTTTCCTTCTCTAGAGGTCCACATTCTTAAAAGGAGTATATTGGAGTGTGCCCCAGTAGGTAAAACAGTTACATTCTGTTCATGAGACCATGAGCCTCAGAGAGGAGAAATCTGACTATTGCTTGTGTGTATACTCCAAATACAAGTTCAGAGTATTCAGCCTTCTTGGAGCAGGTGATCAAGAGTGCACCCCCTACTGACTTTAATTCTGCTGGGAGATTTCAACACTCTTGTTGGGAATGATGCAGATATCTGAAAGGGTGTGAGTTGGTGGAATGGTCTTCCTGATTTGAACTTGTGTGGTGAAATGTTATTATGCTTTGTTGAGAGTCAGGGACTGTCAATATCAAACACCATGTTTGCATACAAGGATGCTCATAAGTGTACTTGTACTAGAACACCTTAAGCCAAAGGTCAGTGATTGATTTTGTGATCATGTCACTTGACTTGTCCATATGTTCTGAACACTCGAATGAAAAGAGCTGTTAGCTGATTATGACTTTGTGGTAAGTTAGATTTGTTGCATGCAACATCAACTGGATATTCCTCATAGACTTCCCAGGTTGCTTGGGTTCATCTGCCAGAGACTTCTGTGGTATGTTGGGCACACTGAGATGAATGGTCTTTGTTCAAGTCCTCATTCATATTAATGGCTGCAAGAAGCTGTGGCAGAAAGGCAGTTGGTGTTACTCATGGTGGCAACCCAAGAACACCGTGGTTGACACCAGCACTGAGGAAAGCCGTGAGGTTGAAGAAGAATGCCTTGAAGTTATGTCTCTCAGTGAAATTTCCTGATTCAGTTAAGATCTAGGCAACAAGGACTGTAGTCAGTTGAAGAAGTGAAAACATGGATAATGGAGGAGTTTGATTAGGCCATGGAAAAAATTTATAACAGACTTAAAAATGTTTTGGCAAATGGGTTGGTGCCAGGAGATGACGTGACCTTGCTTTGTTATGCAGGGGCAGGGAAGCGTTGACATCTATTGGGAATATTAAAAAGCAGTGAAAGGAACACTTTGTGGAACTCCTTAACTCTGTGGACCTGCCCTGCTCTCAGGAGGCAGAGCCAGAAGTCTCTGGAGGGTTGGAGTCCATCAGTATGGCTGAAGGTGCTACTGTGTTTAGAAAACTTCATAGTGCAAAGGCCGCAGAGATGGAAGAGACTTGAGATTGTGTGGTGAACCCTTGGAATCGGTGTTCCTATGTAAGGGACTAAACAGAAATTTCACAAGGAATTTTTTTCCTAGCAATGTAAAAAAAAATCCTCTGTGTCGCGATAATATAAGAAGGGAAACTGACTCTGGAGTGGGCATCTCTGTGTCAGACTGTGGGGGCGTAAATGCACCGGGCTTTGGAGTCATTGCCTCCCAGGACTTCCTCAGGAACAACAGGACCCACCTGGACCTCCTCAGAGGCAATGGCCACCACAAGGATCTAGAGTGCTGGTGATGCAAAGACCCAAGATTCAACATCTCCATGTCCATGGGCCACAGCAGAAGAGATCGCTCCTAGGACCTACAGTATCGCCAGAAGGTGCTTCCGACCTGTCAGCTATCTGCCGGGCAGACTCCAATGTCTCCTTGGCAGCACACAGGGATCCCAAGACCACCTGGAGTGCCTGCTGAACCTCTGCCATGGCTGAGAAAGCTGGGGTCAAAAGTGAGCAGACATCCCTGGAGAATTGGTGAGCCCTGAATTCAGCTTAGCCTTGAGATAACTGAACCTTGTGAACGGCTGGTGAGCAGAGGATCCAGCACATGGTTGGCAAGCTGTGGATCAAGATGGCAGGTAGCGTGCGGTGGTGTGGACAGGAATCTAGCGTGCGGAGGTGCCGACTTGAGGTGAGCGTGTGTAGGTTATGGTGTCAAGCTAGTGAGCATGGGCTCTGACGTCAAGCTAGCTACCGTGGGCTCCGGCGTTGAGCTAGCAAGCATAAGCTTCAGCGTCGAGCTAGTGAGTGTGGACTCTGACGTTGAGCTACCATGCATGGTACGCCACTTCCTTTGGCGCTTCTTGGCCGAACAAGATAGCACCAGGTTCGAACTTCCGAGGGTGATAGCCGGACAGGTAACCTCCACCTCAGAGTACATAATGAACAAGGTTAGGGGAGGCTGATAATCCCACTTAAGGTAGTTCTCAGGGCATTCATCGTCAGAAGACTTGGTGACGCAAGACTGGGGACACACTTGCTACGTCCTTATTTTGGTCTGATCTTCTATCACGGTTATACAAGGAGGGAGACTGAGGCGGACGTATGTGCAATGGTGTAGGTTTATTTATAGATGCCATGCTGTAACAAACAGTGGATACAAAAAGGCTAGGTAAACTGCTATGTACAAGAGAGGTGTATATATAATAACTGAAGCAAACAATAGGTGCTAACGCTAACAACCACCAAACCAAACAAAACCACATGGTGCTCAACAAACAATAAACCAATGATACATATGCTAAAGACACAGAACTACTAAACAAGACAAGACTGTGCACTAGCTAGACAAGGACAAAAGAGACCAACCAGACAGGGAGACAGGAGCAAGAACTGAAGCCAAGAGACCACATGGTAGTGACCAGACCAGACAAGGAAGTGCACAGGAAATGAGGTATTTACAGAGAAAGGTAGCAGGTGGCAACAACCCCACCTGCCATGGAAAAGGAAGAGAATAAGGGGAGAGTGAAGCCAGGTGAGGTGGCTTGCCATCACACCTCCTCATGACACTCAGAAACCTATTATGGTCTAATTTAACATGGAAAGTGAGTTTATTTTGTGGTACAAAAATACTAAGTTATTATTGTATGTGACATCATGCATGCTTATTTCATTCTCTGAGACAGAAAGCAGCTCTTGATACAGTGGGACAAAAAAGTATTTAGTCAGCCACTGATTGTGCAAGTTCTCCTACTTAGAAAGATGAGAGAGATCTGTAATTTTCATCATAGGTACACTTCAACTATCAGAGACAAAATGAGAAAAAAAAATCCAGAAAATCACACTGTAGGATTTTTAAAGAATTTAATTGTAAATCATGGTGGAAAATAAGTATTTGGTCACCCACAAGACAGCAAGATTTCAGGCTCTCACAGACCAGTAACTTCTTCTTTTAAGAGGCTCTTCTGTCCTCCACTCGTTACCTGTATTAATGGCACCTGTTTGACCTCGTTATCTGTATAAAAGACTCCTGTTCACAGCCTCCAACAGTCAGACTCCAAATTCAACCATGGCAAAGACCAAAGAGCTGCTGAAGGACACCAGGTAGAAGACTGTAGACCTGCACTAAGCTGGGAAGAGTGAATCTACAATAGGCAAGCAGGTTGGTGTGAATAAATCAACTGTGGGAGCAATTGTAAGACATACAAGACCATTGATAATCTCCCTCGATCTGGGGCTCCACGCAAGATCTCATCCTGTGGGGTCAAAATGATAATGAGAACAGTGAGCAAAAATCCCAGAACTACACGAAGGGACCTGATGAATGACCTGCAGAGAGCTGGGACCAAAGTAACAAAGGCTACCATCAGTGCCAGGTGTGTCCCCCTGCTTAAACCAGTACATGTCCAGGCCCGTCTGAAGTTTGCCATAGAGCATATGGACGATCCAGAAGGGGATTGGGAGAATATCATGTGGTCAGATGAAATCAAAATAGAATTTTTTGGTAAAAACTCAATTCGCCATGTTTGGAAGAAGAAGATTGCTGAGTTGCACGATACCTACTGTGAAGCATAGGGGTGGAAACATCATGCTTTGGGGCTGTTTTTCTGCATTGGGGACAGACCGACTGATTCGTGTTAAGGGAAGAATGAACGGGGCCATGTATCGTGAGATTTTAAGCCAAAACCTCCTTCCATAAGTGAGAGCATTGAAGATGGAACATGGCTGGGTCTTCCAGCATGACAATCATCCCAAACACAATGAAGGAGTGGCTCCGTAAAAAGCGTTTCAAGGTCCTGGAGTGGCCTAGCCAGTCTCCAGACCTCAGCCACATAGAAAATGTGTGAAGGGAGTTGAAAGTCCATGTCCATGTTGCCCCAAAACATCACTGCTCTAGAGGAGATCTGCATGGAGGAATGGGCCAAAATACCAGCTACAGTTTGGGAAAACCAAATGAAGGCTTACAGGAAAAGTTTGACCTCTGTCATTGCCAACAAAGGTTATGTTACAAAGTATTGAGTTGAACCAAATTTATTGACCAATTACTTATTTTCCACCATAATTTACAATTAAATTCTTTAAAAATCCTACAATGTGATTTCCTGGATTTTTTTTCTGATTTTGTTTCTCATAGTTGAAGTGTACCTATGATGAAAATTACAGATCTCTCTCATGTTTCTAAGTAGGAAAACTTGCACAATGAGTGGCTGACTAAATACTTTTTTGCCCCACTGTAGTCCATGCTTCTGCAAATAGAGCTATTTATATAGTAGTGCAATGGTAATTAGGCAGTCATTATTGGGTCATTATAAGGCAAAAAAACACCCAATTTGACTCCTATTAACAATAGCACATGTCTGGGTTG
This sequence comes from Ancistrus triradiatus, assembly GCA_025084515.1. NCBI lineage: Eukaryota > Metazoa > Chordata > Actinopteri > Siluriformes > Loricariidae > Ancistrus > Ancistrus triradiatus. The sequence continues at coordinate 106,486 of JAJAGP010000523.1, forward strand.
TTATTATATGGACTGAGGAGCTACAAGATGGTGCACTTATACATCTCTGAAGCTCATACATCGGGACAGATTCAGGATAGCCTTAACTTGAAAAGCGATGATTACTGCAAATTCCCTTCAGAGGAAAGCGATGAGGACATTGAGGAAGAACATTGCCAATTTGAGCTTCGACTAAATCGTGCAGAGGAGGTTTGTGAGGAGTAAGTTAAATATGTGTGACTGTCTTTTGTAATGGTCATTTGTGAGTTATTATTTTAATTTAATTATTCTTGAATCTTTTCAAGTCGTTCTTTTCAGATGATGCTGTGGAAGCCCTCTGCTGTTACAATGACATGAATGCTGGCAGGAACATAGCCAGGTGAAAAATACAGATGGATGGATGTTAGGCTGATATTCTACATGGTCATGATCAAACTCTATCACAAAACTGACACTTTTCCCAGCACAGGTGATGTCAAGGGACAGATACCAGACCATACCCTGGAATATACAAAATTGAACAAGTTGAGGACAGAGCAAATATGTACTGTATTAGAGAAATGTGACATTATATAGGGGGATTGTCCTCTCTCTTTGTGAAGTGGTTGGACACATGAGAGGTGTCCAGCCCACACTGGAGATACAGCACAGAAAAGAGTAAAATCCAGACAGTTAGTATGGATCGCCAAGCACTGTCCATGCCGTTGAACTATGATGGGATGCAACAAGCTTGTGACAGTGGATTTGTCAAACCAGCTGATCCAGTATTTCACAATACAGGGAAAAAACCTTGAAGCGGTACATAAACTATTTACTTCTTGTACATTGCTGCAAGCAATTCCTACATTCTCAACAAATAGCTCATGGAACAGGACAACATGACTCACAAAGATTTAAAAAATGAGCTCACTTCATGGCGTGGTGTGGTGTGACACAGAAATCCCTGCAAAGAAGGCCGATGGCAAGATCCTGGGGCTGAGCCTGTCACTGACTGTAGGATGAAGGCTTGCCACAAGATGTGTGTATATTTCAGGAGACATGGGGGGAAATAAAGCAAAAGCCCCTTGGAAAAGTTTACCTTTGTATTCAGCCAGACAGAAACTGTTTTATAGCTTGGCATCATGATCAGAATTGATAATGTTTTGTGACTATTTTCTTTAATTTAATAATTTATTCATTTATGTATTTACTGTGTCTCACCCCACCATTACTGCACTCATTTCTGCTGTTAGTTGTATTTTACACTTTACATGGCTTATGTTTTCGATTAAGATTGTTTGGTTTGCTTTTTGTCACTGATATTTTATATTTCTTTTTATTTCAAATCAATTTATAAGTAGACACAACTGCAATTGTTTGTGCTTGCACAATGATCCTTTGTATTATTTCAGCAATTTAATGTTTTTTGCAATTACTGTTCAGCAAATATTTATCCATTGCCTGTTTGGGTTTGAAAATAGCATTCTCACAAAATGTAAAAAGGCCATTATACTCTCTTATTCTCTTCCAGTTTTGAATTCCCTTGGGGGAAATGAGGACCACATTCACATCCCAGACTGAAGGGCCATTAACTTTGGCATTGGGGAGGAACTAATAAAAGTATGTTGCCACATACCTCATCAGGGGTGGTACCTTTGGACTGGCAAACTGGGTTGGAAGCCACATTTTCAAAAAGGGGAGCAGATGGTGTGTTCTAATTAGGTGATTGAGGAGGCTAATCCAATAGTCAAACCTTGATTCAGAATGTGAAGAAAACCTGCCCCTCGTGGTACCTCTGTAAGTGCTTTTTCTTTTAAGTACCTCAAGTACTCTTCTACATGAGTATTAAAAAAGACTGCATCAAAGACAAATTTACGTTTATACCAATTTTTACAGCAACGCATTGTCTCAAAGCAGACAGCCTTATCTGAGAAAGCCCAGGGCAAGGAAAAGCTCGGTATATGACGAAAAAACCTTGGCAGGAACAAGAGTCAAAAGGATACTTAATCTTTTTCAGGGTAGCAGGTGCCTCGTTTGGACCTGGGCGCAGAGTGATACTGGCATTGCCCTCTGGGAGTGCTAGAGGTGAAACCAGTCTCTATGGGAGTCCTGGAGAAGGAGAAATTTCCCGTATTAAGATATTTCATATAATATTATCGAAAGTAAATTGTTCATATGATGGAAGCCAGGCACATATGAAAAACTGTAAGATTGTGTTTGTGCAACTGAGTACTCTGAGGGGGCGAACTGACCCTGGTATCTCAGGCTTACTATGGATGCACTCTACCTCTGCACCAATGATTAGCACAAATAAGAGCTTCTGAGTGGACACCTAGAAGGAGGGGCAAAAAAAGATGGGAAATTAAATAAAGAACTGAACACAAAATGGCGTCTGCCAACAACAAGGAACTCAAAACTAGTTCTACAAACAATAACTCCAAGGTTTCAAATGGAGGATATAAAGAGGATAAGAACAACATACAATTTAGAACTTAATGAGTCATGTGGGAGAGTGATGAGCGCCTGTGAAATGTGGTGGCAACGTTTCTAGCAACAATGCCCACCCAAAAAAGCAGTCAAGTTATAATGACACAAGTATGCTAACGTATGCTAAAACACTGCCGAAATGAAAGCTATAATTAGTTTATAAAATATACTGGTTTTGAAATTTGGAAGATGAAGCTATTAATGACCAACCTGAGCCAAAGGTTTATCACCTGTAGGATTTGGAAGAGCTTCATCATACAAATTTATAATCGCTAATCAAACTGGATCCTAGACTTTGGCTATAACACTGGGATCTCATACTGATTTGCTTCAGTTGGTATAATAGTGTATGTTAATAACAGCCTCCCTTACAAACCCATTTTATTTTCTGAATGTAAATTATAACTTTCCAATCATTATATTTGTTTGTATAATAAAGTTATTGGTAATTCCGTTCCTCGACTTTAATGACTGAAGGGCTTAGCTGCAAGGTGCCTGATAGAATGGAACTATTTTACCTCGCGGAAGTGTGATAAACAAACAGTTTTTTTCTGTCCTGTTTATCTTAAAATCTAACAATAAATGCCGATAATGGAACTGTAGTATAATCGCAATAATACACTGAAAGGTCTGCTTTAATGTGAGATATACCACGGGGGTACTAATATCGTGCCTATGTTTGCAGCACACCTGTGCCAATATCTCACGTTAAAGCACTCCCTCTTGTGTATTACTGCATAAATCAGCTTTATGTTAATGACTTTGACTAACCGTAGTTTAATGTGAGTGTTTTAAACATGTTTAAGGTACATACACACTACAATACTCCAGCACTCGACAATGCGTGATGTAGGGAGTCACATGGTGGGAGTGATTAACACTGGGAAATGTAGTAAGAAAAAACTGTTTTTGCGGTCATATTTAAACGTGTTTAATATAGGCTGCACTATGATATATACAGAGTATATTAAACGCTCAATGTATGTTTTAGTGAGATATTTCTTGCCACTTTCACCCTAGACTTGCTCAATTTGGGATTGGCCCTATAATTTAAAATAACCTAAAACTGTACAGCTGCTTTAAGAAAATGCTCCATGGAAAAAAGTGCTACATAAATAAATCTGACTTGACTTGATGGTAAATTCAACTTATGGTGGATTTGTCAGAACGTATCCCCATCGTACATTCTGGGAGTAGCTGTATTATCTTTTTTCATGGCTCCACTAAATCAACTTTCACGTTTTCTTTATGTATATATTTCTTTCTTTTCTGTTGTGTGTTTTTTTTCTCTTTCAGTCTCTCTCTCTCTCTCTCTCTCTCTCTCTCACACACTCACACACACACACACACACACACACACACACACTATCAGACTGTTTATCAGGAGACTTTATCATCTCATATAAAGAAACTGCACTGAAACTTGCTCTTGGCCAGGGTAAATAACGTGTTGCCCATTAGGACTAAACGTGTTAAGACTACATGACCACACCATGACTCCTGGGCAATGTAGTCCACAAGCCTGTCTTCTTAGACTGAGCAGAGCACCTTGGCTCATTCAAAACAAGAATATGGTAGGAGAGTTTGGGGCCCCTGATTTGATCTGGGTTGAGGTATGAGGGCTTGAACTGATTCTGGAAAAATGCTCAGAGTTAGAGATGGAACTGGTACCAGAAGAGGTCAGAGAGAAAACAGAACATCAGCAACCAGTAAACCTGAGAGATCACATGTGAGAGGCAAGAAGACAGCAATCCGAGATTCCAGTTCAATGCAACAATCCATAATGAACACCCAGCCCTGCCCTTAGTCTAAGGCAAGGATGCATAACCACATGACATTGAGTAACAAAGCACAGCCTAACCTAAACCCGCCCGACACACCCAGACTAACATACATGCTACTGGGCCAAAGACAAACCAGGGACGATCCCAAACACAGCCAGAGAGATGTCAAACGAGAGCTTATTCCATAGCTTTGGGACCCAAGTATAAGACTGAAAAGAATTTCTGCACCTTGTGAATGAAGTAGACGTGCTGGATTGTAAGACTCTGCAAGTTTAGTTAGATACTGTGACATGATCAATACTAAATCTAAGTGAATTGTGAAAAAATGGGCTTATTTTCAAGAATAGCGAGAACAGGTATCGACCGAACATTCTAGGGACCAGGAAGTCTAATTCTGGCTGCTGTGTCTGAAATAAGATGATCTCTATCTCTGTCTCTCTCTCTGTCTCTCTCTCTGTCTCTCTCTCTGTATCTCTCTCTCTCGCTGAGAGTGAGATGATATTTCCTATTTCTACCAACATTAATTAGTTTGTATGTATGTGTTTGAGGGCTTAATGTCCTGGCATAGCATAAAAATGGAATGCCAGTATTACATACCTGTGAGTGACAGAAGTATGTATACCGTTCTTTTTAATACCTGTTGGGATCCCGTTGTGCAGCAATAACCAATGCTAAATGTTTCCAGTAACTGGTAATCAGTGCTGACTTAGATTCTTGTATATTCTTTGGAAGAACAACTGTGTGCTTAGGATTGTTGTCTTGCTTACTCACTTTCTCTTGAGGTTTAGTTCACTGACAGATGTGGTGATATTTTCCCTTAAAATTTGCTGGTATAATTTAGAATCAGTGTTAATTTTGGCAGCTGATTTTGACTTAGGGCCAATTTAGTGTAACCAGATAACCTAGTGCATGTCTTTGGACTGTGGGAGGAAACTGGAGCACCCAGAGTAAAGCCATGCGGCCATGGAAATGACCCAGGCAACTCCACCCTGGAACCAAGCCTAGCACCTTCTTGTTGCGATGTCACAGTGCTACATTACGAGCCATCATGGCCACCCCTGCAGGTCACACTATGTGTCTTAACTTAAGTGTGCATGTGTATGTCGGGTGGGGTGTATGGATCTGTTTATCTGCCTTTCACATGCCTTTTCATGGCTTACATTTGCAGTAAATTTTAATATTTTTCCTTCTTCATGAAAAGTGCAACACATTTCATCACAGTTCTCATTTACAAATGTTACTTTTTATTTAGTGCTCATCTTGTTTTCGCTGTGAAAATAGGTTGTCAACAAATGTTTTTTATCACTCTTTTTATTACCGAAATTAACACTGTTCAGAATTAACTGTTTCAGCAATGATGACAAGCCATCCTGGCCCAGATGCATCAACACAGGTCCAGACCATGATACTACCACCACCATCACAAATGGGACAAGGTTCATATGCTGGAATGCAGTGTTTTGTTTCTCCAGATATAATGCATCTCATTTAAACCAAAAGCTTAGATACCGTCCAGACACTTTATTATGACCATCTCCTTGTTTCTACACTCATTGTCCATTTCATCAGTTCCACTTACCTTGTCCTGAGGGTGGACTCATGAACATTTACATTAGCCAATGTGAAAGATGCCTTTAGTTGCTTAGAAGTTACCCTGGGTTCAATTGTAACCTATTTCACCCCTTGCTCTTGGAGTGATCTTTGTTGGTCGGTACTACTAGGGAGGGTAACAATGGCCTTCAGTTTTCTCCATTTATCCACAGTCTGTCTGACTATGGATCGGTGGAGTTCAAACTCTTTATGGAAGCTTTTGTAACATTTTCCAGCCTGATGAGCCTTAACAACTCTTTTTCCAAGTTTCTCAAAAATCTTTTTTGTTCACATCACGACACACTTCCACAAACACAAACAGATCAGACTTTGATAGATCCTTGATCTTTAAATACAACAGGACACCTACTCACACCTGATTGTCGTCCCTGTTATTGAAAACACCTGATTCCAATTTTACTTTTAGACTAACTGATAATCCTAGAGGTTCAAATACTTTTGCCACTCACATATATGTAATATTGCATAATTTCTCTCAATTAATACATGACCATGTATAATATTTTGTCTCATTTGTTTTATTGAGGTTGTGTGATTGAGGTTTAATTGACTTGTGTGAAAATCTTATGATGTTTTAGACCATTTTTATGCAGACTTTTACATACATAATTCTAAAAGGTTCACAAATTTTCAAGCACCACTTTATATGCTGCTTTTTATAGGGTGAATAATGGGTGAACATTTGGTGATCAATGACCTGTCTGTCATGTTCTATAAAGCTTTTTGGTCAGTGTTAGAGCAGGATGGATGTGTTGGATGTGCTACCAGCCAGCACATCCAGCATGAAGACTGGCAAACCGCCATTAAGCTGTCAAGGAGCTGTCCTTACAGTGATGCCTAAGAAGGAGATATAACAAACCTGAAAAACTGGAGCCCTGTTTTGCTGTTATGTACAAATTAAAAGCCCAGTTTCAAGACTGGGAAAGACAATGGAGCAGATTTCAGTTATTAATCTTTATACATCCATGCTAATGAGAGTGGTGTTGTTTTATTGGCTCAGAAACCTGTTCTGTCTCAGCCCTTCTTGGGGACTCGTTCAGGGATAGTACATTCTTTTAATTGTTATCCTGTTGCTGCTGAGCGTGATGGATGGCCACCCATTAGTAGAAGGAGCAGTCATCAAGACCATGGTAAAACTGGAAAAGAAGGTGGGAATGTTACATGAAGAAGGATATCATTTACTGTATGTATTAGGCTCACCCAAGAATCCGATCATATTAGGGTATTTATGGTTATGGGAACATCAACCTCGAATTTCTTGGAAGAACATATACATGCCAATGGGAACTGAACTGCTTTAGAAAAAGTGTTAACCTGCCTGTCTGCTCCACTAGCATAGACAGTACAGGGCACCAGCCTTGATATTTCTCTGTAGATAGTTTTTCTGACACAATACCCCCTGAAAGTAGCAGATATCCTGTTACGGTTCGGCATAATAAAACAAAGGTGAACCCTGAAAAAATAAAAGTAAAATGGATTTTTGGATCCAAATACAGGTAGCTACAGATGCAATAGGTGAACCAAAATATAAATAAAAGAAAAGAAACAAATTTCACCAAAAGAAAGAAAACAAAAACAACAAAGAAAGCAACCTATTTGCTGGGACACACAAGTGCAAAATGGCCCTCAGCGTCAGAAAGCGTGGAGGAAACTAAAACAGAAGCAATCACTCAAAAGCAATCACTAGAAACGCCAAAAAGGGAGTAACGCCACAGGGGGAACTCTAAGTACCTACACTAGCATCTAATCCTCAACTTACCTCAGGCTTTTTAACCCTACGTGGCCGATCTCATTCTACTTCGGGGACTGGGTAGCTCTACGGGGTCAAGATGTCAAAACTGTTCCACAGCTGAGCCAAAGCTACTGGACGGACTCCCAAGATACCCACCGATTGCAGCGACTGGAGACTTCCAACCTGGAGTCCAGGAGCTAACGCTGGATCCTGATACTGGTCGCACCATTCTGTTACAGTTCACCATAATAAAATGAAGGCAAACCGTGAAAAAATAAAAGTAAAATGGATTTTTGGACCCAAATGCAGTTAGCTCCAGATGGAATAGGTGAACAAAAATCTAAATAAAATAAAAGAAACGAAGTTCACCAAAAAAAGAAAACAAAAACAACAAAGAAAGCAACCTCAGTGGCTGGGGATCAAACCCTGGGCGGACGCGTTGGTTGGCAATGAGTAAACTGAGCGTGGCCACTCAACCACTGAGAAGAAATGGCCAATAACCCAACAAAAACTAACGGGCTTCTATGTGTGAGGCAAGGAAACGGTAGCCCACACACACAGAGAAGCTCAGGCTTGCACTCAAGGAGGAGAGAAGGGAGGGGGGCTGATGTCACCTAGTGCAAACGAGCCCTAAGGGGGACTGCTACTCGTCAGGAAGCACAGGTGTAAAACAACCCTCAGTGTCAGAGAGCGAGGAGGAAACGAAAACGGAACTAAAACGGAAACGCCAAAAAGGGAGTAACACTACAGGGGAAAATCTAAGTAACTACACTAGCGTCTAATCCCTAACTTACCTCGGGCTTTTTAACCCTACGTGGCCGATCTCCTTTGTAAGACAGGTCTACCACTAGGCCTACCAGGTCAGAAGAATGCTTAATACCACCTAAATGACGCTGCAGCGATAAAGCATCAAAGTCGATCGAATGCTGCGACACCTGCTAAGCTCCGAGATGATCTTATATACTTAAACTGGCAGGTGTTGCCCATTCACACAATTACGCATCTTATAGACGAGCATGCGCGATTGCGGTAGCTGTCAAGATCCCAGAGATGACAACGGAACTGACGCTGCCCCCTAGCGTCGGTTAGAAGGTAGGACCGTAACATATTCGTTATCAATTCCTGAAACCTTGCTGTGTGTGGGCGAGCATCATTCTGCTGAAAAAAGGCCATTTGGAATCCCTGCCATGATAGGCAACACATGTGGCCGCAGGATGTCCTGCACATATCCCTGAGTTATTAGTGTCGCTCATATCACTACTAGAGGTGACCAACTGTTGTATGCAATGGCTCCTCAGGGGACAGGTGTAAGTGAGGAGGAACAACCTCAACCAGACTGAAACCACACCATCTTTTTATAATAATGGATAAGTTAATGATAGGCTCTTTAAAAATCAATGGGTGCAGAGATAGGCCATTAAGTGCTGCAGTAACAGAATTAATGAAACAAACAAACAAACATTGATATTATCTTTCTACAAAAAACCCATAGTGACAAGTAAAATTAAACAAAATGGAAATTGTGGTCAGAGAGGAAGAGTTGCCTTAGTCATGGGGCCAGCTTTAGTACTGGTGTAGCAATATATTTTTTCTAAACATTTCAGAGTTTTTGCTCGTGAATATATATGCACCCACTCATAGCAGCGAAAGAGTGAATATGTTCCGTAAACTGTATTTTTTCACAATCTGTTAGTAGTGACATTACTGTATTGCTTGGAGGGAATTGGCGTTATACTCCATAATTGATTATAAACCAAAATGAAAAGGAATTAGAGTTATCTGCTATAGTGTTTAATGACCTAGTGAAGCAGTAGATTCATAGGTGGATTCATGAAGAGAAAAATGAGGATGTGAAGCAATATACACTAACTGAAAAACAATCACTCACCAAAAAGTTGTATGGAATCAACATAAACTTTAAATGTATGAATATAATAATGACATACGTAAGTGATTACAATATTAGAGTGAAAGGATGAGTTTATTGGGGAAAACTGTACTACTGAAAGAAGGCTCTAGTTACCCTGTGCCACTTCTAGCCTGGATACAAGATGTGATACAGTTTGGCATTGGAGGGAAACAGGTACTGTATGGTGTCCTGTGGCACATTTTCCCACAGATGTTGTAGCTGGGCCTGTAGATCATCATCCATCACACCTGCAGTTGGGGCAGTAAGTCACTCCACAGCAAAGGCAGGATGAACCGCTCACCATAAGGCCTCCATACTCGATCCCAACCCTCACTGGACCCCAAACAGAATCTGGATTTGTTGCTAAAGATGATACGGTTTCAGTCCATAGCAGTCCAGGTTTCTCATTCACGACACCACTGCAGGAGACGGTGGTTTGCTGTCAATGGTACGACATGTAATGGATGCCGTGACAACAAATTTCCTTCTGCTAAGCTTGTGCTTGTCAGCGGATCAAACGATCCTCCTACTGGTGGTCTATCTTGCCCAGCCAGAGCCTGCTCGCCCGTGTATGCGTGCCCTCACAGAACCACTGCTCCCAGTGCCTTCTGACAATTAGGTGAGAATAGCCCAGATGGCGAGCTATTCGTAAAAATATCGTATCCTGCTTCCCTCCGTCCAATGATAAGCGCCCTCATCAAAGTCTGTCAACTGAGCAGAAGGACTTCAAGTGTGTCATAGAGGCATGTCAAGCAGTCAACGATCTCTAACCAAGACCTACACTCTGAGAGCCTTTTTATAGGGCAGCGGGACGAATCATTTTTATGTGCTCTTGTAGCAAAATCCAGTGTCTAATCAGACTATGTTTATAATAACTTACATATCTGCCTGAGACATAATTGCATGCCGAGGTTTGCAGCAATTCAAAACTTCTATCTGGGTGCTTTAGTTTTTTGGCAATGAGTATACATGAGTTAAAGTATCAGGTGAAAGAGTTAGTGCAGCTAGGCAAAATAGAATGTGTAACCAGCAAACAAAGAAACAAAATTTCAAGACAGGAAGCGGTTTCTCAGACCATCATGTGGTTATGATTACTATAAATTTGACTAGCTCTTTGATTACCTAATTTCATGGGGAGAAGTAGGGAAAGCTCACCAAGTTATCTGTCAGCAGGATAGTGAACATGCATCAGCACTTGTAAGAAAAGCAGGACCTTGAAAGAGAAACAGTGCTGCTACACACTGATCTAGGGAAAAAATAATAATAACACAGAGAAATGACCTGATAGAAAATGAGATCATGTCTGTACAATTCAGCTAAAGGGATGTTAAATTTGCATCTCTGTTGTAAGAGACACGGATGCTCCAAGTGCTTTTTTTCTTTAATCTAAAAGAAAAAAGCACACACCATGACAACGCTACACCTTCACTATCTTGATCAGACACTGACTACAAAGTCAAGGGAGATGAGAAGAATTGCTTAGAACATATGTGCAGATCTCTATAGTGCCGAGAGCAGTGATCCTTCTTACTTAGTGGAATTACTAAACAGCCTCCCTAAACTCAGAGGGCAGAATATGCCAAGACTTAAAACAAAAAAACACAGGAACTTACCTGAGGTTTTTAAGAGCATTTTAGGCTACTGTCATGATCAGGGTACAGAGGTGCAAGAGAGACAGACATAACTGAAAGTGTTTGTGCTACAACACAAGAGAGGAATAAACACAAAAAACAGAAACAAGGCTACATGCTAATACTACAGACGTGCTACAAAAACAGACAATGGAGTAATGCTAATAAACAGTGCTTAGACAAAAACAGTGTTTGTGGTAACAATGTTAATACCAACAAACAGTACTTCCATGAACGTCAACTTCTAACTGTGAACACCAACAGACTACATTTACTCCACAGAAGTACAAACACAAACACACTTAACAGGTACAATAACACAGTAAACAAAACCCTAACAGATACTACTATTGCTAACAATGGGTACCTAGACACAAATAGTGGAACAAGAACCTGAAACCACCAACCAGAATGAAAGACACAATGAACAAGAATTAGAGACAACCAACCAGAATATCAACCATACTGAACATGAACAAGACTTAGAACTTACAAACAAGACCAACATCAGGGAAAGAAATGGGAACCAAGGAAACATAGCAGTGAGAATCGGCCAGGCAGCAACATGCTTAGAAAGTAGGGCTTACATATGTTAGGTACAGCAGGCTGTAATTGGCCAGCCTGCTGTGGAAGGCAAAAAGTGTCAGAGGGAACCTATGGATGCTAATGTGGTTCTGCAGGGCACTGACAACAACCAGTCGGCTGCACAAGCAGTACTAATCTTACATCAGACATTTGATAGAGTTGATCATAATTATTTTATAACACACTAGAAGCATTTGCTGGCGAAGCTGTCATCTCATGTGTTGAGTTGTTATATGCAGAAGCTTTTATAAGACTAAAAGTTTGAGGAGGAATGAGCTGTCCAAAATTGTTCAGGGCAAGTGGGCAGGGATGCCCATTACCTGGGCAGCTTTATAGCATAGCAATTGAACCTTTGTTGTGTAGGTGGACAGCAGAGTTGCAGGGACTGGCAGTATGTGTACTGAAATAAAAAACAGTGCTAACTGAAATGGGGAGGCTTTGATTTGTAGTTTGGTCATCTATGTGATGGCTTTTCAGCAAGCAAAAACTGGAGGAAATGCTCTTAAGCTACATAAGCTACCGTCAGTCGGAAAGAGAATGTTCCAATGGGACAATGGAATATCAAAGTAGAAACTGGGAAGAAGGTGTGTGCCAGGTTTTCTCAGTGGACATGGGTCCTGCACCAGTTGTCCTGTGGGGGAGGATCTTGTTGCCAACTTAATCGTGTCTATGCTGTCGCACAGCTTCATAGTTCTGCTAAAGGAATTCCACAGTTTTGTTTTCTTTGGTCAGAACAACATTTGATACATGTCCAATATCAATGAGCACAGAGACTGCTCTAAGTGAAAGAATTTGCACGGGGATGAGACGGCCTGTGCACTGCTAAGATGGGTGTAAAACTTGGATTATGATAAGTGCCTCTTTCTTAGGGAGCTAAAGTAAATCGATTTATCTGGAAAAACAAGCTTTGGTCTATTCTTAAAGCATGCTCTTCAGTTCCGCAGAACAACAGGACATCAGGCACCACCATGGACCATTTTCACAGAACAGGAATTACCAAACATGAAGGACTGAAGGCTGGTAGGAAATGCAAATCAATCAGCAAGCTGAGCACTCAAAAAGTGATTCAGTGTACTCACCAACTACAGAGAGTGTTGGAGGAGGTATTCTCAGTACTGCCTGACAGATTCAGAGAGACGGTAAGGCAAGGGTCCAGTTAAGACTGGCATCTCTGCCTTGATGGCGGACTGTCAGGAGAAGGAAGGAACACTCATTTCCTACAGGACACCACTTGTGGCATCCTTTTCTGATGCCTGTATGTACTAAGTGTTAAAGTCACACACACAAGCACTCTTGCAATCCTGTAAGAGTTGAAGTAATCTGCTCTGTCTTTAACGAGGCTCTTGGAAGTCCTTGTACAAGCCTCCAATAGAAAAACAAACATCTGATCTACAGTGGAATGTTTTACATGGGGCTTTATGTTGGCGCAACACAGAGAGGGGCTGCCCCTTTAGTAGACAGGAAGAGATGATAGAACGTGTTTTCTTCCATTGTCTGAGGTTTAGAAGCTTATTTTCCCTATAAAAAGAAAGGCTCACAGGGCTTGATGTTGAGCTGACAAACAATATGTATGTATTTGCTCCAAAATAAGTGGTAGCTAGTGTCACGCCTCGCCTCAAACCCCCGTTTTCCCAGCCTCTCATCTCTGCGGTTTTGGCACCCTGTGTTAGTCCATACTAGCCTCGCGTTAGCTCGCGCTAGCCTCGCGTTTTCTCTGCGTATGCTTTTCCTAAGCATTACTATGCCCTTAGGTCGCTTAGATTGTCCTCCGTGGTCCGTAGTAGCTCAGCGGCTGGTTTGAGCTTTACTATGCTCTTTTGTTGAGTTCCCGCGCTCCGCGTTTTCTCAGCTTTGTTGTATGGACTATTTCTTTAATAAACTTCATTTAAACGTGAACCTGCGCTTGTCTCTTCTGTTCTTGTCATGCGTATTACAGCTAGAAACAAAACCCTAATCTGATTAATTTTCTGTTAGGTCAGACAAACGTAGCAGTGGGCTAACTAGGAAAAACAGAGCCCTTAATGCTCAGGTCATTAATAAAAATAGGATTAGGACTGAGTTTGCGTATTTTCTTTTGACACATCAACTGGAGTTCAGTAAGGTGTCGGCCTTTGGGGTGGTGGTCGGGGGTTGTGTTGTGTGTTGAAAATGATGAGACACTGATTTTGTAATAATTTAAACTCTCAGCAATTATTTGTGATAATAAACATAGTTGCAAAGACTCACTCTCATATCTTTTTTCTCATGTTGATGGTAACATTGGTGAAGTCAATATTTGAACTCACAACCACCTGATTAGCAGTCCAAAAGCGCTAACCACTGAGCCACCACTGTACTTGTCAGCGCATCCTATGTATGTGTCGGTATGGGCCAATTATAGTGATGAGCACTTGGATGTTGCCGGTTCCTGCTGAGATTTTTTGAGGAAAGACAGTGTTGATGTTGCAGGTGAATACAAATGAATGATATATGAGAGTCTGAGAAACTAAACAATCTATTTTCTGTCATTCCTCAGGAATCAGTATACTGGAAGCCAATAACATCTAATGATGCCAGACCTGTGTGATTCTTTTTTCCCCTTTAAATTCTCATTTGTTGTTAAGGCTTCCCTCACATTATATGTACTAACCTGTCCAATTCTGGGACGCCATACACAGAGCAATTTACAACCACAAATCAGAAAAGTTGGGACGGTTTGGAAGATGCAGAAATGCAGTGTTTTACAGTTTCAACTCAAGATTTCATGTTTTGCCTGGCCAGCTTCATTTCATTTGTTAATATACATCCATTCCTGCAATTCAGGCTTGCAACACGTTCCAAAAAAGTTGTTACAGAGGCAATTTAGAGCTAGTAATGTGATAAAAAACCTAAATAATTATGTGATTTCAATCCGAAACTGAACTCCAGTGGTTTCAGATCCCTCATACTGCACTGCATCTATAGCCAATATGACCACAATATGTCACTTTGGTCCATGGTCCTTCACACAGTTGAAGCATGTATTATGGTCAGATGAATCTGTATTCCAGATATTTTTTGGAATATATGGACACCAGGTGCCCTAGATCAAATATGAAGGACCATCCAGACTTTTATCAGCGACAAGTCCAAAAGTGAGTCTATGTGATGGTATGGGGTTGTGTCATTGCCCTTAAAGATCATTAATACTTCTGTGATGGCAGCATTAATGCAGAAAAGTACACTGTGATTTTAGAGCAACATAAGTTGCCATCCAGGCGACATTCTTTCCAGGGACTTCCATGAAATCAGAGCAAATCAGAAAAAGTACACTGCTTTTGTACCAAATCACGATTACAACCACTGTTGACATCACTAAATCACATCATTATTTGTTTTTCCACCTCGTTACTAGCCCTACATATGTTAACAAATGAAAGTTGACCAAACAAAACATGAAATATCTTGGGTTCATACTTTCTGCAATGAAATAAAAGATCATTTGAAGATCACTGCATTTTGTGTCTGCATTTCCATACCTTCTTTTTCTGATTTGGGGTTGTACCATTGAGCTGAGCCAATGAAGGCTCAACAGTGACAACATGGCAGAGGCAGGACACATACTTACTACCACCTGATTAGTAGTCTAGAGCATTAACCACTGGGCTACTACTGTCCCTGTCATACTTGTCAGTGTAGGCCAATTATAGGGATAGACCCTTGGATGATGTAGATCTCTGCAAATGGTTTTTAAGGAAAGCAGGTTCGTGTTACAGGTAAAAGAAACAAGTTGACAGCTGTCAAATTTCCAGAAATAAAATAAGTCACTCTTCAGGAGGATTGTGAGCAAATGATATCTGAGGATGACAAACCCGTGTGATTCTTTTCTTTGCCCAATTCCAGTTTGCTAATAAGGCACCCTATCAGGAGTGAAGAAAAATCAAATACACTGTCTTGAATTCCAGCCATGAATGGATTTGTTAAGATTCAAACAAATGACAGCGCATCACCTTAGAAAGGACCCGATGTCCAAAATCAGATATTTTAAATTCCGCTGTGTCCAAAATAATATTCCTAAAGCGCATGTTTATTTATTCAGAATCACATGTATCTTTTTTGCTGTGATGTTATCTGCTGGCGTGATTAAGCACTGCTGTTGTTCAGGCACTTTATAGTATGGTAGTCTTCCATAATTTCTGAAACTGGATCATTCATAGTTGAAGTTGTATTCAGAATTATGCTATGTATACCATACACATTGTGAAACTTCTGAACTTCTTGGAGCAAGGTTCATTCAAATTATGAATTTCAGAGCCTTTTCTGAGTAATAACCACTGATTAGGTGAAAGTTGGTCAATTTGTTGTAGCTGCAGTTGTTCACCAATAAAACTGAAATACCTCTGGCATCTTAGTCTATTGTAAAGTGATCAAATATAACCGGTAGACAATATGTACAGTATGACAAGTGGTGTAGTGCAGCCTCTGGTAATTGTGGGGTGGTTTGGTAAGTGTGGCATCAGGAGGGTGGTTTTGCCTGATTAGTGGGGATGCCAGGAGTTAATTGGCTGTCTTTATGTAACCCATTCTCTCTTTTTTGTTGTGTCCACAGTGGGCTACACTGAGTGTGATGGCAGGCAGCTAGCTGAAAAGCTCTTGATTTGTGTTTTTTTGTGAATATGTTGCAAGTAAATCCTCCTAAGGGTACAGCTTGTCCAGAGCCTTTCCTGGAATTCATTGGGCACAGATGAAAGGGATGGGTTGCCAGTACACCGCAAGGGATTGTAACCAAACTACCTAACCTTCACATTGCAAGCCCAGTCCTGTGTTCAAACCCTGGTCCTCAGTAACTGCTCTAACCAGCAGCTAGCTCTTACCTTCGGGCCACAGGAGCCAGTAGTAGTCATTAGGAGTTCAAAAGGCTATTTCTTTCATTTTGTTGTTCTTTATGCAATATACTGAGGATTCAGTTGGACTAAATGGGAGAAAGAGCATGCAGCCCTGAGAATATTTTGCCATAGAAAGGCACTCATCATACAATAGGACTAATCAGATCCTCGAGAATAAGCAAGCACAAACAACCGACAAAAGAGCAACAAGTCCCCCTGCTGAGAAGTGATTGCCCTCTTTGATACTGTGCTGTAATCAAGGCCATTTCCCCCAAACTGATAAACAGGTAACTCTCAACCTCCGTGCACAAGTACAGACAGTGAAAGGTTGTCTTTCATGTGAAAACTTCAAAACACTTCCATGCCAGTAATTAAAAAAAACATTTAGCAAAATTGGACTGGTATCTTGTTTTGTTTATCTATATGAACTTTGTTGCAAGCGTCTTTATGTAATCATAGTTTTCTTATACAGTCAAACCTTGTTATCTGACTGTAACTAGTTCCAAGAATATTTAAACTGAAGAGAGCCCAATATAATTTATTTATAATGGATGGTCTTGTGACTGTGTATACAAATCCTTGTCTGCTATCAATTGTGTTAGCATAATATATTGACACAGAAGTCAATACTACATATTATCTGCATATTGATGGGCCTTGTAATGATCAGGGTATCATTCATCACATGCAACACCGTGTGCACGCATATGTGTACAGTGTTGCTTGAAGGTTTGTGAACCCTTTAGAATGTTCCATATTTCTGCATAAATATGACCTAAAACATCATCAGAATTTCACACAAGTCCTAAAAGTAGATAAAGAGAACCCAGGTAAACAAATGAGACAAAAATATTATACTTGGTCATTTATTTATTGCCGAAAATGATCCAATATTACATATTAATGAGTGGCAAAAGTATTTGAACCTTTGCTTTCAGTGTCTGGTGTGACCCCCCTGTGCAGCAATAACTGCAACTAAACGTTTCCTGTAACTGTTGATCAGTCCTGCACACCGGCTTGGAGGAATTTTAGCCCATTCCTCCGTACAGAGCAGCTTCAGCTCTGGGGTGTTGGTGGGTTTCCTCACATTAGCATTAAAGTCAGGACTTTGACTTGGCCATTCCAAAACATGAACTTTATTCTCCTTTAACCATTCTTTGGTAGAACGACTTGTGTGCTTAGGCTCGTTGTCTTGTTGCATGACCTACCTTCTCTTGAGATTCAGTTCATGGACAGATGTCCTGACATTTTCCTTTAGAATTCTCTGATATCATTCAGAATTCATTGTTCCATCAATGATGGCAACCCGTCCTGGCCCAGATGCAGCAAAACAGGCCCAAACCATGATGCTACCACTACCATGTTTCACAGATGGGATAAGGTTCTTATGCTGGAATGCAGTGTTTTAATTTGTTGGTCGACCACTCCTGGGGAGGGTAACAATGGTCTTGAATTTCCTCCATTTGTGGTGGAGTCCAAACTCTTTAGAGATGGTTTTGTAACCTTATCCAGCCTGATGAACATCAAGAACTCTTTTTCTGAGCTCCTCAGAAATCTCCTTTGTTTGTGCCATGATACACTTCCACAAACATGTGCTGTGAAGAGCAGACTTTGATAGATCCCTGTTCTTTAAATAAAACAGGGTGCCCCCTCACACCTGATGGTCATCCCATTGATTGAAAACACCTGACTCTAATTTCACCTTGTGAAATGTGAAATTATGACCAAATATAAGATTTTTGTCTCATTTGTTCAACTGGGTTCTTTTTACCTACTTTTTAGGACTTGTGTGAAAATCTGATGATGTTTTAGGTCATATTTATGCAAAAATATAGAAAATTCTAAAGGGTTCACAAACTTTCAAGCACCTCTGTATGTGTGAGTGTGCAAATTCTTTATTGTTTCACAGCTGTTCTTCTAGCACTAAATACTACAATATGACATTGCAGGTTATTGGTGCAGTTCAAAATTTAAACACCTCATATAACAATAATTTAGACAAGAGTTCAGACAGTTATGTCACAGACAGATATGTAAATTATTACAGGTGTGGTCTGACTATACAATGGTTCTTGCCACAAGAGGGCATAAAATTGCTTTCCTTGCTGTCTATAAAAAAAGCTGTCAGAGGCTACTTTTAGGTAGCGCACCTCTTGGTGAGAGATCTTTGACTGCTGGACATGCCTCTTTAATGCAGTCAAAGACATTTTGCCCAGTTGACAGATTTTGAGAGGGGGTTCATCAGTGGATTAATAAAAGCAGGATGGTCGTTTTGACCAATTGATCAACATCAAGGCCATTCTGACCTAGGTGTTAGGAGTTGTTGGGAGCAGTGGTTCTGTGGGATCAGTGGCATCCTCATGTGGCGAACATGCTCTGGAAGGCCCAGATACACCACCAGTAGAGAGGATCGTTTGATCCACCAACAAGCACGAGAAGCTCTAACAGTTTTGTTGTCCACCATCCAGACACAGGTGGCACCTTTACTACACACCCCTGTCTTTTCCCGGGCCATTTCTTGGCAATTAGCAGAAGGAATTTGTTGTCACCATGCCCATTATGTGTCCTGCCATTAGAATACAGCCACCATCACCTTTGTTTGCAGTTGTGTCATGAACATGAAACCTGGACTGCTATGGACTGGAAACATATAGTCTTTAGTGATGAATCCAGGTTCTGTTTGGGATCCGATGGCAGTTGGGTTTTTAATATGGAAACCTTGTGGTGAGCGCTTAAATCCTGCCTTTGCTATGGAGTGACACACTGACCCAACTGTTGGTGTGATGATCTGGGGAGCCATTACATGTGACAGTCGGTCACCTCTAGTAGTGATACGAGGGACACTATCAACTCATCGATATGTGCAGGAGCCACATGCGTTGCCTCTCATGGCAGGGCTTCCAACTAGCATTTTTCATCAGGATGATGCTCACCCACACACAGCAAGGATTTCCCAGAAATGTCTTCTCCAGAGTTCAACAGTTCCTTGGCCTGCCCGGTCACCAGATTTATCACCAATTGAGCATTTATGGGACCAGCTGGGATGCCATTTTGGGGAACCTATCTGTGTGGAGGATCTATGGGCTACCAGATCTACAAGATGTACACTACCCAAAATTAGCCTCTGAGAGTCCTCTTTTGACAAGACCACACCTGTAGTTATTTACATATCTGCCTGATACAATGTCAATTGGTGTATTCAAAGTAATTTTCTGATGTTAAATGCACTTTAGTATTAAAAGTAAAAGTACAAGTAAATGCTATTAATTAAAAAAGCAAGCAATCAGAATTTTCTGAGAATTAAAAATAAAAAGTTTATTCTCTTAAGCCTGTAAACTTACCTTAAAAATTGAGGCTGCCTTACACTTAAAAAAACATGTTTTTCATGATCAGAAATGTTAACTGAACAGGCTTAATGATAAATAACATTAATGTTGTGGCTTTGCTTTATTAATCTTAACTTAACTCAGTGTTAGACGGGTAAGCATAAGGGACACTTCATCTGACACCAATAATCTTTCTTTCATTCATTCCTTCATTCATTTATTACCTTATCTGCTTAATCTTGGTCAACTAGACATTAGGTTTTTGGCAGCTTAGTTGATGGTACAAGCAGCTCAAATTTGTACTCTTTTCCTGTTTGATTCACAGGGTTCAGTTTCTGCCAACATTTATTTATTTAGGTGCATCACTGGTGTACACGGTTCCCATATGTTTTAAGCACTGAGGGTATAAACTAGTAGACCAATAACTTTTTTTTAGAAATTTTTAGAACGACTGGCATGTAATACTACAAGAATGCAATAAAATGTTAAGAGACCCTCAAATAATGTAAAACTAACCAGCATTCACTGGACAAGTAAAAAAATCTATGCTAATGTACGTGTTCCTAGTCATTCTTACTCATTCGCTTAATCCTTGGCCAGGGTTGTGGGAAAGCTGGTGCCTAGCGGGCGACACAGGGAGAAAGGCAGAAATAACCTTAGACAGGGTGCCAATGTAGAGCACATACACTCATACATGTGGGAGGAATCCAGAGTACCTGGAGCAAACCCACATGGACATGACGAGGACATGCAGACTCCACTCAGAAAGGACCCAGGTCACTCTACCTGGGATCAAACCCAGGACCTTCTTGGTGTGTGGCAACGGTGCTTCCCACAAAGCCACCGTGCCACCCTGTTCCTAGTCAGTTGGTAGACATTAAAAGAAGGATGGGCATCATTACATACTTTGTATTTTAATTTTGTTCACTGCTGTACTTGCCTATTACTATATTATTCGATTTACCATGACTGTGTAATAAGCTCCATATTGACTCCATGCTTTTTTACAACCCACTTTGCTAATTTGAGGCAGGCCTATTGCTATTGTTATTTTTTGTTTATCTTTACCATATGAGAAAGACAGCATGGTGGTGCATGTGGTTAGCTCAGTAGCCTCGCAGCACCAAGATACCTAGTTCAATCCCGACTGCGTGGGTTTATGCTGGGTGCTCTGCTTTTCTCCCATATTCCAAAGACATGCATTAGGTTAATAAATCACTCTAAATTTGGCCATGACTAATGTGTTCATATAACCTTGGGTCTGCCATGAATAAAGCCATTGATGCTGATGCGCTGTTAAATAAAACCAATAAACAAATAAACAATTACCATATGAGCATATTAGAGTAATTATGGGAGTAATTATAACAATGGGAGAGGAGGATTAAACCTGGTCAGATAATTTATTTTACTGTGTTGATCACATTTTTCTTGCTCCAGTTTGACTGTAAATAGTGTTTCCATTTAAAGGAGCACTACACGGCCATATGAACGGACACATTTCACATTTCATTGCAAGGTCTCTGATGGCATTGTTAATTTTGTTATGCACTTTTGTAAGAAGTAGCTTGTTCTAGCAGTTTCTAGCTGATTTGTGCCATGAAATGGAGTGTTTCTGTCATGGAATATGCTGGCTCACAGAAATGAGCAAAGCATGTAAGTATGTGTAAAAATTAGTTTACTACCCTACTTCCCTATATGCTAATAAAAAATCAGTGTTCAAATATCATTGCGTTACTGTTGACAGCGTAAATACACACTCGTTGAGTACATTATTAGCAACATTATATTAACACTGGGTAGGAACTCCCTTTGCCCTCAAAACAACCTCAGTTCTTCATAGCAAAAATCCTATAAGATGGTAAAATCACGTTGACGTGTTTGCATTACACAGTTCTTGTAGATTATTCAGGTGCACTTTCATTCTGTGATCTCACATCCTACCATATCCCAAAGGTGATATATTGGATTCAGATTATGAGCAGAGCCCATCAAAGAGCAATAAACTCATTGTCACGTTCATTGTCATGAAACCAGTTTGAGCTAACTATTACTTGGTGACATAGTGCCTTGTCATACTGGAAATATGATTCATTAGAAGATGGATAAATTGTGGCCATGAAGGGATGCACATGGTCAGCAACAACATTCAAATTGGCTGTGGCATTCAAACGATTAGTGATTGGTATTAACATACCAAGAAAACATTTCCCATGCAATTATGTCTCCTCCACCAGCCTGGACTGTTGATGCAAGGCCAAATTCTGACCATATGGTGCTGTATATCTCAGCAGAAATCAAGAGACATCAGGATATGAGATACTTACATATTTTGTAAGCTTACTGCAGGTTCAGAATACAATTCTTGGCTGACAGACATGGAACCTGACAGGGCCTTCTACTTTGCAGTCTGTTTGCCTCAAGTGTCAACATGTTGTGCATTCTGATATGCTCTTCTGCTCACCACAATTGTACAGCATGGTTATCTGAGTTACTGTAAAGCAAAAACCAGTCTGTCCATTCTCTGTTGACCTGTCACATCAACAAGGTGTTTCCGCCCCCATAACTGACACTAACTGGATGGTTTTTTTTCCCCCTTTATTGCTCTATTCTGAGTAAAGTATAGAAACTGTTGCGTGAGAAAATCCCAGAAGATCAGCAGTTATAGAAATACCCAAGCCAGCCAACCTGGCACCAACAATCATGCCACAGTCAAAGTCACTGAGATGACACTTTTTTCATTCTGGTTGCCACATGATTGTCCCATATAAATTGTATGTCCCCCCTTCCTGGGAGAAACAAAGAGTTGCCCCCAACACACACACTGTGATCGTTGTAAATATAACTATATAATTTAAATCATACATAGTAATATTCATGGAATTAATTGTCCTTATTGCATGCCAACCTTTATATGCCTCACAGTGATTTGATCCACTGACTATCATCCGCCAAACCCACACATTTTATTTTATACTACATACATGCCCTACATTTGGCACTTATTTTAAAACATGACTACAGTAAGTACATATTTCTGAAAAATGTTTGGTTTGACTTAGTTTGGTTATTAATTAAAGTTTTCAAATTCCAAACTGTACAGAAAGCTCAAAATATGTTCTTGTAAAGCAAAGGTAGCAGCCTCTAAGGTTATACAGTAATGCATATTACAGGACTAGAGTACAAATTCATACTGAAATCTCATTCATGATGCTTCTCAATTAAGATTCTGTTAGATGAGATCACACCATACTCATTGTATTTAAGATGAGTATGTCCATATATAGTGTGCCATCTCATTCTTAGTATTACTAAAACATGTAGCCCCATATACACATTTAATATGTACAAAAATGCTTTTGGTAGAACCTTTGGCGTCCCCCTCAGGAATTTCTCTTGAGAAATTTGACTGTTTATTGTCCAACCACCCCCAACACTGAAAGGAAATTTACACCTTTGATGGTAACCTCTGTCTACTGATGTCAAGCAAGTGCCTACTCTAGACACAAGTGTCAAAGCTTGGAGCAATGGAAGAAGATCACCTGACCAGATAAGTCTTGTTTTCATTTACATATGCACCTGGGGAAATAACCTGGATTCACTGTGGGAAGGCAGCAAGCCTGCGGAGGAAGCGTTATGCTCTACATAATAATGTGCTGGGAAGCCTTGGGTCTGATCTGTCATGTGCATTGTCAAATTTCTACTTAAACATTGCAGTGGCACAGGTTGTCATGGTTTCTCCCATTGGTGTGTATGTATGATTTTGGACCAAAGCATCTGCAAAATGAGTACAATTCAGATTTCTATTAGCATTGCATACATTACCCTTGTAGCTTCAGTGCAAAACTAAAGAAACAAATGTCGGACACCAAAAAGCTCTTAACTAATCAAGGGGAAAAGTAAGCAATAATTTCCATTTCCATATCTTAAATATTTAATGCTCCCACACTAGCTTGATGCACTTTGGCAGCTTTGCTGAGCTGTAGCCCTCCCTCAGTACATACATACAGTATAGTTACATATTTCTGTCTGTACATACAAATAAATAAAAAAGGAATAAAAATGTATGTGTTTTACTAGAACTTGAATAATGGCACCCATTAAACAGTAGAACATTAATAGAACAGCAAGTGACAAAGAAAGGAAGCAAATGAGTGAGTCTGTTACTGCAGTGGATGAGTTTGTTAGGGCAGTGTGTGTACTTAAACTTCAATACTAATAGAAATGAGCTTCCTAAAAGAGTCAAGGTGGGGATTATTGGGACATAAATCTATTCAGCATGTGGTGAGAAAATAAGGTAACATTTTATTTATTAATAACCCTCTTTGGATATGGGAGGCAATAATGAAGATTAGTTTATCAAATGCAAAAAGCATAAATCCAGATGAGGCGTGTTAGCCGAGGCATACTAAATTAATATTGATGATTGGCAATCTATTAATATACAACATTAATTTATCAATCACGCAAAGGTTGTCTCTCATGAAACTAAGTGCAGATTGTTATTGTTTCATCTTGAATGCACAATGTATTGTAATAACGCTAACAGTTGACGCACCATTAAGGACCTACATCAGATCCTGACAGAAGACTAAAAAGAAAGACTTAGTAAAGAAAAGAGGTGGACATTGATATTAATATCTGACAAGCAAAGGTTGAATAGCTTTCAAAACTAAAATAAGACACATGTAAAGGGCGGTGAGGTTTTATTACTGTTCTTAGTGATCTTGATAGTGAATGTAATGGAAAAGCACTGCTGACCAATGACTGTGTCCTCCCAGGTCTGAGAGGATTTTTGGTTCATTCCAGTGGTGGATTAAATTCAGGTTTAAACCAGGTAGTTTTGAGTCAGATAAACATGCAGACATGGATCTCTGAGACCTCAAGGGAAGGGAGGTACATTTGTAAACACTACAAAAAGCAAAAAGAAGGATGTCAGAGATTAATCATATTTTTATCAGCACCAAGTGAGATGAAAGTGAACTAAAACTGTATACATATAGCAGAGGGTTGAAAACGATGGTTGCTCACAGGGCTGTACCATACGAATTTAAATCCCTATAAACAGCTATTAATATATCACTATTCAGTTAATATTAACTATACAAAAGTTTCTATGTAACATACTGTAGTAATCCAGAAGGATCATCCTGAAGCATGTATGTCAATAACCAAAGACAAACCCTAACCCTGACTTGGTTGGAGAATCTCAGAAATGACAAAATTTGTGGGGTAGTCCTGCTCAGCAATGATGAGTACCACCTAGGGGTGGGGGAAACGATGCCAAAGACAGAACTTGTGTGTGCAGAAGTGCAGCACTGGGATTCTGTGCCATGCACATAACAGAGATACAACAGAGATGAACAAATGATGCCAAAGCTTCTACCTTCACCCGTGCTATACAGTGTGACTGCTTGGAAAGTCATTTGGTGTAAGGCCGGCATTACTGACACATCGATCCCCGCAATCTACAATGAGACCAAAACTGAAGTCACTGAATCACTGTTAGAAACAAGACAGAGAAAAAAAGATGCATTAAGATGCATCAAAAATTGATTAATAAATGCATCGCAGCCCTCGTATGGATTCCAACCTCTAGAATCTACCAAAAGTAGTTCAGGGACAGACAAACCACAAACTAGCAAAGGATCTGGATGTTGGAGTAAAAAAATGTCACCTATACAGATGAATCTCATTTGGTTTCCATCATGTGGATGGCTGAGTAGGTACCCGCCGTTTACCTGTGTTAAGTGCTGCTATCAGCATGGACTGTGGGAAGAAGTAAGGCCAGTGGAAGGAGTGTGTAAACTCTAGGTTCGGACATTCATGTGAACCTCAATTTGACAAGTGCGACCAACTTAAACATTGTTGTGGTCATGAAGTATTGGCTCATCTGTGTATACACACTCACCAAACATTTTTTATCACTATACTAATACTGGGTAGGGTCTCCCTTTGCTCTCAAAACAGTGTCAATTCTTGTGGCGTGGATTCCACAAGATGTTAGAATCAATCCTTTGAGATTCTTCTCCAAGCCCTGCATATTTTGGTGAATTCCCATTCTACGACATCCCAAAGATATCCTATTGGATTCAGATCTGGTAACTGGAAGGGCCACTTAAGAACATATTCATATTCATGAAACCACTTTTTTTTTGCGAGATGGTGCATTATCATGCTGGAAGTAGCTATTAGAAGATGGGTAAATTGTGGTCATGAAGAGATGCACATAGTCATCTTAGTCATCATAGACAGAAACTCCTTTTATATGATTGGGGAGTTTGGTGGCAGGAGTATGAGTGGACAGCTGTTAGCACATATAAGAGTTAGAGAGAATGTGACATAATTTAAAAGTTCGTGGATCATTTACAAAACTCCAAAGCTGACTGTGAGCAGGGCTGTGCTGTTTATGAGACCAAATTCTGAAAAACCAAAGAAGATTGAGGAGCACTGTCACTGACTTGCCTCCACAGTCACCTGACCTAAACCCATCAAGCATTTATGGGGGACCTTGAAGCCAGAGAATGAATTCTTATAACAGCATTGTGGTAGTGGAGATATTATATTCAATCTTTCATGTTTAATATTCCATACAGAATGATCCTTAGTTGATCCTTGAGTTAACTTAATGGTCCTTGAGTTGAATTGTGACGAAGGTGCCAGGGAAATTGTGCATTGCAGATAGTATGCGCAGGGAGTAGTGTCTATGAAGAGTGAAGACCAATGAGAGTGAGGGCCTACAGGCCTCAGCACCAAGCTTGAAACTTGAACTTTCAGTCTACGTGCAAAATGGAAGATGAAGATGGAGGACGAATGACTGATTGACTGATAAGGAGGGTACCCATTTTAAATAATGCAATTGGGTGCACGCTGTCATGACAACAAAAGGTTAAACATGAATACTAATCAATTCTGAAATTTATCAGGAGTTTTTTCATTTTTAAGTTTCATCTTCTCGCTTAAACTTAAAAATGTATGCCGATTATATGATTTACAATGAAAAATATTGTACTAAATTTAGGAAAAATTCAAAATAGAAACAGTGATCTCCCATTGTACATATTTATTTTGATCAACACAAGCTCTGCACAAGCCTGAGAAAACGCTACTACATAAGCATTTGCAATCTGGTGAACCAATGATATACAAGATACTGTTGTGGTGTTAGGCTGGCAGAAAATAGAAAGTAAAGAACACAAAATACCAAGTAAGAGAATCATACAAAAGAGTATCTGAAGAGAATGTGAATTATAGAGCTCAATGCATCACCTTTTAGACATTTCCAGAACACCAAACACAACTTGCCATGTTTATCTATGGCCACCTCTTAAATCCTCCCATATCATTGTTGGGTCTTCACTACCATTATCTAATTAGATGATGCTCCCCCTCCTTCTGGTCCAACTGTTTCCTCTGCCCTGTGTTTAACTGTGGAGCAGTCATCCCTTTTCTCTTTTTTATATATTCACTCCTCTTTACCCATTATGATTATATTGGTTACACACAAACCTTCCCTGGTTTTGGGGTCAAGCTATTGCTATTAAGTTAACCTTCATACCATATAATCAGTGCCTAATTATAAAACATTAAGTGAAGGAACACTGAGCTTGGAGTGATCCAGTAAGTCGGCATGGAGGGAAATATCCCAGAATATATAGACACAACAGTGCTTCTCCTAATGCAATACAGTTCAAAGCAGGATACAGGTCTGCACCATTTAACAACCACCTTACATAGTATGAAACAGGTCGTTGACCGAAATGGTCATTGACTGGACACCATAGTCACCACATACAATTAGTCTTTCTATGCTACTGTTAATATAAAGGGTATTTTCACAAGAAATCTGCATGCAAACGATATGTAAATGTGTCAGAGATACCGCTGAAAACACAGGTGGAACGCCACCATCTACACAGAATCCGAAGCCTAAACTGTTACACATATCACTCCATCCAGGAAATGCTCAACACCATGGTTCCTCAGTTACTGATGGATTTATTCTTCTTTGCACTTATTGCACTTCACAGTGATCAAATACACAATTTAACTGTTCATGTACAGTAGATGAAATGTTACAACAATCACACACTCTTTAGAAGCAAAATATAAATGCGCACAATGGAATATAAATATACCTTGCTGGCTGCACACAACCAAAATAAATGGGTCCATTTGAATAAACACTGATTTCCAGAACAGGCAATGCAATATCACCTTTTAAACACATTAAAACTTTTCCATTTCACATGTCTTCTTGGCAGAGAAAATTATGACATCTAAAAGTGTCCATGTGCAACACAGACCTTAATGTAATTCCTACTTATGCACATAGTTAATGCAAAGTAAGTGAATATGCAAGAAAATAAATTAAATAAAGCATATGTTAACAAAACACCAAAGTACAACATAAATAATATTATTGCAGTTAAAATACACAAGCCAATGTGAAAGTGTGCATGGGTGCAAGATATGATTGGAAAACCAAGTTCATCTGGGACAATCCTTGTTCACAGCAACCCACAGTTCTTCCCCTTCGAATTATAAGGTTCTATCTGTATTCTGAGTAGTTCTGAGATATTGAGTGTCAAAGATTTTGCATTCTAAATAGAAAAACTGTTTGTGGAACAAGTATTCTAAATGTGCAATATCAAAATCCTGTAAATTTAATCATCAGTGATTCCAGTGCTTTTGAGTCCCTGTACTCCCTAAAGGCCTGGATCACTGAACATTAGCTGTCAATTAAAAAACGTAATTTTTTTCACCATTTCCATACAGTTACAGTGGTGCTTGAAAGCTTGTGGACCCTTTAAGAATTTTCTATATTTTCTGCATAAATACGAATTAAAATCATCAGATTTTCACACAAGTCCTAAAAAGTAGATAAAGAGAACCCAGTTAACAAATGAGACAGATATATTACACTGGTCATTTATTTATTGAGGAAAAAATGATCCAATAATACGTATTAGTGAGTGGCAAAAGTATGTGAACCTCTAGGATTAGCAGTTAATTTGAAGGTGAAATTTGAGTCAGGTGTTTTCAATCAGTGGGATGACAATCAGGTGTGAGTGGGCACCCTGTTTTATTTAAAGAACAGGGATCTTTCAAAGTCTGCTCTTCACAACACATGTTTGTGGAAGTGTATCATGGCACAAACAAAGGAGATTTCTGAGGACCTCAGAAAAAGAGTTGTTGATGATCATCAGGCTGGAAAATGTTATCCCTAAAGAGTTTGGACTCCACCAATCCACAGTAAGACAGATTGTGTAAAAAAGGAGGAAATTCAAGACCATTGTTACCTTCCCCAGGAGTGGTCGACCAACAGAGATCACTCCAAGAGCAAGGCGTGTAATAGTTGACGAGGTCATAAAGGACCCCAGGGTAACTTCTAAGCAACTGAAGGCCTCTCTCACATTGGCTAATGTTGATGTTCATGAGTCCACCATTAGGAGAACACTGAACAACAATGGTGTGCATGGCAGGGTTGCAATGAGAAAGCCACTGCCCTCCAAAAAGAACATTGCTGCGCGTCTGCAGTTTGCTAAAGATCACGTGGACAAACCAGAAGGCTATTGGAAGAATGTTTTGTGGACGGATGACACCAAAATAGAACTTTTTGGTTTAAAAGAAAAGCGTTCTGTTGGAGAAAGGAAAACCCTGCATTCCAGCATAAGAACCTTATCCCATCTGTGAAACATGGTGGTGGTAGTATCATGGTTTGGTCCTGTTTAGCGGCATCGGGGCCAGAATGGCTTGCCATCATTGATGGAACAATGAATTCTGAATGATATCAGAAAACTCTAAAGGAAAATGTCAGGACATCTGTCCATGAACTGAATCTCAAGAGAAGGTGGGTCATGCAGCAAGACAACGGAATGTCCAAGTCAAAGTCCTGACCCTAATCCAATGGAAATGTTGTGGAAGGACCTGAAGTGAGCAGTTAATGTGAGGAAACCCACCAACATCCCAGAGCTGAAGCTGTTCTGTACGGAGGAATGGGCTAAAATTCAGTGTGCAGGACTGATCAACAGGACTGATCAACAGTTACAGGACACGTTTAGTTGCAGTTATTGCTGCACAGGGGGTCACACCAATATATGTAATATTGGATCATTTACCTCAATAAATAAATGACCAAGTATAATATATTTGTCTCATTTGTTTAACTGGGTTCTCTTTATCTACTTTTAGGACTTGTGTGAAAATCTGATGATGTTTCAGGTCATATTTATGCAGAAATATAGAAAATTCTAAAGAGTTCACAAACATTCAAGCACCACTGTATCATCAAATACAATGAGAAATTTGGGTTTTTGGAATGGAGGTTACACAGTGTCATTTAATTAAAATTTGTATAATAATACTGATTGTTTTCATTTTGTTTATATTAAAAACACAGAGGTACAGGATCCACATAAACAGCTTCTGTAATGCATGTGCTCCAAATATGAGAGGTATCAGATCTTTCTCTGGCAGGATCCGGCACAAATTAGACACTCATCATCATAAACAATCAAGCTAATACTTTGCAAAGAACACAGTACTACAGTGAAGCACATACACAGGGAAGTAAGGATGTGTTACTGCTTTTAGTGCTCCAGATAGGCATTCTCAGAAACAATAAGGTGCCCTGCTCTCTATTGGGTTAAGACTAATGTCGGGTAATGCCTGGCAAAAATACACAGTGAGCCAGGAAATTAGTAAATCTCGATGAGAAGAGAAGAACAAACACAGGCAATGGGTCCTTGTGGATAAACCAAGCCAGTGGTAGAAATGCTCAGCAAAGCACAAAGCTTGACAAATGACAAGAAAAAGTGAATGTAGGCTAAAATTGCTTAAATACACTTTATATGTGCACACGACTAATTCGTTTGTTCACTGACCTAGTAAATCAGGAAGGAAGACAGATGGGAAACCTGGTCAGGAACGGGAATGGACTGAAATACTGGACTGGACTAGAGACCACCACATCCAGCCGATCAGCTCATTATCAAATCATTCATTGGATTGGTTTAATCTGGCAGTCATCTTCAATAAGTGCCTTTTCCTGGTGATTGTAGAGGTGGACAGAGAGACTCATGGATCCATTACCATAAGGAATATTGAATTTCTGACTTTGTTTACATAAAGGTACATAATATTGGTCTATTCAAATAGATTCAGTAATCACTCACAGTGTTCGTAAAGTGAAATTGGCAGTGGATGTTGCAAATCTAATTCAATACTGCATTATTTATAAGTGCACTTGGGATAGTGACAGTGGTAATAGTATCAAAATGATATTTAGGTCAAGTTTTAAACAGGTTTTGTAAATAGTTAAACATCAGAGCTGAACATAAAGAAAATACATAATGTATTCCATCTTCCACCAGCATTTTAATGTTTAAATCTACATGTGGATACTGATGTGCATTTAATGCCTTTGTAAGATCCAGACGCACAGAAAGAGAATCACATATCCTAAACACTAATTGTGTGGTAGCATTCACTTTAGCCCATTACAGGTGCTGAATAAACAAAACGCTGCACAGCAGCAGTTACCAATAAATCTCTCTTCACCTGGAATGACTTTGTGTTCTGGGGTGCAACAAATGGAGGCCAAATGTGTCTAACTATTGATCAGATGGCCAAGAATATGTTTCCTCCACAAATATTTCTCAAGTTATGAAATAAACTTAAATAACCAGTGCAGCCCTCTACCTCGTTTTAGTCATTTTAGTCTACTGTTCAATGTTTTATTTTTTAATTATTATTAGAATTGGGTTTTTACTTCCCCCTTCAAAATGCCATAGAGGTGAATCTAGCCTATGGCAAGATCAGCCTTTTACAGCTATTATTTGCAGGTATTGTGATGACAAATCAGACATACAGTGGTGTGAAAAAGTGTTTGCCCCCTTCCTGATTGTGGAGGAATTTTGGCCACTTATCTTTGCAGGATTGTTGTAATTCAGCCACACTGGAGGGATTTTGAGCAATAACGGCCTTTTTAAGGTCATGTCACAGCATCTCAATAGGATTCAGGTCAGGACTTTGACTAGGCAACTCCAAAGACTTCATTTTGATTTTCTTCAGCCATTCAGAGGTGGACTATCTGGTATGTTTTGGATCATTGTCCTGTTTCAGCTTGAGGCCTGAACAGATGGCCGGACATTCTCCTTCAGGATTTTTTGGTAGACAGCAGAATTCATAGTTCCATTTATCACAGCAAGTCTTTCAGGCCCTGAAGCAGCAAAACAGCCCCAGACCATCACACTACCACCACCATATCTTACTTTTGCTATAATGTTCTTTTTCTGAAATGCTGTGTTACTGTTACACCAGATATAATGGGACACACACCTTCCAAAGAGTTCAACTTTTGTCTCATCAGTCCACAGAATGTTTTCCCAAAAGTCTTGGGGATCATCAAGGTGTGTTCTGGAAAAATTGAGATGAGCTTTAATGTTCTTTTTGCTCAGCAGTGGTTTTAGCCTTGGAACTCTGCCATGCAGGCCATTTTTGCCCAGTCTCTTTCTGAGGCCTGCAGTTCTTTGGATGTTGTTGTGGGGTCTTTTGTGGCCTCTTGGATGAGTCGTCGCTGCGCTCTTGGGGTAATTTTGGTTGGCCGGCCACTCCTGGGAAGGTTCACCACTGTTCCGTGTCTTCACCATTTGTGGATAATGGCTCTCACTGTGGTTTGCTGGAGTTCCAAAGCTTTAGAAATGGCTTTATAACTCTTTCCAGACTGATAGATCTCAATCACTTTCTTTCTCAATTGTTCCTGAACTTCTTTGGATCTTGGCATGACGTGTAGCTTTTAAGGATCTTTTGGTGCACTTCACTTTGTCAAGCAGGTCCTATTTAAGGGATGTTTAAGAACAGGTGTGACAATAATCAGGCCTGGGTGTGGCTAGAGACAGTGAACTCAGGTGTGACAAATCATAGTTAAGTTATGTTTTAACAAGGGGAAGGGGAGTTGACTTTGACTAATATTTCAATTGGTTTGATGTTCTGAAACACTTTAGTGTGACAAACATGCAAAAACATAGGAAATCAGGAAGAGGACAAACCTTTTTTCATACCACTGTAGGGGTCATGGGGGCCTTCAGAGCCTATCCTGCAATTTCTTGAGCACAGACAGAGTTTCATCAAGCACAGGATGGCATTCAAAATATGGAAAAAGAAACTTACAAAACAATTAATATTTAACTGGCCCAATAACTGCGGCAGGATATCAAAAGAGTGAAAAATACTGCAACTTGCTGAAGATTATTTAGGCTAATTAACATTTTCTTTAAAACATTTGTTTCTATAAAACATTTATATTTATTTAGTTGCTACACGTTAAAAGATCTACAAAGCCCAATAACAAAGCATTTCTTAGGTCATATAACCTAAATACATAAATTATACAAATAGTCCTTGTGTTAAAGTTCAAAAAAGATGCTACAACTTACCAGAAGAGATTACCCACTAGAAACCAATTGTAAGGGGTTTATATGCATTAGGTCTGGGGTTTGAGAACTGTAATTGTGACACGCAAGATATCATGTAAGTGGTGATCAATCCATTTGGACCTCATGCAGACCAAAAAAAATGCAACATTCTGGTGGACCACTAAGAATGTATTCTTAGGAGTGAGGCTGCGGGCCACATTTGGTCTTAGCACTGGACTTTTGACACCCCTGCTTTAGGGAAAACAGATAAATATTCCCAGGAACTAAGAAATGAACTCATTAGTCAGAGTGAATCAGAATCATTAAGCAAGAATGAAACAAAAGATTGAAGCTTTGATATGAAACTCTATTAATACAAGTCTAGTCTCAACAACTTGTTTTTTGTTTATTTGTTTTATTTAACATCGCATCAGCATCAATGCCTATTCATGACAGGTTACATCGATAGTAGTCACATTCATACTGGGTGACCAATTAACCTAAAACATGTTTTTGGAATGAGATGTTGTGACTATTGGAATATTAGAATAGGTTCCCACATATTTAGCATGTATGTATATGTATATAATTGCCCACACCCATGGTTTCCTCCACCGGCTTGTTTTAACATAAACCAGACCTTCATATGTACAATCATAATGAAATAATCAACACTATTTGTGATTCTATCTTGTAGATGAGCCATTGTAGGCTTTTATTTTTCTACAAATAGTGCAATAATGTGTCCATTTAACAGCTAATATCATTTTAACTATTAGACTATCCCATTGCAAAATCCATTTTTGTTTGCTCCTGGAGAGCCATATTTGTGTCAATTTTCCAAATTATATTGCAAAAATAAACAAGCACACTTATGCACAAATTAGCTGCCTGCGATATCATTTGGTCCATAAGCATTTCTTATGATTCAATATTTATGTTTACTTGTACATGTTTAGAGAATGGTCCTTTTACACTGGCCTGTGATCGATGACCTCACAGAGATTTCTTTAATCTGGTAATGTATTAAATGCATTATTGTGACATATCTAATAGTATTTGATTTATTCTCTTGTGCATATATGAAGTCTGTAAGAGCAGACATATTTGAAGTAGTAAGCAATAATTTCACATATGTGATTGTTTAGTGGTGATGTGCTAGTGAAATAGAAATTGAAGGCTCTTCAACCTCAAATGCTGGAGGACAGCCAGAGGAGAAGCTCTGCCAAAATTGCTGCTGACTAGAGTGGTGCTTGAAATTTTGTGAACCCTTTAGAATTTTCTATATTTCTGCATTACTATGACCTAAATCATCATCAGATTTTCACACAAGTCCTAAAAGTAGATAAAGAGAACCCAGGTAAACAAATGAGACAAAAATATTATACTTGGTCATTTAGTTATTGAGCAAAATTATCCAATATTACATATTAGTGAGTGACAAAAGTATGTGAACCTCTAGGATTAGCAGTTAATTTAAAGGTGTAATTTGAGTCAGGTGCTTTCAATCAATGGGATGACCATCAGGTGTGAGTGGGCACCCTGTTTTATTTAAAGAACAGGGATCTATCAAAGTCTGCTCTTCACAGCACACGTATGTGGAAGTGTATCATGGCACGAATAAAGGAGGTTTCTGCGGACCTCAGAAAAAGAGTTATTGATGCTCATCAGGCTGGAAAAGGTTACAAAACCATCTCTAAAGAGTTTGGACTCCACCAATCCACAGTCAGACAGATTGTGTACAAATGGAGGAAATTCAAGACCATTGTTACCCTCCCCAGGAGTGGTCGACCAACAAAGATCACTCCCAGAGCAAGGTGTGTAATAGTTGGCAAGGTCACAAAGGACCCCAGGGTAACTTCTAAGCAACTCTCACATTGGCTAATGTTAATGTTCATGAGCCCACCATCAGAAGAACACTGAACAACAATGGTGTGCATGGCAGGGTTGCAATGAGAAAGCCACTGCTCTAAAAAACAAGATTACTGCTCGTCTGCAGTTTGCTCATGTGGACAAGCCAGAAGGCTATTGGAAGAATGTTTTGTGGACGGATGAGACCAAAACAGAACTTTTTGGTTTAAAAGAAAAAGCGTTATGTTTGGAGAAAGGAAGGAAAACCACTGGCATTCCAGTATAAGAACAACTTATCCATCTGTGAAATATGCGGTTGGTGGGGTAGTATCATGGTTTGGGCATGTCTGTTTTTTGGCTCTGGCAGGACTGCTTGCCATCATTGATGGAACAATGAATTTCTGAATGATATCAGAGAATTCTAAAGGAAATCCTCAGGACATCTGTCCATGAACTGAATCTCAAGAGAAGGTGGGTCATGCAGCAAGACAACGACCCTAAGCACACAAGTCGTTCTACCAAAGAATGGTTAAAGAAGAATAAAGTTCATGTTTTGGAATGGCCAAGTCAAAGTCCTGACCTTAATCCAATCGAAATGTTGTGGAAGGACCTGAAGCGAGCAGCTAATGTGAGGAAACCCACCAACATCCCAGAGCTGAAGCTATTCTGTACGGAGGAATGGGCTAAAATTCCTCCAAGCCGGTGAGCAGGACTGATCAACAGTTACAGGACACGTTTATTGCAGTTATTGCTGCACAGGGGGTCACACCAGATACTGAAAGCAAAGATTTATATATTTTTGCCTCTCACTAATATGTAATATTGGATCATTTTCCTCAATAAATAAATGACCAAGTATAATATTTTTGTCTCATTTGTTTAACTGTTTAATCTGATGATGTTTTAGGTCATATTTATGCAGAAATATAGAAAATTCTAAGGGGTTCACAAACTTTCAAGCACCACTGTCAATACAACTCTCACCTATCTGGATGAAACAAATTGCACATTTGTGTTTATAGTATGGACTTTCCAAAGTGCTCTACTTGATATAAATTAAAGGGTCAACAGTATATGGACACCCTTCTAATTAGTGGATTTGTTTATTTCAGGAACACAGATGGCTCACAGGTGCTTAAATCAAGCATATATCCATGCAATCTCCACAGTGTCCAATGTGTCAAAATTATAGGGTGAAAATTTGTCAGTAAGTCTGTTATGGACAAATTCTGTCTCGCATTTTCATGTCACTACCAAGCAAGAGATTTTCATAGTCTGTAAGTGGAGCCTTATTGTAGTCACACCTGTGCCTTTATGACTAGGTGAGAGAAGTGAGACTGTGCTCCAGTTCCTCATGGCTACATGGTGAGCTGGTAGAGTAGAAAATCAGTAAATAATAAAAATTTTCATTGTCAAACACAGATCATTTGCAATGAAATAAACCTTTTTTGTCATAAAAATATATTTTATGTTTTTATTTATTACTTACAATTATTAATTACAATTGCCAAGTAAGTAATTAAGTAAGTAAGTAAGTAAGTATATGTAAGTAATTACAATATTAGAGTGAAAGGATGCGTTTATGGGGAGAACTGTACAACTGATAGGAGGCTCTAGTTATCTTGTTAGGTGCCTCTAACAAGGTAACTGGATAAGATATGGTTGGGAAATGGAGGCAAACTAGTTTCTGTATGGTATCCTGTGGCACATTTGCCTACAGATGTTGCAGCTGGGCTTGGATTCCTCCTGCACACTCGTAGGTTGCCGAAGCTGGCATGTAAATATCCCAACAGGTCCCATAAATGCTTGATTGCCAATAAATCTGGCATCCAGGCAAGTCAAGGAATTGTTGCAATCTGCTGGAGACATTCCTGGGAAACTCTTGTGTGGGAGCGAGTATCATCCTGATGGAAAATGCCAGTTGGAAACCGTGCCATGAGAAGCAACACATGTGGCCACAGGATGGACATATCGCTGAGCTGTTATTGTTCCTCGTATCACTAATAGGGGTGACTGTCGTATGCAGTGCCTCCCCAGACCATCACACCAGCTTTCAGTGCAGTGTGTCACTCCTCAGCAACCAGGCCTCCATACTTGTTCCTGACTGGCATTGGATCCCAAACAGAACCTGAATTCATTGCTAAAGATGATGCGGTTCCAGTCCATAGCAGTCCCGGTTTCTTGTTCGCCCACCTCTACAAACAAAGGCGACGGTAGCTGGCTGTCAATGGCACGACAAGTAATGGCCACTGTGACAACAAATTTCCTTCTGCTAAGCACCTGGAAATGGTCCGAGCAGAGACAGGGATGTGTAGTGAAGGTGCCACCTATGTGTTGTTGGTGGATAACAAAATTGTGGGAGCTGCTCGTGCTTGTCGGCTAATCAATTTTTCCTCTCTACTAGTGGTCTGTCTGGGCCATCCAGAGCCTTATGGAGCCACTGCTCCAAACATCTCCCAACAGCTGAAAAAAATAAATAAATAAATAAACAGCTTCTCTCACTCCAATGATGCACCCCTTCTCAAAGTCTGTCGACTGGACAAAATGTCTACAAGTGCATTGTAGAAGCATGTCTAGCAGTCAACAATCTCTCACTAAGAGGTACACTACCCAAAAGTAGTGTCTGAGAGTCTTTCTATAGACCAGCAGTAGAAGGATCTTTATGTCCTCTTGTGGCAAAGACCCAATGTCTAATCAGACCACAACTGTAATCATTTACATATCTGCCTACAACGTAACTGGGTGTGTTATTTTATTTATCAAAAGAGGATATTTTCAACTTTGCTTTTGAACCACATTTGGAAAAAAATGCAATTTCTGCACTCCACATATTACCATGCAACAGAAAAGTGTGAGGCATTCACAATTCTAAGATGAAGCGAACATTTACATACTCACAGCTTTACTCCTACAAGATGCAGTGTGAAGACAGCCATAATTAAAAATAATTAAGAAGCTGATTGCTCATTAACTGAAAACCTCTAGCAAAAAACCATGTCATCTATGATTGCAAAACTAATCAGCAACTCTTAAATGTTTCTCAGGACTCATCACAGTTTCAGAGGAACCTACAGATTGAGCTAAGAGAGTGTGGAGGTGTGTACAATATGGAAGCGCTTACTCATTTCTGTTGGCACAGCAGGATGTCCTGTACATGGGGAGAGAAGAAAAGTGAGAGAGAGGATAAATTATCTTTCAGAAATTCTAAAAGAGCAAATGATTTACCATGCTAGCTTGTATAAAAATAATTTACAGTCCTTAGACAACTCTCTGTAGAAATCCAGCCAAACGTACTGACCATCCATACATTATGATGACTCACAATGAAGTACAAACAAATAATGTTGATTATCTCATTAAAGTTGAGCATGTCAAGGATTATGATATATTAGACAGTAAGTGAATAGCCGGTTCTAGTAGTCAGTATGTTTGATGTCACAAGGTTTAAATCATAAGGCCCAGACTACTGGGTCAGAGCATCTCCAAGACAGCAAGACCTGTGGGTGCTCTCAGACAGCAGTGGGTATCCCGTCTGATCTGAAACAGAAGGGCTACTGCGGTTCATGACTACCGTGCTAACCCTGACCATTATCAAAACCCATACAGTGGGTGTTAGGATTTGTTATGAACGCATCTGTTATAACGTGGATTTGCAGGTGTTGGAAGTTAAATTTGATGCAATAAATGAAGCTCATCTTGTTAAGGTTGGGCCCCAATAGGGTTGCAAACCTACCTGTTTTAAGGCTGGATCCTAGTCAAGCTCAAAAAGCAGACCGAGATACAGAATAAGGTTCAAACGAAGTTTACTTGGTTTGCAAAAGTAATCAGAGGGGGAAAAGGAGAGAGAGGGGAGAGAGAAAGTTGTGGATGAGGCTGGACTGGAGTCAAGGCCAGTCCAAGACTGGACAGGAGGCTTGAGGTGCACAGGTGAGTTGCAAAACAAAGTTCACAGACATCCACGTAGAGCATGGAGATGGTCTGAGTGACCCCTTGCTGTTTGGATGGAACGCAAAGCTCAGCATGGTACCACAAGAGATTGCAGAGGCAGACACGAGAACTTATAGAAGAACTTATAGATCGATAAGCCGAGCATTCAGCGATTAAGCTTCTACAGCACACAACGCTGAACAGAGATTTCCGTATGTCACAAATAAATAATCCTGTACTCCTATTCTCTCTGCAGGCCCTTAAGAAGTTGCACAGATGAGGTGACTAATGGTACACAGGTATACAATGTGGAAAAAAAGTATTTAGTCAGCCACTGATTGTGCAAGTTCTCCGACTTAGAAAGATGAGAAAGCTCTGTTATTTTCATCATAGGTACACTTCAACTATGAGAGACAAAATGAGAAAGAAAAATCGAGGAAATCACATTGTAGGATTTTTAAAGAAGTTAATTGTAAATTATGGTGGAAAATAAATATTTGGTCAATAAATTTGGTTCAACTCAATACTTTGTAACATGACCTTTGTTGGCAATGACAGAGATCAAACCTTTCCCGTAAGTCTTCACCAGGTTGGCACACACTGTAGCTGGTATTTTGGCCCATTCCTCCATGCCGATCTCCTCTAGAGCAGTGAAATTTTGGGGCAACACGGACTTTCAACTCCCGCCACAAATTTTCTATAGGGTTGAGGTCTGGAGGCTGGCTAGGCCACTCCAGGAGCTTGAAATGCTTTTTACAGAGCCACTCCTTCGTTGCCCGAGCGGTGTGTTTAGGATCATTGTCATGCTGGAAGACCCAGCCACGTTCCATCTTCAATGCTCTCAGTGATGGAAGGAGGTTGCTTTGGTCCCAGCTCTCTGCAGGTCATTCATCAGGTCCCTCTGTGTAATTCTGGGATTTTTGCTCACCGTTCTCATGATCATTTTGACCCCACGGGATGAGATCTTGCATGGAGCCCCAGATCAAGGGGTCTTGTATGGTCTTGTATGTCTTACAGTTGCTCCCACAGTTGATTTATTCACACCAACCTGCTTGCCTATTGTAGATTCACTCCTCCAAGCCTGGTGCAGGTCTACAATTTTCTTCCTGGTGTCCTTCAACAGCTCTTTGGTCTTGGCCATGGTTGAGTTTGGAGTCTGACTGTTTGAGGCTGTGGACAGGTGTCTTTTATACAGATAACGAGGTCAAACACCATGATTTACAATTACATTCTTTAAAAATCCTACAATGTGATTACTTGGATTTTTTTTTCTCATTTTGTCTCTCATAGTTGAAGTGTACCTATGATGAAAATTACAGACCTCTCTCATCTTTCTAAGTAGGAGAACTTGCACAATCAGTGGCTGACTAAATACTTTTTTGCCCCAGTGTAGCGCTACAGGACCTGCAAGTGAGCAAACTGGAGGCACGCACAAGCGCAGAGCCAGATAGTAGCCATATAACTACAGAAAGACTAGAGGTTAGGGCAAAGTGAAAAAAGGAAAGAAAGGGAATAACGGTATACAAGTGCCAACAGGAAGAGGAGGACATGAGAATGGGTTTATGTCTGCAAACCCCAACACATCTGGTCCAATGGGTGATGATTTCTTTTACATAACTAGGGTAACATTAAGTTAGTTGCAGCTCATGACTTTCTAGCATGACAGACAGAGAACTAAAAAGCACAGTATTGAAGCGGGACTCCGTGTGTGATGAGGCATTTCCAGGGTTCAGGTCAATCCACTGTTAGCACTTAATGTGATTTCACATCAGCCCATATCCTTGCTAATGTGACACGAATTGGGCCATGGGCCATGGTTATAGTGCAGAAACAGGATATTAAACCCATAGAGGGAGCACTTACCAGGATTTGTCCATTGAAATAAATGCATTAATAACACATATTCAATACTTTGTTTCAGAATCCTACAACAAACTTGGGTATCTTACAAAAATGTCTAATGTTGATGTGATCTTATATGAAATACTCACCCAATCTTGAAGCAATTTTCAAAATGAAAACAGCTAGTGTGTGGAATCCATAAATAGCCATGACTTGACATGACTTTTCAGTACATGAAAATTAGCTCCTTCATTAGCAAAGCTAATAATGAGTAATCCTATAAGCTAGCTATAGGCTATCCTGCTATAAAAATAAATTCTATATTCCTTGGGGGGATGCTAGTTATTAGTTAGCCTGCTGATCCTCTGTTGAGACATTTCAAATTGTTACATTATCGCTTAACATAAAAACACCCCACATATTTGTAATTATTATGCAATAATGAATATAATTTCAGATGAGTTCATAAACAGCATCTACAGACGATATGGCTGAACCTGAAAATAAACACAAACACAAGTTTTTGAGGAAAGCGCAGTAGCATTTGTGCATTTTTATTTTTTTAATTGTGTGTGATGCAGCCCAGATAAAAGGTGTACATGTAATGCTGAGCTTAATCCTGGGATTTTATCCAGTCTAGCACATTCTCATCAAGAAAATACCTTCTCAAGGTTGCGTGTAGGCTGCAACTCACTATTCATTAACATGTTTTTAGCATTGCCCTTAATAGCATGTTGCATTCAGGGTGCTTTTCCAGAGAACACTTTGAACTTATTAGCATTAACTGTGTAATTCACTTTATCCTTCAAACCTCACCAATGTCTCTTCAAAATTGTAATGAGGTTGAAAAAAAAAATCCTTTGTGCCATTTGTGCAGAGTATGACCTCTATATATGTAATGCTTATTTATAACTAGCACAGCTTCAGAAGTAATTTTACAATGAACAATTGCTTTTTAAAATTAGAGTTCCCATATCAGCGACAAACATACCTTGGCAAGACACAGGGCTGGAGTGAATACTAAAGTATTCATGGCTGAATACTGACTAAACTGTTCTAAATGTATTGAGTAGGCAGCACAGTGGCACAAGCAGATGGCACTGTCACCCACCTAGCTCCAGACATCCTCAGTCCAATCCCAACCTTGGACTCCGCCTGTATGGAATTTTGCATCTTCCTGTTAGGTTAATTGGTCCACAAATTGCCCCAGTGTGAGTGTGCTTGACTAATATTGTTATAACCTTGCTCCTGTCACGAGTAGTCATTGATGCTGATGTGACATTACATAAATAATGAAAATAAATAAACAAACACGTGTAAAGTATACATTAAGAGTAATTTGCAGACTATTTTTACATTAGCAGTCACATTGTGGCACAAAGACACTTGGGTTGCACATCAGCAATTCACCTGGTGACCCCAGTTCAAGTCATGCATTGAGAGTCTGAGGGAGGAGAGGCTGACCATAACAGTGAACCATGTCGAACCCTACGATGGACTGACATCTCGTGTATAGCCTCTTGACACCTTTATATAAAATGGAACAAATTCATAAGTTGTCAAAACTTTACATGTCAGTTAAAAGACTGCCAAAAAAGTTCCTGTCACTTGTCACGCCATGACCTTTACTGAAAAATGTAATGCTGCTCACTGTTGTAATGCTTTAACACCTGTGCCAACATATACCTTGAGATATGGTGGTGCTTGAAAGTTTGTGAACCCTTGAGAATTTTATTTAAATTCTAAATTTTCCTCTGCATATACTGTATATAAAATCTAAAAAACTGTCGCCTCATAGCTCAAAGATCTCCGGTTTGATCCCAACAGTGGAATCCACCTGTGGCATCTGCACGTCTTCCCCAACGTCCGTGTGGGTTTACTCCAGTTATGCTTTTTTCCTCCCACATTCCAAAGACATGTATGTTAGGTTAAGACTTACAAAAGTAGGTAAAGCGACATCGCTGACATGGCCACTGATGCTGATAGCAACGTTCAATAAACCAAACAAACAAACAACGGTCTCTCTCACAATGGCTGCAATGGTGAACAACAATGGTGCAAGGTTGCAAGGAGAAAGTCATTGCTCTCAACAAAGGACATTGCTGCCCACCATGTGGCCTATGGACAATCCAGAAGGCTATTGAAATAAAACATTCAAAATATCATATTCGATTACTTTTCTTTGATTGCCTTTCTGTGCTTGCATTCTGGCTGTCTTCACACTTTTTATTAAAAGTACTATTTAAATTCCATACATATGCTTTCAGAGTGTACCGAGTTCAAACATTGTTTCCTAAACTCTGTTTGTTTACTATCTGCATTCTGCAATCTCCACTCTGGCCCAGCCTATCATTAACTTATCCACATAGCCATATGACTGGGGTGCTTCCAGAACTGGTGAGAATCTACGAACTGAGGGGCAACAAACCAGCGTCAGCGTGCTGGGCAGCCAAGGTTCATCGATGAGTAAGGACAACAAAGTCTATCCCATCTGCTCTGACTTTAGATTAGCAGAGCCAATGAGGCAAAAATCACATAATTTTTTAATGCTGTTTCCAGTTCCTGGAGGAATGTGCAACATCATACAGTGGGCTATGTGGAGTATGGGAATGCGTATCCACGGGCTGGTTAGAATTCTATGTCTACTATCAAAAGCACCTAAAATAGGCACACATGGGTCAGAAATGGACTTGGAACAATGGAAAATTTTGTCTAGTCAGATGTGTCATGCTTGGTTTTAGATCACCTGGATTACAGGGTATGTGTGTTGTTCACCTTGGGAAGTGATGGGACCAGGACATACTGTTGGGAGAAGGTGGATTGGGTGAGATGCTGTGAGCAGTTTGACACATCCTTCTAAGCACTGCAGTAACACCAAAGTGGTGGTGGTGCGTTAGTGTTGGAATGAGTGAATAAAACACAGTGGATCAGATCAAAATTCTTGGAGGAAAAACAATGAAATTGAAGCCAAAAGGGCTTGTTTGGGTTTGTTATTTGCATTTTTGCACACTTCCACACTGTTGATTTGCTGCTGGTCAAAATGATTGTGTCATGCTTACTTTATTTTTCTTGATTGCTTTTCTGTGCATGCATTTTGGCTGTCCTCCCTTTTATTTAAAGTACTATTTAAATTCCACACACACGCTTTCAGAGTGTACCGAGATCAAATCTTTGTTCCCCAAACGCCCTTTGTTTGTTTACTATCGGCATTCTGCAATCTCCACTCGGGCCCAGCCTATCGTTAACTTTTTTTCTGTCAAAGAGTTCCATTTTTAATGGTGGTCGAAATTATGATGCATCTCTAATTTATCTAATTATGAATGGTTTGAAAAGTAATGAAATTTAATTCATTGAAATCGATCATTTTTCCTTCTGTATGATGCGTGACATGCTGATGTTACCATTTTCGAGAACACCACATACTGGCAGAAGCTGTATGAGGTAAAACACTGGCAGATGGTGGGTTGCTGCCTGCTGCATCTAAGGTGAAGTTGGGCTTCTCCCATCCCCTGACACTACAAGCCATGTAGGCACTAACGTTCAGATTTCCTGGCAACCTTTGCCTTGACATATGGAAAGAACAGAGAAAACACTGTCACTTAGTGAGGTGTTAACAGGATGGTAAATCCTCCTGCCTCTCCTGAAGGTCAGGAAGGCTTGCTGCG
This sequence comes from Ancistrus triradiatus, assembly GCA_025084515.1. Taxonomy (NCBI): domain Eukaryota; kingdom Metazoa; phylum Chordata; class Actinopteri; order Siluriformes; family Loricariidae; genus Ancistrus; species Ancistrus triradiatus. Next base: position 151,056 of record JAJAGP010000523.1, read on the forward strand.
TAGGAGATGATACCTTAATTAATTCCATTAATGGGACTTCCCATAGGCCAACTCTACATCAGCCATACCTGTTGCAGTGTAATTTACAAAGTGCTTATGGGTGCTCACATTTGATAACTGTTATTATTGCATTCTGTATGTGCTTTCACTACCTTCAGACCAAAAGGCTATTTCAATAAACATGGGTTTCACACCATAGATCATTATTATTAGCAGAACGGCTGTTTTTAGGTTCTTACAAGAGATGTGGCACTGTGATGCCATTTTATAAATAAATAATCTGGTACATTTTTCCAGGGATCTAAAAGAAATGCCACAGTTCACGGTTTGTTAGTGTGTATTGTGCTGGAATGAGTGGATCAGACATAGCAGTGCTGCTGGAGTTTTTAAACACTGTGTGCTAACAGGATGCTGGTGGCTAGGAATTTTGGTTGGTGAACTTTTTTCAGTCAAGCAGATGAACTACAGACTGTAATTATAGAGCTACAAAAAGCTCCTATATGGTAAACAGATCTGACATAATGAACAGTGATTATCAAAACAAGGGGTGGTCATTTTTTTCTCATATGAATGTCAGGAAAAATGTTTTCTGTTTGAGAATGTCAGGGCTGTCTATGTAGACTTTTTTCTATATAGTGTACCACTGATCTAGTAAACTGGGCTTTAGCAATCAGAGTAATCAGTCCCTCTACAAGTGCTGGCATTCTCATTTCTGAACAATATACGTCATAGTCATTGCAGTCCAACTGGGCCTTTATGATTGTTTCTAAGATCTCATCTGAATGTCAGACCCCAAAATTATATTGATTTCTGGCAGCTTTTCTCATTGCAAAATGTCAATGAATGCAACTTCAAGACCTGCAGGTCAGTTCGCCGAGCACATTCATCATTATCCTTCACGGATTGGAATGCCTTTGGACAGAAACGGACTGGACTGATGCCTCTTAATCAGCAGGTCCGACGGAACCAATATATCATTGGCACTGTCAAGCCAGTGTTGTATTTCCCTTATCGAATGTGTGCATCACTTGATGGCTATAATTCTCAGAAAATGGTTTTAAATTATTATTAAAAGGGCAGCTCTGGTGACTCAGTTGTGAGAGCCAGCTTGTGGAAATGGCAGTCTCTGAGGGCCTGGTCAATTAATAGTTAGGGCTTGCAATGTGAAGGTCAGATGGTTCCTTTATGGAACACTGCAGTGGACTGGCCTTTTGCCCAGCGTGTATCTCTGCCTGCGACCAGTAAAAGTTAATTTTGAGTTATAATCCAGATCCTCAACCACGACCCTGAGGGGGGGGGGTCAAACAGAATGCTTTGCTAATATTCTTTCAGTCATAGATGGTACAGTAATTAGGTGTAACTGCAAAATTATATAAATATACTCCAGAATCACATTCTTGATTACACATTGAAAGAAACTGTATACTTGTGGGAATTTGTACTGCAGTCTTAGGGTCTTAAAGTAGGTGTTCAGACTCTTGAACAAACTGAGCTAGACTGTCATCTCAATGTGAAATACAATGCTGCATCCTATGACTGAAATGAATGGTGATACATCAAGCATTTGCAAGGGTCCACATGCTACAAGGAGTGAACCATAGCTTACAGTATTTAATAAATAAGCTTTGTACATTGCTTTAGGATGTATATGCAAGCTTTATTAAATCATCCCGGCATAAGTTTAGCCACTGCTGGATCAACTGTTAAGTATTAATCATAAACTTATTGAATATACCAAATCATCATAAAGTAAACCTTTTATGGACTGTGGAATATGTATTGATTGCCCTTCAAAAAAGTATATACAACCCCAAATCAGAAGACGTTGTGGAAAAAAAAAGTATGGAAAATGCAAATGTGACTTTTATTTCATTACAGACAGTATAAACCCAGGATATTTCATTTTTTTCTGGTCAACTTCATTTCATTTGCTAATAATCATCCATTCCTGCATTTCAGGCCTGCAACACATACCATATATATACACGTATATAATATTCATTATATCAAGGTTTTTGTTATACTGAGTCATTATTTTAATTTAAATTTTTAAGAATAATGCTACATCTTGTTGTATTTAATGTCTCCATATATTGAAATAGTCTTCTTTTATTCCTTAAAGTGAAATGGTTCAAATTTGAGAGGGCAATATATCCAACTAGAAGTTTTCCTTCCAGAATAGGCAGGTAATAAATCCTAGCTTGCGTTCTGATTGCTTAGGACTTCAGGGATCTTGAACAAGGCCTTACAGAGCAGTTTAAGCATCAATGTAATTAAGAAATGACAGCTGTATCAGCCAGTCAGGTTTTGTTTACTTATGATTGCAACCACCTGCTCAGAAAAAATGCTTGAAAACATGAATGTCTGTTTGTTTGTTCCAAATACTTCATTTAAATAGTTTGATTATTTAAGTGAAATAACTTCTTATTTCTTGTTCAGTGTGATGCTTGGTGAGGTTAGTATTTGTGTTTTTGGTACCAGAATACCAAGGTCTCAGACCTGCTATGTTTAACACAGTTTTGAAATGATGCAGCTGTACATGTACTTGATTTACATTTAAATTTACATTTATAGCTTTTATTCCCCAAACGGGTGGTACAGCTCTAATAGTCTAATTCAGTCTAATCGCCACTGAAAAAAAGTAGGGAACAAAACATACATTTTTAAAAAGTGGGGAACAGATAATGGTTCCAATGCTCATGGATATATGGTCCCTTGGGTTGGATAATAAAATCTTAACATTAAACTATACTGGTATAGAAAAAAAGAAACGACAATATACAGGTATGCATATTAAGTGTGTTTTATGTTATGTCTAATTTTGAAGCATATCTGGTGAAAATAAAGGATGCTCCATTCTTGTCTTTAAAAATGTGAAAATGTAAGCAGACAGTGTTGTATACATACACACAAGTTACTGCATTAGACAATTATTGTATAGTTCATTGCCACAAATCATCCATCAAGTGTGACAACTTTGCCACTCAGGTCAATTTTTTGGACATGAGATGATAGTAGAATATGATAGTCACAATTAGTCATGTCACCTTATTTCCTACAATAATTAAGGTCTTCACCTGCCCCCGCGTAAGTGCAGGAGGTCAGTGGGAGAGGGGGAAGGAGGAAAAATGTGCTGAATACTGTTGCTAGGTTTCTGACATATGATCAATGAGAAACATTCACATCAGCACAGCTGAACAAAAAAAACAGAAACCAGCTTGTAAACAGAAATAATACCCTTTAGGAGTAACTCTTTGAAGGGGAGATTGTTAATGGGGTGTCAAAAGCTAAACAATGCAATCTTGATGGGCCCACAGTAGTGATTCAATTCTTTCGGGCTACCTTTTGATTCACTTTTCAATGGGTGCTGTCCAGTATAAAGTCATACCTACAGGTTCATAATATTACTGTGTGTAACGATCCAGAGAAAAACATGTGAACGGTAATCATGGAAGCTACCAGAAACCAGTCTTATTGAAAGAGAACACTATGGCAGCTCAATAGCGAATTCTCTCAACTGTGGATAGGAAGCTGAGTTCAAATCCTGGTATGCTGCCTTTCCTGCCAAGAGCAGCTGCTTGGCTTAATTGTAATTATACACAGGTATGTGCCATTTAACGTTCGCAGTACATTCTGTGAAACAAGATTTTGACTGAAATGGACAGTGACCAGAGATTACCATAGTCACATAGTCTTTTTAGGCTACTGTAATGTAAATATAAAGAGTATTTTCAAAAATACAGCAGAAAAACACAAGTGACTGATGAATGATTGAAATGACTGATATGTTTGTTTGATGGAGGACAAAAATGCATTGATAGACAGTATTCATATCATCCAGATAAACAGAGACTGAACGAGTGAATGTGAACCAGCTTATATATGTATAGGTTAGAAAGAATACAGAGGACAAACAAAGGAGTACATATTCAATAGGAGAGGCACATACACTTACAAATGCCTTTTACAGCTTCGTACAAATAAGTAGCGAAATGTTATCCACACAAACACGAGTAACTTGCACTTAAGTATTATAATTCTTAAGATCTTGGACTAAAAGCAAATAGACGCTTAACTAAGCATACCTTTATAAATATAGTATGCACTTCAGGTGTTTAATCACATGGAACCTGGTGACATGTATGACAGGTATTTTGCTTATTACATGCATGACGAATAATTTGGAGTATAATGCCTACCATGACTTACACAACTATAGCACCTTAATAATACCTGTGACTGCACCCATTGAATTCCACATTAGGATCCAGAGCACGACCTAGACCCAGGATCAGTAGTAAAACTTTCCTTTTTGTATTCTAGTTCTTATGTATAGTCTGAGTTCCACATCAAACAACTTTCTAATACCACGTAACACATAATACTGAATAGCCACTTTATTAGAGACATCCAACCAGTAGCGTGTTGAACCTTTGTTGGCCTTCAAAACCACAGTGACATATCATCAAGCCAAAACCTCCAAGTACCACATATGACTCTTATCACAGAAACACATATACCACAAACACACTTGTACACAGTAGGTACAGTGGGGTAAAAAAGTATTTAGTCAGCCACTGATTGTGCAAGTTCTCCTACTTAGAAAGATGAGAGAGGTCTGTAATTTTCATCATAGGTAAACTAAGAGAGACAAAATGCAAAACTAAATCCAGGAAAGCACACTGTAGGATTTTTAAAGAATTTAATTGTAAATTATGGTGGAAAATAAATATTTGGTCAATAATTCTCAATTATTCAAGTTCTCCTACTTAGAAAGAAGGAAATTCCATTGTAAGATTTTTAAAGAATTTAATTGTAAATCATGGTGGAAAATAAGTATTTGGTCACCCACAAACAAGCAAGATTTCAAGATTTCTGTCCTTCACTCGTTACCTGTATTAATGGCACCTGTTTACCCTCATTATCTGTATAAAAGACACCTGTCCTCAAACAGCCTCAAATAGTCAGACTCCAAACTCAACCAAGACCAAAGAGCTGTCGAAGGACACCAAGAAGAAAAATGAAGACATACAAGACCATTGATAATCTCCCTCGATCTGGGGCCCCACGCAAGATCTCATCCCGTGGGGTCAAAATGATCATGAGAACAGTGAGCAAAAATCCCATAACTACACGGAGGGACCTGATGAATGACCTGCAGAGAGCTGGGACCAAAGTAACAAAGGCTACCATCAGTAACACACTAAGACGAGAGGGACTCAGATCCTGCAGTGCCAGGCGTGCCCCCCTGCTTAAGCCAGTACATGTCCAGGCCCGTCTGAAGTTTGCCAGAGAGCATATGGATCATCCAGAAGAGGATTTGGAGAATATCATGTGGTCAGATGAAACCAAAATAGGACTTTTTGGTAAAAACTCAACTGGAGGAAAAATGATGCTGAGTCGCATCCCAAGAACACCGTGAAGCATGGGGGTGGAAACATCATGCTTTGGGGCTGTTTTTCTGCAAAGGGGACAGGACGACTGATCTGTATTAAGGGAAGAATAAACGGAGCCATGTATCGTGAGATTTTAAGCCAAAACCAAGTTAGTTGGTTAAGCCTGACTGTCTGCTGCCTGACCCCCGCTCTCTATAGTCAGCCCCTAACTAACCCTGCCACAAGACTATGGGCAGGAGATGAGAGCAGCACCATCCCGAATGGGATGGACACCATCCCACCCTAAAAAGCCAGGCTTACCCTCAAAGGTTGTCCAATTATCTATAAAGCCTACATTATTTTCATCATTTCTTCCACATTCTGATGCTTCGTTTGAACTTCAACAGGTCATCCTGAACATGTCTACATAGCTAAATGCATTGAGCTGCTGCCATTGGTTGGTTGATTAGATATTTGCATTAAAAAGCAGTTGAACAGTGGCCAGTGAGTGTATAAATAGCTATTACTACTAAATGGTACACCATAAACCCAGCGTTCACTTCTATTTACTTACATTTAAATCCTTTTAAGAAGCTCTATTGGAAATATATCTCAGATTTCACCCTGGAGCTCAAAGAACTTGCTGGTGCTGGTAAAGCATCCGATTAATCTAGATCATAATTCTGCAGCTCATGTCAGTACCTGGTAAAGTATCCGGTCATATTGTATTAGGAATATTGAATTTAAATTGGCTACATATTAAGTTTCAAAATGTCCTGTTATTAATCTTTATGCTCTTTCCAAGCTGGCTGATCTAACACAGTTTAGCCCATGCCATGCTCTTTGTCATGTCAGGCCTAATCTACAGGATCAGTTGCAGCTCAGTTGGGGGAGATGATTTTCTGTTATCTTCACTAAACTTTTAATAGTGTCACAATTAATATTAGAAACAAAATTCTTACAAATATTTGTAATTTCAGGTAAAAATATAATTATTAAAAATATAATTCAGTCTGACCTATTTGTGGTCAGTATATGTTTTACCATAAATCACCCATGTTGGTTCCATATTTATGTAAAGCACTGTAAGAAAATTGCATTTTAAGCACAAAACTGTTACGGGTCACCATATTTTTAGCATTGGCTAACCCGTTAAACTAATTAGTTATTAGTGTACTTTAGGACCAAATATGCAGTTAGTTCTGACAGAGGAGTTTGTAAAATATAATGGTAAATGACATCCACGCGATTACTAATCAGCTGAATGACGGGGGCAGCCAAGGGTGAAGCGTGCCAAATGGAACTGGAAGATGCAGGATACCGAAGCGTCTTCCAGCATCTTCTTTGTGTCATGGCGATCGCTTAAAGTGAGGATAAGGGGGAAAAGGACCGTGGGGAAATCTCTGTTCCTACACTAGGGTCTAAACCCTACCTTACCTCAGGCCTTCCAAAACCCTACGCGGCCGATCTCCTTTTGCGAGACCAGTCTACCGCTAATCCTATAGGGGCCAAAATAGTGTGAGATACCGCCTAGAAAACCCGCTGTAGCGTTGAGGCAGCAAGAAGGTCGTGTCATGCAGCAACATCTGCCGAGCTCAAGACCAGTCTTAAATACCTGATTTAGCAGGTGCTGCATATCAACTCAATCATGCAGATGCACAACCGCGGTTACTGTCAAGGTCGAAGGATGGAAACTAAGCCAACGCCGCTCCCTAGCCTTGGTTAGATGGTACGACCTTTAACAAAAACTACATCTAGTAAATAAAAATTATACATTTTTTCACTACAAACATTGTTCACAAATGTCCATCAGAGCATCACACACTCACTCTCTTACTCACAGCTGCAATTTAGAGTAACAAATTCAATCACTGGCATGTCTTGAAGCTTTTTATTTTTATGAATCTCCCATTGCCAGTTCCCATATCCTGTTAAACTGTCTCTTTTACTCCTACCATGCTGCTAGTGTACATGAATAGCACATGAATCATGCCTCTAACAGCATCCTTCCACCAGACTAAATAACATTTGTGTGGAATACTTCACTAATGATATTGTCCATTCTTAGTGTCTTATCATACCACTTCCGTGACCTTTGCTAAGTGTCAACTGAACATTGTACTAGTGAAATGGTTGCTCTGATAATAGTTAAGGTCAGGATATGAGCTTAAAAAGCCAGCACCTTATATCAGCATGACAGGGCAGCTTCAGCCTGAAGACTCATTAGCACCAAGCAACACCAGCAAACACAGGAAATGATCTCAGCGTTTATAGCTGGGAAGCCACAGAGGAAGCTTGAGTAATCAGAGCAAACGAGTCCATGTAGATTCGACTCCATGTAGCTCCTAATTTCTTCTCTTCTGTCTAGTTTTGGAATAAGTTATTAGGATATTTTTGATCACAAGTCATGATGTCATTGACAGCCTAAAGCAGACCATGAACAACAGTAATGAACAATGCAGAAATATACATTATATAGAATAAATATTTATGGACACACTTTGTAATCTTTAATACAATATTTCAGGCACATTCACTGCTAACATGCTTATACAGACATGAAATGTCCATCAACAAGCAGTGGCAAAATGACTCAGTGAGTCTCAAAATGACACTTTCATAGATTTCCTCCTCAAGAAATTCATTTAATCAACTGGTCTGTCCTTATAAAACAAAGTCCATAAAAAGATAGTTTGTCAACATTGTTAGAAAACTTGACTGACTTACACAGAGCCCTGATGTTAACTCTGTCTGACACATTTGAGAAAAAAATGGAATGCCAACAGTAATCCAGGGCTTATTTTTCAGCATCAGTGCCTGACCATACAGCCATGTTCTGAAATCTAGTGGAAAGCATTATCAGAAGAGTAAAGGCTGTTGTAGCAGCAAAGGGGTGACAAACTCCATACTACTACCACACACATTTTTGGATGTCTATAAACTTATGGCTATGTAATATATTTAAATAAGGGAATAAGAACAAGAGTAAATATCCAGTGAGCAGCAGTTCTCTGGGCAAAAATGCCTTGTTGATCCCAGAGGTCAGAGGAGAATGACACATCAATCACCTTTCGTCCCCATTCTGATGCTCAATTTGAATTTCAGCAGTTCATCTTGATCATGTCATGTACTGACTTTCTGCCATGCAATTGGCTGATTAGATATTTACATTAATGAGTGGTTGAACATGTGTACCTAATAAAGTGTATTTAATAAAGTGTATTTATCCTAAGTACATATCATGTAGAAGCCATGTATTTTTGTTCCTAGATAAATGTGTGATAAATTCTGTGTGGAGTCTGCATGTCCTCCCCGTGTCCGGGTGGGTTTACTCCGGGTACTCCGGTTTCCTCCCACAGTCCAAAGACATGCAAGTCAGGTTAATTGATTACATTAAATTGGCCTGGTTTGAGTGTGGTCTCTGGCGACAGACAGAGCAAGGCGTCAGGCTGGAGTGTTCTCGGTTGCATCAAAGTGGTGGGCGGAACCCGCATCCGGCGGGACAGGCGTCAAGAAAGAAGAAGAAGAAGACTTCAATACGAACATTTTATTCAATGTTTTTTCTATGAGGTTTATTTTGTGACTCATAGGAAAACCTTTCTTTTTGTATTTTGTTTATCCAAGTGACATACAAATAGAACATTTGGGCAAAGATGGCCATATAAGTCCTCAATTTGCCAGCCCTTTCGCATAGGAGGTCCGTGCACATGGTATTGAGAGACTTGAGGTGTGGACATCCCAAATTGCAGATTAAAAAGGGGATCAATCAAAACATTAAAAACAAACAATTTCTTGTATGGGTATCTGTATATAAGAAAATGATGCAATAAAAGAAGTAACAGTTTTATGTGACCACAACCTTTATTATTGCACTGTGAGATGGGTAACTTTTTTCTGTGTCACAAACCCAGACCTCATCCCCAAGTGGGTTTGTAACTCAAGAGCCTCCAATGAATTGGAACTTACACCCCTGATGCAGGGATAGACAAGGAGGGTCTGGTCCTGAAAGACCAGTAAGGGTCTGGTGCAGGATAAAGGCTGGGAAGAACCGACAGGGCCAAGTGCTCAATATTAGGATCTAATGCAGGAAAGGCTGGGGTGAGTGTGTTCATAGATTCTTCTAGTCTACCAAGCACCAAACCCAAGTGACAGAAAAACATTCCACTAATTAAAAACATGACTCAAACCTTACCTTGTAAGAGATGGGCTATGACCTGAGTGTCTCAGGTAGAGCCCTGTCTCGCAGAGCTGAAATACGCTGGTTCGTATCCAGCCTCTGAAGACGTGAGAGGTGTGTAGCGTTTCAGGTTGGTGAGATTTCTTACCATTTCCCATTTTTGGCTATCTATACTTCTACATACAATCGTTTGCCAATTTATCTGATACCTTTCATGTAAGTGCACTTTATAGAAATAATGTTACTGACTGTAATGTTTTTGGTTCATAAATGGAAAGTGAAAACCATAGGACCATCACTGACCAAGAGTAATTTATATTTTTTACCATTCTCAATACAACAAGGACACTGATGTGGTAGTGTGTAAGTGACTAGGTAAAACCAATTTGATTAGAATAGTCTGGCAACCTAAAATGTCCAGCCAACAGTGTCCCGAAACTGATGACTCTCATATGATGGGAGTATACTGCACACATAAAAAAAAAATCCAAACTACAATGCTGGTCTTGATACACTTGGACTAGTAAAACATCCACTATCACCCCATCGCCCCTGAGAATGGCTCACCATCTAAGCAACTGATAGTGTTGTAGTACTTGAGTCTGCTCAAATGACTGTTCTTGGTCTCGTCTCAGTCTCGATCTCATTTGGACTAGGTCTTGTCTCGATCTCAGATTATGGTAGACTCAGAAATTCTGGTCCAACCGACACACCCTACAGTATTCCCTCACCACGGAGGTGCAAGCGTTGTTGTCGCACAGCTCCTGAGACCACTGGGTCTTGTGTGAAGACTGCATATCCTCCCCGTGTTTACATACGTTTACTAGGGGTAAATCAATAAGCAAACGATATCTGAATATTCTCAAATGCTATCTGTACATGTCTCTGCCTCACTGTATGTGCATCAGTGCAATCAAATAGGCCAGAGCGGTCTCCACCGCTATCACTAGCATCACCAGCAAACCGTAATGAATCATATTATTATGCTGAGTGCAACTTTCATTTCTGTCAGTTTTTCAAGCAACTGATTGGCTGTTAAGGTTATGCTCTACAGTTGAAATTGTTGGACAAGAGTACAGCTCTGTTCCCCAAACTGAAAATCTGAAAGTAGAATGATACAGGCGTATCATAAAGAGCTCAACTTCAATCATTATAATGATGTGATGCCAACTGCCACCCACAACCAGTCCAACAAAAAGGTTGTGGGATTCTCTCTGTTATATGTGAAAGGTTGGAACATCTTGTGTAAATACAAGGACAGTGGACAAATAAGGACATAATGACAAGAATCCTGGTCTCTGTCTCTGTTTGAAGGCTTCAGTAAACCAATTTTCTGTCTGTAGAAATTTTCGAGTCTGTAGAATGGTTGGCAAGGCTAAATACTCTCAGCACCTAAGTCATCAATGAATGAAAGCTTATGACAGCAAGAGCTCTTTCTTTTCATACAACTGTAAGGATAAGGTTCTTTCACTCTCAGAAATAGATGTTAGCTTTTTAATGATACGTTTATAAGCATAGTGAACAAGTCTAGTTAAATGTGCCGTAAAAGGCATGAATTATAGGTTCTTTATGTCACTGCAAACAGCTACATTGCATTTTATTTTTCAATATAGTAGACCCTTTAAGTCAAATCAAATGTCAAGTATGTGCAATTTTATTCTATATCTGAGAGGTAAAGGTTTACACCAGCATTTACATGCAATAATCAGAGGTGGGTGTCACAGAAGTGCAACAGATAATGTTGGTGCCCAGCAGTGCAGGTCTATGTGGAGTCTGTGTTTCTAAAGTTTATTTCTGGAATAGAAATTGGCAGTACAAAACCATGTTCTCGATAAATGCAGTGAGCCATTGTTATTTTGCAGCATACAGGTCAATCCATGTGCCAGATTGACAGGAAACTGAATATTTCATACAAATGACAGGAAACTGAATATTTCATACAAATGTGTCCAATACACAGTTGAGAGCAAAATGGATCTATCTATGATATACCTTTAGTTTAAAATTCCTCTGACTATCTTCATAGACTGACAACTAAAATACCCAGGTGTTCACTCTGAGAATTTGATAAAAGAAACAGCTGTATGAAATAATCACACCCTGAAAGAGAGAATAGGTATTGAAGAGTATGAAAATTTGGATTCAAACAATGACTAAAAATAGTGGTGCTTTGCTAATCTGAAATTTTATGTACTTTTTGATTTCATATTCTGTGGTTTAATCCAGGTTACAACATAAATTCAGGCTCACTTTTGCGACCAGTCTCAAGTTATCGGCTTACTAATCTTTATGTATTATGGTATTATTCAAATACCATTAACACAAAGCTTTCTAATGCTTGCAACATTTCTAGTTCTTTACATTTTTTCTAATGCTTTTAATTGGACCCATAATGCAGACTTCGAAAGCATAAAGTCTGGTTTAAGCAGTTTATGTGACAAAACTGAGACAAATGAGGGAGATCAGAGTTCTTAGGGAGATGGTACACATTTTGGACGTTTCTGTACAAGGTAGCAGAAAGCAGTTGAACAGTGTTCTAAGGAAAAACTAGTACTTATTTAAATGACTGCCTTTACATGGGTTTCTTTAAAGTACAGTGGTAACTTGGTTCTTGTCGTTAATTCGTTTCAAAAGGTTTGTTGTTAACTGAAACGGACAATTACAGAGCAAATTTTTCCCATAAGGAATAATGTCAATTGAATGAATCCGTTCCAGTCCTCCAAAAAATCCACACTGTATGAGGCATTATATGCATTAATGGAGTTGTATTGTACAGGTGCTCCCTGATTTATGATGGGGATATGTCCCAACAAATCCATCATAAGTTAAATGTATCATGAAATTAGGAGTTAAATGAGTGTTTGGTAGAGCGTGTATGCTGAGCGCTTGTACTGTAAAAGTGAGCGCACTTACTGTATTGGTGAACTCACAGTGCTAGCATAGCTGCTAATCCTAACTTCAGCATTAAGTTCCTGTTTCCCTTTTGGTTGGCAGTCCATACAACCCTTTTTAGCACCATGGAGACTTATCTGCCCTATGTCAAAATAAAGAAAAACACTATAAAAACAGCAGAGATCTTCACTGAGCAACAGGTACAGTGGAGCAAAAAAGTATTCAGTCAGCTTGCCACTCATTGTGCAAGTTCTCCTACTTAGAAAGATGAGAGAGGTCTGTAATTTTAATCATAGGTACACTTCAACTATGAGAGACAAAATGAGAAAAATCATCCAGGAAATCAAATTGCAGGATTTTTAAAGAATTTAGTTGTAAATTATGGTGGAAAATAAGTATTTGGTCAATAAATTTGGTTCAACTCAATACTTTGTAACATAACCTTTGTTGGCAATGACAGAGGTCAGACGTTTCCTGTAAGTCTTCACCAGGTTTGCACACACTGTAGCTGGTATTTTGGCCCATTCCTCCATGCAGATCTCCTCTAGAGCAGTAATGTTTTGGGGCAACACGGACTTTCAACTTCCTCCACAAATTTTCTGTAGGGTTGAGGTCTGGAGACTGACTAGGCCACTCCAGGACCTTGAAATGCTTTTTACGGAGCCACTCCTTCGTTGCCTGAGTGGTGTGTTTGGGATCATTGTCATGCTGGAAGACCTAGCCATGTTCCACCTTCAATGCTCTCACTGATGGAAGGAGGTTTTGGCTTAAAATCTCACGATACACGGCCCCGTTCATTATTCCCTTAACACGGATCAGTCATCCTGTCCCCTTTGTGGAAAACCCCCAAAGCATGATGTTTCCACACCCATGCTTCACAGTAGGTATGGTGTTCTTGGGATGCGACTCAGCATCATTGAGATCTTGCATGGAGCCCCAGATCAAGGGAGATTATCAATGGTCTTGTATGTCTTACAGTTGTTCCCACAGTTGATTTATTCACACCAACCTGCTTGCCTATTGTAGATTCACTCTTCCCAGCCTGGTGCAGGTCTACAATTGTTTTCCTGGTGTCCTTCAACAGCTCTTTAGTCTTGGCCATGGTTGAGTTTGGAGTCTGACTGTTTGAGGCTGTGGACAGGTGTATTTTATACAGATAACAAGGTCAAACAGGTGCCATTAATACAGGTAACACTTGGAGGACAGAAGAGCTTCTTAAAGAAGAAGTTACAGGTCTGTGAGAGCCAGAAACCTTGCTTGTTTGTGGGTGACTGTAACGCCGCAAGGAGTGAGGAGGCAAACGCAGGCCGTAGAGAGGTAAGGCAGGCTTTATTACAACAAACGAATGCAATGCAGGAGTAGAGAGCTACGTGACTAGGCTAGAGAACCTTGTCGAGAAGTGTGTGACTGAGGGTGTGTGGTGGTTATATGTGTAGTGGGAGGAAGTCCGGAATGACAAACAGGTGCAGGTGATCAGTAGGTCGGCGAGGCAGAGCGAGGCAAGGTGCGAGCGGGTGGAGCGGCGCTGGAGGCGGGCGTGACAGTGCCCCCCCTCGAAGGACTCGTCAAGGCGGGAGCGTGGCAAGAGACGGGGAGCGACGATGCTTTGCGCGGGCTGCCCCGCGGCCTGGGTGCCGGTCGGTCGGGCCGGGAGGCGTGAAAGTCCCGGACGAGGAGGGGGTCCAACACGTCCCTTGCGTCGACCCAGCTGTTCTCCTCCGGGCCGTAGCCCTCCCACTCGACCAAGTATTGGAGGCGCGAGGCCCGCCGGTGGGAGTCTAGGAGACAACGAACCGTGTAGGCGGGGGCCTCCGGCAGGGCCGGTGGGTGGAGGCTGGTCCGAAGGAGAGGACTCCGCCAGCGGACCGGGCACCCAGGGCTTCAGGAGCGACACATGGAAGACGGGAGAGACACGGAGATATGAGGGCATTTGCAGTCTGTAGGTCACGTCATTAAGTTTATGGGTGACAACGTATGGACCCAAAAAGCGGGGAGAAAAAGGGGTACTTCCCTGCGAGGTGCGGAGTCCCTGCGAGGAAAGCCAGGCGCGGTCCCCGGGTTGGAAGTCGGGAGCGGAGCGGCGGCGGCGGTCCGCGTGCCGCTTGTATCGACGGATGGCCTTTTCGATGCGGAGATGCACCTGGCACCAAACGTCCTCTCTGCGGCGAAACCACTGGTCCACGGCCGGGGCATCCGATGGCATGGAGTCCCAGGGCACGAAGGGAGGCTGGTATCCCAGGACGCATTGGAAGGGTGTGAGCCCGGTGGCGGAGTGCCGGAGGGAGTTTTGCGTGATCTCGGCCCATGGCAGGTACTGCGACCAGTCGAGCGGGTTGTGGAGACAATAGCAACGCAGGAACTTCTTCAGCTCCTGGTTGGAGCGCTCGCACTGGCCGTTAGTTTGCGGGTGGTACCCAGTGGTGATGGTGGTGCCCAGCTTCTTGAAGAACGCGCGCCACACTGCAGAGGTGAATTGGGGGCCCCGGTCTGTGAGGACGTCTTCAGGGATGCTGAAGTGACGGAAGACGTGTGTGAAGAGGAGTTCAACTGTCTGGAGCGCGGTTGGCAGCTTAGGAAGAGGGATGAAGCGGACGGCACGGGAGAATCGGTCTATCACTGACAGGACGGTGGTGAATCCGCGGGAAGAAGGGAGGCCTGTGACGAAGTCAAGGGCGAGGTGAGACCAGGGTCTGAGCGGCACGGGCAAGGGACAGAGCAGACCTGCTGGTAGAATTCGAGGGGTCTTCGCTTGAGCGCAGGTGCTGCAGGAGGAGACGAAGCGGTGGACGTGCCTGCGCATGTTCTCCCACCAGAAGCGCGCGGAGAGCAGTTGGTACGTGCGCGTCTCTCCGGGGTGACCCGAGCAGAGAGAGGTGTGTGCCCAGGCGAGGAGGCGATCGCGGAGGTCCTGAGGCACGAACTTCTTGTCTGGTGGGCAGGACGGTGGAATGCGCACCTGGGAGAGCCTTTCCTCCAAATCCTGTTCGAATTCCCACTGTATGGCTCCGACAGTGCACGAGGATGGGAGGATAGGCACAGATGGGTCGTCGGGGACCGGTTCGGGATCGTGGCTCCGAGAGAGGGCGTCGGCCTTTGTGTTCTTCGTCCCTGGCCGGTAGGTGATGAGGAATTGGAAGCGAGAGAAGAAAAGGGACCATCGCGCTTGGTGGGGGTTGAGTCGCTTGGCTGACCTGAGGTACTCCAGGTTCTTGTGGTCAGTTAGGACGGTGAATCGATGTTTGGAACCCTCCAGCCAGTGCCTCCACTCCTCCAGAGCCAACTTGACAGCCAGCAACTCCCGATCGCCCACGTCGTAGTTGCGTTCGGCAGGGGTCAGTTTGTGTAAGTAATAGGCGATGGGGCACAGTTTAGGCGGATCGCCGAGGCGTTGAGAGAGAACAGCACCCACACCGGTCGAGGATGCGTCCACCTCCAGGACGAAGGGGTGATCGGGATTAGGATGGCCCAGAACGGGAGCTCGGGTGAAGGCGACCTTGAGCGCCTCGAAAGCCCGCTTCGGAGGACCAGCGGAGAGAGCGCAGCTTACCCTGCAGAAGCACGGTGAGGGGCGCCACCGTGCGGCTGAAGTCCCTGATGAAGCGCCGGTAGAAATTGGCAAAGCCCATTTTTCCGCTTTGACGCAAAGATGGTGAGAATGGAGTCGTTCGAGTACCTGGCGTACCTGGTTGACGTGGGTGCTGAAGTCCAGAGAGTACACGAGGATGTCGTCGAGGTAGACCATGACGAACCTGCCGAGCATGTCCCAGAGCATGTCGTTGATGAAGGCTTGAAACACAGACGGGGCGTTGGCCAGGCCGAAGGGCATCACCAGGTACTCGTAGTGCCCGGTGCTGGTGCTGAAGGCCGTCTTCCACTCATCGCCATCCTTCACACAAATGAGGTTGTAGGCGTTCCGCAGGTCGAGTTTGGTGTACCATTGTGCCGCACGGAGGTGCTCCAGGGCCGAGGGCACCAGTGGAAGCGGGTAGGCGTAGCTGCGTGTGATCCGGTTCAGGTCCCGATAGTCAATGCACAGCCTGAGGCCGCCGTCGCGTTTAGGCACGAAGAAGAAGCCCGCCGAGACAGGAGAGGTGGAAGGCCGGATGAAGCCGAGGTTCAGGTATTCCGAGATATACTCCGACATGGACTTTTCCTCGGCGGCGGAGAGCGGGTACAGGCGTGCTTTGGGCAAGGAGGTACCTGGCAGGAGGTCGATCACGCAGTCGCAGGGACGGTGCGGAGGAAGAGCTGGGGGTGAGGTCGTGCCGAAAACTGGAGCCAATTCCGCGTACTGAGCAGGGACGTTGGGAGGAAGAGGATCCGGCTGGGTGAGCGGGAGCGAGTGCAGCTGCAAGGCGGGTCGGAGAATGCAGCGTTCCAGGCAACGAGGTGACCAACGGGTGAGCTCGAGGGTAGACCAGGAGATGAGCGGGTCATGATCACGGAGCCAGGGGAGTCCCAAGATGATGGGGTACGTAAGGGATCCAAGTGGATAGAGCGTGATGGTTTCCTGGTGAGTCGCCCTGATGAGCAGGCAGAGAGGGGCTGTGACCCGGGTGAGGAAGCCCGAGCCGAGAGGGCGGCCGTTGGCCGAGGAGACGCGGCACTTGAGAGGCAGATTGGTGCAGGGTATCTTCCATTGGGAGACGAGGTGCTGGGCGATGAAATTGCCTTGCGCGCCAGAGTCAATCAATGCTGTAAGAGGTACATCATCGTGACCGAATCGCATGACCACAGGAAGGGTAAAAGAAGACTCAAGCGAGGTTCGACTCACCCGGGGTGTGCATGCTGGGACTCTGGCACGCGAGGCGGCAGGTTCGGATGAAGGAGCGAGGTCGCAGGTGGGACGCAGATGGCGGTCCGAGCCGCAATAGCAGCACAAGCCTTGCTCGAAGCGACACAATGAGGGACACAATGAGGGCGATACGGACCGCATCGGACTCAGGTGGTGAGCTGGTGAAATACAGCTGACACTGGAGGAGGAAGCCTTCGCAGCGTTCCGGATTGCCGTCGTACTTTTCCAGGAGAGCGATGCGGTAGGCCGCTGAAGGCTGGCGAGGAGGACTGGGAGGAAGAGGAACTGCCGCAGCGGGCTGCACAGCGGAGGAAGACGAAAGCTGGGACACTCGCTGAGTCAGGTCGCTGACGGAGGGCACCAGCGCGTTGAGCGAGCTCTGGTTCTCGGCGAGCACTGAAACCACTCCTACTATCTCCTGAACCCGAGCACGAAGGTCGGCGAGCTGTTCTGCTGTGGAAGCGTCGGGGAGCGAGCTGGTGGCCGCTGCCTCCATGTTATCGGCTTCTCGATCTGTAACGCCGCAAGGAGTGAGGAGGAAAACGCAGGCCGTAGAGAGAGGTAAGGCAGGCTTTATTACAACAAACGAATGCAATGCAGGGGTAGAGAGCTACGTGACTAGGCTAGAGAACCTTGTCGAGAAGCGTGTGACTGAGGGTGTGTGGTGGTTATATGTGTAGTGGGAGGAAGTCCGGAATGACAAACAGGTGCAGGTGATCAGTAGGTCGGCGAGGCAGAGCGAGGCAAGGTGCGAGCGGGTGGAGCGGCGCTGGAGGCGGGCATGACAGTGACCAAATACTTAATTTCCACCATGATTTACAATTAAATTCTTTATGAATCCTACAATGTGATTTCCTAGATTTTTTTTCTCATTTTGTCTCTCAAAGTTGAAGTGTACCTATGATGAAAACTACAGACCTCTCTCATCTTTTTAAGTTAGAGAACTTGCACAATCAGTGGCTGACTAAATACTTTTTTGCCCCACTGTATTGTAATCTAACCACTGAATCACTAGTTGAATCTCATTTCAGGGGCTGCATCCTTGGGAGGCTGCATTTGAAGACCAATTGCGCCATAGCAGCCCTAGGCTGTCCCATTTCAAAGGCTCCTTTGTATGCGGCCAAACAAATGCGGCCTTCTTTTCCCTGAAAACGAAGGCTACATTTGATGTATCGTTGGCGACCTAAAATATCCCGAGGTGCATTGCGCATCAAGGGAACTTAGGGATATCGGAACGGTTGGCTGAGGAATCTACATTATTTAAATTTAAGGATTTAAAAACTCGAATAGGTAAATGCTAAAAAGCAAAAGGGCAACATTTTTTTGTTTTCTTTTAGGGACCAAGGAGCAAACGGAGACCTTTATTAAACTGCTTGGGGGAAAATGAATGCCAGTGCCTGCAGTGAAGCGTCTCCTCCAATAATTGAAAAACCAAAAACAGCATATAAACTTAATTCAATTTCTGGCTCCATTGTTATAACGCTTATTGCTGTTTTGTGATACGGTGCAGGCAGGTGGTTCTGTGACACAAACAGGAAATCCAAGGCAGAGTAGACTATCTCATTTCGGTTCGGCCTTCGTCACAGTCTACCCGGCCTTCCAAGGACACACCTTCAGAGACCGCGTTCTTCGAAGGATGCAGCCCCTGAAATGGGATTCAGCAACTGTGTACTGAATTGTGAATCACGAATTGTGAATCAAGTTTCTGCTGAAACGACTCATGTGGCTTGACTCATATAAGTTTAAGCAAGTGCACTGCGTTCCGAGCAAACAATGAGAACCGAGATTAATTTTTATGGTCAATAAGTCACAAGAACTCGAATTCAACGAGTTCCGAGGTGGTGGAGAAACGAGGTACCACTGTACAAATATTTTATTTGTGTATTGCTTTTGCGTTCAGAAACCTTTTGAAAGTAATGAATATAATTGTACTTTTAATGGCTTTATTAATCATTAACAATCTAGACTGTGGAAAACAGTGATGTGAAAATTTGCATTAATAACTTTTGTATTTTCTTTTATCAGCAGTAACATTTCCTTCTGCATAAATATTATCTAAAACAGAATCAAACAAATCAGTCCAAAATGTTATACTTTGTAATTCATTTATTGCTGAAATTATCCAGTGTTAAATATCTGAGAATGGCAAAAGTATGTGAACCTCTAGGATTAGCAGTTAATATGATGGGGAAAATACAGTCAGGTATTTTCAATCAATGGGATGACAATCAGGCGTGAGTGGGAACCCTGTTGTATTTAAAGAATAGAGATCTATCAAAGAACTCAATACAAATGTTTGTGGAAGTGTAATATTGCAGGAGCAAGCAGATTTCTGAGGTTCTCCAAAAAAGAATTATTGATACTCATCAGACTGTCAAAGATTACAAAACCATGTCAAAGAAGAATCAATCCACAATCAGATAGATTGTGTACAACCTGAGGAAACTCAACACCATTCAACATTCAGTAGGAGTGATTGACCAACAAAGATCATGACGTGTAATATTCAGCTAAGTCACAAAGGAACCCAGGGAAACGTCTAACCAACTAAACTCTCATATTGGCTAATGTTAATGTTGAGTTCACCAAAAGAATGCTGAACAACAATGGTATGGAGAAAGACATTGCTTTCCAAAAACAGTGTAGAGTGGTGAGAGGAATTTTAAACTATTCTGGCCCTTTTTCCCTTCTGGTCATGCCATTGAATTTCAGTCAGGTTACAGCCTGCTGATTTACTTGTGTGTTTTGCGTCATAGTCTTGTTGCATCATCCAACTTCTATTAAGCGTCAGGCGAGAATGCTCCTCACATTTTCTTTTAAAATTTCTTATTTCTTATTAGCCAGTCCCTAGCATTCGCCAGTCATGGTACTTAAAGTTTTGTATTAAAAGAGTTTTGAGTGACCAGAGAATCTTTTTCCTCATGCTGTCAATCCTTTAAATGCCTTTGTCTTATGCCTTTTATGCAAAATCCTGTCTCGCCACTCTACAATAAACACTTGACTGAAAAAGAATTGGAAAAAGATGGTTATTTTACAGTAATTTTCCCATTTTACAGATGATGGTTAGAGAAACTTGAGTTCTTGTTTTCCACCCTGAAACCCTTGTTTTCCACCCTTGGTTTTTCCAAACTTTTATATTCACAATTATTCATTACAGTGTGCTCCAATGAACGATCAAAGTTTTAGAAATGATCTAAGATCATCAATGATATTAGATCTAAACTCTTCGGCGAGTTCCTTGTTTTTTGTCCTGAAGTGCAGTGTGAAAAATTGGAAATTATACAGACATATGTGTGTCTTCATAAACCATGTCTAGTCAATTAAATTTGCCACAGTGGGCTAAACAGTGGTGCAGGGGATACTGCTGTTATAACAAGAGGCTCAGAACACTGGAGTTGAAGCCAAGTTAAGGGTTATTGCCATGGAAACGAAATCCAGACACTAGCAGGGTCAAAAACTAGAACTAATATATCACACAAGCAGACAGAAACCAAAGGATGTAGAGCAAGAATCAGTATCCAGAATATACACAGCCAAGAGGGTCAAAAAAACATGCCATATCAGAGAATTGTACAGCGTGGTTAGTGCAAGACTCCACAAAGTTCAAATCTTGTACTGGCCCCTTAATGGTCACTCTGCAAGAACAGGTGACCTAGTAAACAGAAGATTGTGACCTCTGCAGGCAGGGACATGATGTGACAGCTGTCACCCCACAGCCCCTGAGACCCTGAGTTCAGTGTACTTCAGTTTTCACCCACATTCCAAATACATGTTTTAGGTCAGTTAGCATCTCTGTGCTGCTGGTTAGGGCCTGGCACTCCAGCACCCCAGATTTGATTAGGCGCATACGGATGCACCGGACCTCAGTTGGAGTGCCACAGCGAAGTGTCTGAATATTTTTTTTTACAGGAGGTTTTTTTCTAAAAATTTCTAAGAACATTCTCAAAACATTTTATCTTCATCAATATGGATTATTGAGAGTAGCTTGGAGGACAAAAATTGCAATCTCAATAATTTACAATTAAATTAACACGACGTGTCCAAAAATAAAAGAGGGCTGAATATCTACTGTGCATAGTCACTGTTTTTCTTGTAGTGAACACATGAGCACAGGCACTTACAGATTTCTGTGTTTCTTTAATCTGTGCATAGGGAAAAGAGCAAGAGTACCTTATTTTCTCCATATTTATTATGGATTTGCAACAATACTCATACGTTTGAAGCTTGTTTGAGCTTAATGCATCTCTAAAATTCACTCCAAGATTCATATGCTTTTATTGAGGCCATAATTCAAATAAAGTGTTGTATTATTTGCTTGTTTTAGAATATAAGACTTTATGTACCTTTTATAAGGAATACCTTCAACCAACAACTTCAATCTCATCTGATTTAGTGGAACGCAACTAGTAGTCTCATGTAGATTTCTCCTCCTGGACTGTGCAATCGCCAAAACAGTGAAATTAATATTTACCATTAAAGCTAATTGAGAATAGACTCATTATCATCCGGCGACCCAAGATAATTGTGCTTCTAAACAACCAGCAGGAAAAACATGATGAAGGTATGTGTCTCAAACCGCATAATTAGGTACTAATGACAGTGTACCTCTAATAGTGCCATTACAGTTGTTGTATTATGCAGCTTCAGTCAAAGTCTCATTAAGATAATGAATGATGTCGTGTTAGTGATGTAGTGTACTTGCAAGCTACTAGATTTAATAAGTTGCAATACTGTCACCTTAATACTGTAATATTACATGAATTACAATGTTAATGCAAACCTTTGTTATTAGTAGACGAAGAAATCTGAGTAAGTCAAGTTTGCACAACCTCAGCCAGGGACATGACATGCCTGCCAATCACAATGATAATTTTAATGCTAAAACCAAAGTACTTTTGCTGAAAGAAACATAATTACTGACTGTCTGACTCAAGATTTTTTCTTCATTTCTTAAGTGCATGTAAATTAATTCTTTCCAATTATTATCTAAATGCACTTACTAGCTCCCAAGTAGCAAATTTAGTAGCACATTAAAGTTTGCAATATATTTAAGTACTGTTATTAAAATATGCTAAAACACATTTAAGAGCCCTAACCCTAATTGAAAGAGACGAGTAGATTACTATACAGTACTAGCACACATGCACCTGTGGTAGCCTAGTGGTTAAGGTACTTGACTATGGACCAGAAGGTTCAGGGTTCAAATCCCACCTCTGCCAAGCTGCCACTGTTGGGTCCTTGAGCAAGGCCCTTAACCCACAATTGCTTGGAAATGTAAGATTGTACCAATTGTAAGTCGCTCTGGATAAGGGCGTCTGCTAAATGCTGTAAATGTAATGTAAATGCACCTGGAATGGATGTGTAACTTAACAAATGGTGCATAGGAGGGCTCAAACACTATTGCACAAGCTACACTATATAGACAAAAGTTTCTGGATACCACTTGTAATTATTGAGCTCTGCTATCTCAGCAACATTCATAATACAGTCATAATACAAAGCATAAGTTTCTGGATTCTAGACAAATACTGGCTGTAAAATGGGTTGTGCTGAATACCCCAGTGACTCCCAGTATGACACATTTATAGGTTTCTGCTTCCAACAAGACAGTTCATCAACTTTTTGCCCTCATGCTCTTAAACATAGTCCATAGAGAATTTGTTTGGCAACACTGATTGATAACTTACCTGGCTTGACAGGACCTTGCCCTCAATTCCATCAGATACCTTAACAATGCGCTTGAATGCAAAAAGTGAGCCAGGGCTTATTATCTACAACGTAACATTAGAAGCCAACCTCACAGTCATGTTCCAAAATCAAGTGGAACGCCATTTTAGAATAACAAAGGCTTTTGTAGCAGCAATAATGGAGGGCAAACACAATACTAATACCCATGTTTTAGACGTAATTTTTTGGGTGTCCACAATCTTTTGTTTATATTGTGTACATGTATGACCATTCACCAACATTCAATGCTTCTTTCTCTCTGTCTCCCTCTCCCTATGTCTCTCTGTGTATGCGTGTTGGTGAGTGACAGGGTGAGTGGGATGTAGTATGTGTAATAGTGGTTGGCTTTTTGCTAATTGTGTTTCTAAGCTTTCTGGAAACTTTTTCATATCTGCTATTAAATTGACGTTTGTTTCTCTCTCCCTCTCTCTTTGTGGTGTGTATGCGCGTGTGTTTGTGTGGGCAAGATTTATATTACATTGTAGGGACCAAATGTCCCCACAAGAATAGAAAGATCTGACATTTTTTGCCTTGTAGGGACATTTGCCAGGTTCCCATAAGGAAACTGCATTGTTTTTACAGCAATTGCAACGTCCTTTTGAAAAACCAAAAGAGTCAAAACATTTGGTTTAGGTTACTGAGGTTAAGGTTAGGGGTAGGTGTGGGTGTGGTATTAATTATCTACAGTAATCATTATGTCTATGAAAAGTCCACAAAACATGTTTACCAGGTGTCTTCTGTGTGTGTGTGTGTGTGTGTGTGTGTGTGTGTGTGTGTAAGTAGGATTTCAGCTCCAAGGGAGTCGGTGACTGGCATGGAAACTCCAAACACAAAACTGTTAGAGAGTCTTACACACCAGCATGGAGTGAAAGTGGAATGTTAGGTGAGTGTGACGAGTACATTTTGGCAATTACAAAGGTGGTTGGCAATAATAGCATTGCCTCAGTCTCACATGAACAATGTAAAAAATGCATTGGTTTCAATTAAGTTCAACAATTCAGTGTTTCTGAACACCAGTTCTGAAATGACAATGAGTTGGATCAAACTAGGGTTGTGAATCATGGTGTGTTTAAATCTGTTTACCCTCTCAGTACTATAAGGAAAATTCTGTAAATAAACAAAAGATTACTTTGTCAAATGTCCACCCCTTTAAAAAAGATGAATCCACTGTGCAAGAACTTTCACGATTTGAAAATATGGTCTCCCCAATTAAGAAAATCCACCTTCACTATAAATGCAGCTTAACAGTTTGTGAACCCTTTAGAATTTCTAAACAAATATGACCCAAAACATCTCCAGATTTTCACTAAAGGTGAAGAAGTCCTAAAAGTAGATAAAGAGAACCCAGTTGAACAAATGACAAAGTGTTATGTTTATTTTTTAGGAAAAATCTATGAATGGCTAAAGTATGTGAACCCTTGCTTTCAATATCTGGTGTAATCCCCTTGGACAGCAGTAGCAGTAACAGCTTTAACTCTGGGATTATTGTGAGTTTCTACACATGAACTTCTTCCACAGCATTTCTACTGGATTAAAGTCAGGACTTTGACTTGGCCATTTAAAAAAACATTACCTTTAGTTTTGTTTAACCATTTTGGTGGGTTTTTTTAGTATACTTACTTGTGCTCAGGGTCGTTGTCTTGATGCTGAGATTCAGGTCATGGACAGATGTCCTGATATTGTTCCATCTCAACCTGTCCTAGCTCAGATGCAGGAAACATGCCCAACACATCATACTACACGCACAATGTTTCACAGATGGCATAAGGTTCTTATGATGGAATGCGGTGTACATCTCAGATATAGCTCTTATTATTTAAACCAAGATTTCTATTTTTATCTAATTTTTTCAATAGCCCTCCTGATTTTCCACATGGGACGTGATGCACAGTAATGTTCTTTTTGGAGAGCAGTGGCTTTCTCCTTGCTACCCTGCACACTATTGCTGTTTACTGTCCTTCTCAATGTGCACTCATGACATTAACATTTGCCAATGTGAGGCATATCTTTAGTTACTTAGAATTTACCCTGGGTTGCTTTGAAAGTTTACAGACCTTTACAAGACCTGCTCTTGGAGTGGTTTTGTTTGTTGTGACTGAGTAACGATGCTCTTGACTTTCTTCAGTTTGTACACAATTTGTCTGACTGTGGATTAGTGGAGGCCAAACTCTTTAGAGATGGTTTTGTAATCTTTTCTATCCTGATGATCAACAACAGCTCTTTCTGAGGTCCTTGAAAGTTTTTGTTCATACCATGATATACTTCCACAAACATATTTTGAAGATCAGACTCTAGTAGATCTCTATTCTTTTAATAGAACACTGTGCCCACTCACACCTTATTGTCATGCCACTGATCAATAACACCTGACTCTATTTTGATCTTTAAATTAATTTCTAATTCTAGAGGTTCACATGATTTTGCGTCTCATATATATGTAATATTGTATCCTTTCCATTCAACAAATAAATGACCAAGCATAATATTTTTGTATTATTTTTTTAACTCGATTCTCTTTATCTGCTTGTTGGACTTGTGTAAAAATCTGATGATGTGATAATGAGGCATAAAAAACAAAGACAATGGGCTCCCAAGGCACACTGAGACTTAGAGACGTAGTCACATATAGTAAAGTACACATATAAAGTACAAGTATATATATTATATTTATTACATTCATAATAAATCAGGGGATCCCTTAACAGATCCAACTAAAATTCACAAGGGGACAGATAGTCAGCTTCTTTTGAAAGTTGTATGAAAGTAAAGATGTAACAGCATGGACAACAGGTGGAATATACAGTATGTTAAGCTCAAATAAACAACAAGTCAAGTCAAATTTACTTATATACCACTTTTTACAACGCAGCATTGTCTCAAAGCAGACAATGCTGTGTTGTAATCATAGAATGGGTGGCTAAAATGTTTGAGGACCTGGCCTTAGAGGAGCTGTTGAGTCCTTCAGGTATAGAGAATTTGGAGACACTTGGCATCAATGGTCTTTCGGTTGAGTTCTATAAAGGGAAGGACTTTGAGGACTTTTGGAGACTACCGTTAAGCTGTCAAAGAGCTATCCTGACCCTACAGCCAAAGAAAGGTGACCTAACTGACCTAAGGAACTGGCGACTGTGAAAAGTATGACAAGGAAGGAAGATGGAGATATAAGTACCTGCAAGTGTGGATGTTCTATTAATGACAGACATGGTGTTGACAAGGTGAGGTGACAGGTGCAGACAGAGGGACCACAGCAAATAGGCTATACTAATGTAACATGAGTACAAACTGACAAGCCAAACATGAACAGTCTATAGTAATACAAAGAGACAAAGAGCTACGGTGCTAACTATATGAAACAAAGAGCTAATGCATCAATTAATGCCAACTGTGCAAATACCGACAGAATGTGAGCTACACAAACAGCCAACAGCCAATGCTAACAAACCAATAATACTAATACAAACAGACCTTGCTAATAAAGTCAGACTGTGCTAAAACAAACAGACAGTGAGTATAATGGCCAATACTAACACGAAACGAGGAACAGAATAGTAATAGACCACATTACCAAATTACAATAAACATGGAACCCACCAGACAACCAGAAACACAAGAAACAAAGACACACAAGGACCAGGAGAAGAAAATAAGCAGCAAACCAGGAGCAGAAGCCAAGAGAAACAGGGTGCATTGAGTGAAATGCCAGACAAGGGAGTGACTGGAAGTGAATGTATAAATAGGCAGGGCACAGAAGGCTGTAATTGGACAGTCTGCTGTGGGAGCTGAAATGGATCAGAAGAGCGTTATGCAGGGCAAAGCGGCTAAAAAGCACATTATCGTTACAGCAACTTGTCTCATTACAGAGACCATAGAGACTGCAATGCTACTTTCAAAAACATTACCCTAAAGACTGGCAGAGGTGATGAAGCAATATTGTTCATCTTGAGAACTGTGTGCCTGACAGGTCAATATTTGATAACATACAGTATATCTAAATTTTGGAGACTATTGAATATGAAGACTGGCCTTATTTTTTAGACTAGGAAAGGACTTTATAACCGAGTTGAACAAGAGTACATATGGAAGGTTCTGGGAAACTTCGAGTTCAATTCAGGTTCCATAGCCTTGATCAAGGTTCTGCTCAGTGACACTGAGTGTACTGAAAGTTAACATTGGTTTATGAACTTCTTTTAAAGTACACTCTCATGGAGGCATCATACAGGGCTGTTCTACATCAGGGATGCTGTATGCTCTAGCTGTTGAACCTTTGTTGTCCAAACTAAGGGAAAGATGACTGGCTTTATAATGCCATACTGTACCATAATTGTCTTTGTATCAGTGTATATAATATAATATATAATATGCATTTATCATAATGGTTAGGACTCAGGCATATATGGACATTTTAACTGAAATTTTAAATGATTTTAGGATTTTTTTATCTTCATTTCTGGTAAACTGGCATAAAAGTGCAGTCACTGACAATGGGACGGTAGTGAACCTTGACTGCTAGATCGTTTGATGTGGAAGAATGGTGGCTTCAAACTTTAAAAACAGAATTTTACTGGTTATATTTTAGGATATGGAAATTTATAGCATACAATGAAATGAATACACAACTATTCACTGGCTTCTAGAGGAACCCCTCATCAATGGTGCTTGTCACAATATAACAGGAAAGACTAGCCCTGAACTAAGTTTTGGTTTCTTCTAGAATAAAATTTTTTTTCAGCTGATGGACATAATGGGACCTGACCTGAAAAAGCAGAAGACTTAGCAACACACTTAGTTATGATTTTGTTGTGTTTTATTGATCAACGTCTTCATCACTGGAGGTCAACCAGATGGACAAAAACACTTTGTTTCAGCTTGTATGAAAGTTTTTAATAAGAACAGACTGGGTGGGAGGGTTAACCCACTTTGACACACTGCATTAGGGTTGAGAAATGAAGTTAAGACAGAGCGGAGAACATTGTACAGACCAGTGATAACAAAAAAAGTTGCCTAACTTCAGTGGAGAATCCTGCATGGCACTGGTCCAGTTAACTTATCTCTGTTTATATGTCTGATGTTACACAAGAGCACTCTTTATGTTTGCAAAATGTTTCATGGTTTTATGCAGTATTTACAACCACTGTTTGAGGTTTCACAAAATGTTTTTAAATATCTAAATGTGAATTTTACAATACAGCCTCTTTAAAAATGTGCAAAGAAAGTGTTACGGTTACAGAGGTATAGTAGAGAGTGTAATTTATTTACAGTGGAAAAACGTGAGTGCTCGTGTGGTGAGTGATGTGGGCAGCGATCGGTGGCGATTCCGGAAATTTGGGGAATGTCAAGCTGTAGTCCTCGTGCTGATGGATCCTGGAAGAGGCGCAGAAGATCGCGGGGAATGCACTATGGCTCCAGCACACAACAGCGGACTTGAACGAGGGAGAAAAACAGGAAGCTTATAAGGCACAAAAAAAGGCTAAAATAGCGAGGTGAAGGGAGGAGATAGCATTTACCCGGCATATAAACGCTGACGAACCAGCAACCAGCCACGCTCCAAACCGCCTCTTAAATGTGAGAAGGCTGATTGCTTCAGATGATTTGCAGGTGCGCTGGTAATGAGCTGCCATGATCTATTGGCTTTCCAGGATGAGTCAGTCACGCATGGGCAGTACCGCTCCATCACATGCCGCCAGTACTGAAAAATAAATAAAAAAGACCACCTACACACAACTGAACAGAACGGGATGAGTGAGACCCTTCACAGGGCCGACCTCATAACAGAAAGAGGTCCATATACCAGTTGATTAACTTTATGCTAGGGCAAGCAAAATGCCAATTAACCCCTAAGCAGAAAAAAACATAAGGATTCAAAACACAGGCAATAAAATAACAAGGACCTTCTCAAGCTGGTAAAATCAAGGCTTTTAATAGGGTTCGACAACACAATGCATGGAACTCTATTGTAATTTTAACTGTCTATCTTTTTAACTGTTATGACTTTATCTATTTACAGTATTTATCTATCCATATATACTCACCTGGCACTTCAGTTACATGCTGGACCCACTTTTGCCTTCAGACTGCCTTAATTCTTCATTGCATACTCAACAAGATGCTAGAAACATTCCTTGGAGATTTTGGCCCATATTGACATGACACACAGTTGCTGCAGATTTGTAGCCTCAATTGCCTGTTTTTAGCTGAAAGGAGTGGCACCCATTGTGATCTTCTGATGCTGCAGCCCATCTGTTTCAAGGTTTGGTGTGTTGTACATTCAGAGATGTTATTCTACATAATTCAGTTTTAACAAGTGGCTATTTGAGATACTGTGGCTTTTCTATTAGCACAAACCATTCTTATGTAATTTAGCAGATGCCCTTATCCAAAGAAACTTACAGTTTATACAATCTTACAATCCAAGCAATTGTGGGTTAAGGGCCTTGCTCAAGGATCCAAATGTGTCAGCCTGGCAGAGGTGGGTTTTGATCCTGGACCTTCTGGTCCACAGTCCAGTACCTTAACTGCTAGGCCACCACAGTCCCACAGTGCGCTATGTGAAAATCCCAGTAGGTCAGCAGTTTGGAAATGCACAGACCAGCACCAGTAAGCCATGCTTTATTCAGAGTCACTTATATCACCTTTCTTCCCCATTCTAATGCTCGGTTTGAGCTTCAGGAGGTCTTCTTGGCCATGTCTACATGAATAAGTGTGTTGAGTTGCTGGCATGTGATTGGTTGATTAGATGATTGAGTTAAGTATGTACCTAGTAAAGTGGCCAGTGAGTGTATTTGGCTTCAACTGAAGTGCTTAGACAGTGTAATATACAGTATGGTGAAAAGTGAAAAGTATTTTTCTCTCCCTCGCTCTCTTCCTTTCACTAATTCACTCACTATTTTACCGAATTTAGTGTTTTCCACAGTCATTGTAAGAAACTGTGTGTGAATAGCTGAACTGAAATTGCTTCAGTCTCTGGATGTGAGACGAAATGATAGAAAGATGAGCATATGGAGAACAATGTAAGTATTGTGGAAAAGTGCATGATGAATGATGGTAAAGTGATTTGAACCAATACTTTATTCACATATGCAACCTACCCATTGGAAGTGAACATATTAGTGCATTCTTAGTGCCGGTCCCAAGCCTGGGTGAATAGGGAGGGTTGTGTCAGGAAGAGCATCCGACCTAAAACTTTGCAAAATCAACAATGTGGGTCAAGAGTAAGATTTACATACTGGATCGGTCTGGAACTGGGATCTCCAAAGAGTTGAAGAAAGTATATAGGAGTATAAGGAGATGTGGCGTAAGGCAAAAAGGGAAGTGGTAAAGACTAAGGAAAGGGCATTTGGGGAGCTGTATAAATCTTGGACACTAAGGAAAGTGAAAAGGACAGGTTAGGATGATAAAGGATGCAGATATGAATGTGTTGAAAAATGAAGAGGGTATATTGAGAAGGTGGAAAGAATATTTGTTGATAAATGAGAGAGCGAGAAGGCTGGATGACGTGGAGATTGAGAATCAGGCAGTGCCTCAGATTAGCAAGGAGGAAGTGAAGGCTGCAGTAAAAAGAATGAAGAGTGGAAAGGAAGTGGGCCTAGATGACCAGTGGAGGCATGGAAATGCTTAAGAGAGATGGCAGTGGAGTTCTTAACTACATTATTTAACAACATCTTGGAAGATGAGAGGATGCCTGAAGAATGGAGATGTGTAATGATTCCAATTGTTAAGAATAAGGGTGATGTGCAGAGCTGTACTAACTACAGAGGCATAAAGCTGATCAGTCACAGCATGAAGATCTGGAAAAGAGTAGTGGAAGCTAGGCTGAGAGAAGAAGTGAGGATTTGTGAATCAACAATATGACTTCATGCCAGCAAAGTGCACCACAGATGCCATGTTTGCTTTGAGAGTGTTAATGGAGAAATACAGAGGGAGGCCAGAAGGAGCATTGCGTGATTGTGAATGTAGAAAAAGCTTATGATAGGGTGCCGAGAGAAGAGTTGTGGTATTGTATGAGGAAGTCTGGAGTGGCAGAGAAGTATGTGAAGGTAGAACAAGATATGTATCAGGACAGTGTGGCATATGTGAGTTGTGAGATGTGCAGTAGGAATGATGGATAGGTTTAAAGTGGAGGTGGGATTGCATCAAGGATCGGAGTCCTTTCCTGTTCACAAAAGTCATGGACAGGCTGCTGAACGAGGTTAGGCAAGATTCTCCATGGACTATGAAGACGGAGAAACATAGTGATCCCTAATAACTTGACCTGACTTGTTAAACCACACACAATGAATTTGGTGGAATTTTGTTTAATGGCTCAGAAGCATTTGTGGAGCCATGAAGTTGCACTCATCCAATTACTGCTCCAAAGCTTAACCACTGAACAACCATGTCCAAGTTTCAAACACTATAATTTGTTCATCAGCTGCATCTCTGATGCAGCTCTACGGACACAACATATATTTAAAGTGATTCACATTACTTATTTATAAAATGATTCTGTATTACAGACTGTGCCATTTTAAAACGTTTATTCATTTGAAGAGCTAATTTAACTACATTTTCGATTTTCTTTACCTTGACATGGTACATTGCAACCTCAATATATCATTTCAATCCTATTGCACAAACACACTGATGAAAGTTTTCCAAACAGAGAGTAAATCCTTCTTTGTTTATAGTGAAGCAATACAATGTTCCCTGATGGGTCGGGGAGTCTGTGATGAAAATTCTGCAGTTTAACGTTATCAATCACATTTCACAGTCTTACAAACAGGTGACGCAAAACCTCTGATATGAAATGATTTATTCAGAGGAAAAAATTATTTGGCCTTGGAATAGTTTCACATTCTGAATAAGAAAGATGTTGCGGGGCTAAAACAACACAATTACTTGGCAGCCTTGTGCTAGCCCTGTCTTGCAAAAAAGTAAACAAGAAAATGTTCTCTGTGAAGCAGTGCTGAGATATTGTCATTCTGTTGGATACAGTGTCCTTTATTTCCAACGTTCTTACAAGTACTTGCAACACCAGTGCTCTGACTCCAGGATTGGGTCTGCAGTGTTAGCTCACTTAATTTGTCCTAACACATTTTCTGCAGCTGCTTCTGATAAGATCACACAAACAAACAGACAATAACACAATGTGTGACACACACTGTATTTTCACATAATACTGGTGATTGATATAGCCTGATATTGCTTGATGATACATGACAATGGCCAAAGTACAGTATAAAGATATTACACATTAATTTATCAGATTATTATTATTATTATTATTATTATT
Source organism: Ancistrus triradiatus (assembly GCA_025084515.1). Lineage (NCBI taxonomy): Eukaryota > Metazoa > Chordata > Actinopteri > Siluriformes > Loricariidae > Ancistrus > Ancistrus triradiatus. The sequence continues at coordinate 183,290 of JAJAGP010000523.1, forward strand.
ATTATTATTATTATTGTTGTTGTTGTTATTGTTATTATTATTAATATTAATATTATTATTATTTATGTGCATAAAATTAAGCATGAAGTCATGCAGTCTTCGTCCACTAATGCTGGCAGTAGACAGGATCGTATTGAAGAGTTTTCAACATGGTACTGTACATAGGAATAACAAATCAGTTGGTCATGTTCTGCTCTGCTTCAACTGTCCTGATCAACCATAAGTTTTGATGTGAAGTGGAAATGTCTAGAAGAGAGAGCAGAGCGATGAAGAACATGCATCATTACCTGCAGGGGTCTAAAGTAACTAATGTCTGAACAAGACCTGTTTGTATTCAAGTATTCATGTTTTTTTATGGTCATGCAGCTACGCAAAATCAAGTGAAATGTGGCAACAACATGGGGAAAGCCCTTTCCCGGTGCAGAATGGCAGTGCCTGCATGTACTCTTATGAGTTTGGCGTTGAAGGTCTTGACTGGTCTGCACAGAGCTCTCACCTGGCGCACCATTAGGGACTGACAACAGTAATGGTGTTGTGGCCAAATACAAGTGAATCATGTTCCCAAATCTGGTGAAAGGACTTCTTTAAAAAGTGAAGGATGTTATACATTATATAGTCAAGTTTGTAGACACCAAAAACAAGGTTATTGGTAATAGTTTGTCTCCAATTTGCTGCTGCACCAGTCTTTACTCATATGAGAAGACTTTTCACTAAATTTTGATGGGCAACAAGCCCTGGCTCACTCTTGACATTCCAACTAATCTCAACAACATCAACAAAAAAAAGTGCTTTTTAAAACATACAAACCTTGGCATGATGCAAGTCAAATCTACTATAATAATGGCACTTAGTTCAGGAACAGATATTATTTTTATTTAGCGAAACCAAATCTTTACCTGACAGTGATATAATCACCGACAAAAAGTTTGTACTGTTCATTTTTGCTTTATCTCTGAGGTTTAGTGTTTTTAGTCCAAAAATCCAGCCAGATGTATATGACTCAATCAATAAAGAGATCAAGAGCAGAACAAAACATGGAGTGGCTAAAGAACTGCATTGGACCTTTGTCCACTGCAGAGGATAGTAGAACTCATGGTACCATAAAACAGGGACTGTAAACTTTTTGTTGTATTTTTTCACTCTCATCTGCAGCTGTGCTGTAAATTAGGAACATTCAAGTATGATTTTAACATCAGCATAAGAAATGTTTATTAAAGCAGTAGTTTGTAACTTTGGGGGAAATGGAGAGCAAAAGATACAGTATAAACAGAAGGACTCCTTCGTGTGATATTTCTATATTAAATCAACTGTTTGGGTAGCCAGTCAATGCTATCTTCAATCTAATTGCTGATTACAGAAAGATAATGATCTGTAGTAATAGGAAATTATTTTCACATCAGATGATTGGTAATAAAACAAAAGACGAAAACATACTTATGTTCTAAAGATGTTATTGGCTAAAATATGGCAACCTGTAAGCAATTCTGTTTCCATAGTTCATTAAAAAGCACCTTTTACAGATTGAAAACACAACGATACAACAACAGTTACTTGATATGTATATACAGTGGTACCTCGGCTTGTCGAGAACCGGAAACAACGAGTACCCAGCAAATTTTTCCCATAAGGAATACTGTAAATTGAATTAATTCGTTCCAGACCCCCAGAAAATCCACACTGAATAAGACATTATATGCATTAATGGAGTTGTATTGTACATGGGCTCCACTTTACGATGGGGTTACATTCTGTTGAATCTGTCATAAGTATCATAAGTATCACCTAAAATGGAAAGTAAAGATACAAAAGTATAGTAATGAATTACATTTACTTTGTTACTGTCCACCACTAAGAATTGGACAGATTCACATATGCTTTTTAAATGGTTTATATGCTTTGTCTTTTAATGCATTTCTTTTATTGACATCCCTTTTGTAGAGAAATGTTTTAAATATTTTATGTTCTTTCTTGTTGATTATCTGCCTGTATAAGCATATGCATTGACACCTATGGACCTACACATAATTACTGGTCTCAAATATTTCACAGACAATTGTGGATAACATAGCCATGTATACAGGAAACTAGTTGGAAAGATGAAAGAAAGGAACAGTGGTAGAGACAAGTCACAATAAATGTAGCCTCTGGAAAAGAATATGAAAACGTCTTACAGATAAATCAGGCATGTTTAATCTGATCAAACCAAGCCTCGGCCTGAAAATTCATTGGTTGGCCAAAACAGCCAGTGAGGTCAGAGCTCAGGACAGGAATGAAATGATGAATAAAGAAACAAGATCTTTAAATCTAAGGAAGTAAAACTTTATAGTGTTACAGAAGAGCAGCCTTTGCTGCTTTTGCTTTTCTTCTTCAAAACACTTTTTCAAGAAGAACTAACAATGAGACAGAAAGATTCGTGAAGGCGAGTTATGCCTGCTGAAAAAAAGAATATAACTGCTCCAAAAAGTAGTTGGAACTACTTCAGATACAAGTTTTACAAAATACATCAATCATCTGTTTCAATTTCTACTATTCTTTTGCTAAGAGGCCAACTTCTTTTCAGCTTCAAATGCTGCCTCCAGTAACTGAGCCTCTAGATCCTAAAATAGAATCCTAGGAAAATGCATCTTAAATCATAGGACCCCCAAACAGGTCACAGTCTTTCAAAAATAACTAGGCATATTGTAGTTATTAATGATCCATCATATCTGATACCATCACAATAATAATAATCACTCAGTTCTGAGGCACATTTATATCTTTCTCAGATATAGAATGTAATTCAAAGGTTGCTTATCATGAATCAAAATATTCTGTAATAATGTAGCATACACATAATACATATTGTACTGTATATACACACATTTTACTGCAGTATTCTGTACATTTACTTTGACTTTTATTTCATCATTATGAAAACAGGACTTTCATATTTTGTCTGGTAGTCCTCATTCACTTGTTAATATACATCCATGCCTGCATTTCAGGCCTGCAACACATTCAAATGAGCTAAAAAAAAACTAAAGAATAATGTTATTTTAAACAGGTGATGTCAACAGGTGATTGTAATCATGACTGACAATCTTTCATTCATTCATTCATTCATTCATTCCTTATCCTCTTATCATAGTCCCTAGTCAGGCAGAGCTGGTGTCCAGCCTGCAGCAAAGGGTGCAAAGCAGGAACCAACCCTAGACAAGGTGCTAGTCCATTGTCTGGATTGTCTGAATGTATCCCTGAACTTGCCCAATATATCTGCGTATAATAACCTAGTGTCTCAGTACTGTTAGCCTCTGTCTGTTTGTGGTAGCCTAGCCTGCTAATAAGCATCAGAAAGTCATGCAAACAAACATGAGTAACTTGCACAAAAAAGGTAGTTGTGTACACACACACATATAGACTAGTATCAATGTAACCATTTATTTTCTTTTGTAATTTATCATAATTTTTAAGACCTCAGTCATTACAGCGAAAAGTTGTTGATTGGATGGTTCTTACATTTGTATAGGCAGTCCAATTTCCAGCACACGAAAACAGGGTGGGAATCGTATTCTGAGGGAAGAAGGATAGTTCATAAACCACTGACTACACAAAGAGGTAACATACTCACAGAGGCTCACAGAAACTAAATTACTTCATGGTGAGAGTGAGGAAATAAGGGGTTTTAATGTCTGAGTGTGATGAGGCAAGATAAGGAACAGGTGATGAGGTTAGTAGGCAGGCAAATCATGTGCATGCATGGGAGTCAGGGAAGTGGAATCCAAGTCACTAAACGTGACCAAACCAGGTGTTACACAGTGGTTCAGGCCCTGCATGATTTTGAGCTATACAATTCAGACAACAATTTTTTACATCAAAATGTTAATGCCTCTCTTTAAAAAAAAACTTCAAAATAAAGTGAGAATGGAATAAATGAAATGGTTTTCAAAGTAACACTGTTGTGCATGACTGTGCATTGTTAAACAGTCACAACACTTATAGAGAAACAGTCCCATAACCATTAAATAACATTACCATTAAGTTTTTAATTGTCACTGCACACTCACTTGCATAATTTCAAAGAAAGATGTTTACGGATGCTTTTCACATCTGAAGTATTGTACAGCCATGTACATTTTCATCTGCTGCAAGTGTGACTTATTATATATTAATTACTTCCATTAAAAGCACCTGTAGCACTGCACTAAAGTGGAATATAGTGCATGAAAAAAGTGAATGAATCTTCCTTTGGTAATTGAACAGCCTGAGAGGAAGTCATTAAGTGTGATTCAGAGGCTCGATAACAAGTCTCCGTAAATGAACATTTCTAGGAGGATTTTTATCCTTTATATTCTCTTGGAGGATATGATGAACAGGTATGGTTTATGTTTCATGTTTTCCGTGAAAAGGGGGTTACTTCTGATGTGTTGGTGAAAATTAATTTTCATTACGTTTGTTTCGTGAACTGAAGCTTTTATGTTTTGCATACCAAATCATCATCGTCATCATCATCATCATCATCATCTTTTTTGGCTTATCCATTTCAGGGTTGCGGTGGCACCAGGGCAAGCAAAGAAGCCCAGGCTTCAATGTCCCCTGCAACTTCTACTGCACATCCTGAGGGATCATGCGGTAGAAGTTGCGAAATCGTGTGAATAGGGGGGTTTTAGTAAAAATAAAAAAAGCAAAAGAAAAGGAGACACTGAATCTGATAGACAGGCAGCAAGGATCAAACCCTGATCACTGGCGTAGGGGGTCAGGCGCCAAATGACAACGCCACGCAGCTGCTGAAGTTAAATGCAAAAATAAAGGGCTATAAGGGTGAACACAAGCGCCATACAAGCGGACTCAAAAATAAAGTGTTATATTAAAAGGGGAAAAATAAGGAAAGGAACGCCACGAGGGCATGTTATAAAGAGGAAAACAAAAAGCCACTAACAGCGCCTAAAGTGCTGTGGCGAGCGTAGGAAGTGAAAGCGCTTCTCAATAGGAAGTGAAATGAGGAATGCGAGTAAAGTAAAATAGCAGTGAATTCAATGAAAGGAGGAAACAAAAAGCCACTAACGGCGTTTTAAAGCACTGTGGCGAATGTGAAGAGTCAGTGAAAACGTATTACACATAAGAACCATTTCGAGGATTCCTAAGGATTCCTGGAAGAACACGAAGCATGAGGGGAGCGAGCGAGAACGTATCACTCGCGGAACTGCTTAGGGAGCTTTCGGTGGGAATGCTGATTGATTCAAAGCCACTGAGGAAGATAGAGAAAGGGGGGTGAGGGGAGCGAGTGGAGGGATCTTACTCTACCCTAGCACGCTAAGCCCTAAATTCACCTCTGGCCTCCTGACCGTACTTGACTTGACTACCGCTTTTCCAGAAACGGGACACAACAGCACACTTGAGACGTTTGACGTCTAGCATAAGGCAAGGGTGCAACAACCAATGATGTTCAATTGTGCCCTTCAGTACCTGAGCTAGCAGGTGTCTGCAATGATGTGATTAGCGACACAAAAGGTTGGTGCGTGCGTGCTGGGGATCTCTGGTCTACCATGCCAACGCAGTCCTCCAGCGTTGGGTCACGGAACTGCATGGTCCCTTACAGCTCCTAGGCCAGCTGAGAGATATAATCCCTCCAGTGGGTCCTGGGTCTACCCGGGGCTTCTCCCAGTTGGCCATGCTTGGAACACCTCTAGTCTGAGGGATCCTTATCAGATGCCTGAACCACCTCATCTGACTCCTTTTGAACACAAAGAAGCATCGGTTCTACTCACCGATTGTCAAGCTCCTCGTCCGATCATGTAGAGTATTCCCAGCAACCTGCTAGAGGAAGCTCATTTTGGCCGCTTGTATCCAAGATCTTGTTCTTTTGATCATTACCCAGAGTTCATGACCATAGGTGAGGGTGGGGACATAGATTGACTGGTAAATTGAAAGATTCATTTTGTGGTTCAGCTCAATTATTATAAATTAGACATTGGGTCTTGCCACAAGAGGGCCACAAAAGTGCTTCTCCCACTGCCCTATAAAAAGGTTCTCAGAGGCTACTTTTGGCTTGTTAAGAGATTGATGGCTGTTATACATGCCTCTACAATGCAATCAAAGACTTTTTACACAGTTGACAGACTTTGAGAGATGATGCATCATTGAACTGAGGGAAGCATAGTGGTTGTTTCGAAATTGCCTGGGCGGCACGGTGGCTTGGTGGGTAGCATTGCCGCCTCACAGCAAGAAGGTCCTTGGTTCAATCCCAGGGTTGAGCTGGGTCCTTGCTGGGGTGAGTCTGCATGTCCTCCCCGTATCTGCGTGGGTTTACTCCGGGTACTCTGGTTTCCTCCCACAGTCCAAAGACATGCATGTTAGGTTAATTGACTACACTAAATTGGCATTGACTTGAGTGTGTGAGTGACTTGTCTTGAGATAACCTTGTGTATGGATGTTACCTTGTGTGTGTCGCTGAACATTTCCACTGATGCTGATAGCGACGTTAAATAAATGAATAAACGTAAACGTAATGAAATTGCCCAACATCTAGGCAATTCTGACCTAGCTGTTAGGAGGTGTTGGGAGCAGTGGTTCCGTGAGGGCATATTAAAAAACTAAATGTTCCCATCAAAACAATTACTTAGGAGTAATAAAGCGAATTGTGAAGAATGTACTTAGGAACTTCATTACTTGTTACACAGGGTTAACTTAGGTTAAAGGAAAAAAAACATTGGATATAAATAAATAAGGACAAAAACTATTTAAACCTATTTTAGGTATTAATGTCGGCATTTCATTGTACATAAGCTGCTCTTATTAATACAAATAAATCCTGATTACTATAGGAAGCATCAACTTCAAATCTAAATTCCACAACAATCTATAAAGCCTTGTATTACTTCATAATTAAATTTGAAGAAAAAATTAAAAAGTTAACTGAATTAAGCAGTCATGCCGAACTGCACAAAGAAGTGTTGAGAGGAGAGTGAAATAAGAATGAAACATAAACAAGCTATTCATCATCATTTTGAACCAATTCCCATCAGTTAGTGACCCCCCATTTAAAATGAGTATCTAAAACAATATCTTGACTTGCAATATTCAGTTTGAAGTCAGTGGTGATAAGACAATTAGTCAGTTTTACAATTTTAACACTTTTTTTAAAAGTGATAGCTTTTTTGTTTTTTTATTTCTTGATGTTAGGATATATAATAATATATAAGGGGACGTTAGCAGTTAGTGTTCAAATGTGCAAGGTTTCGCAAGGTTTTAATGCTAGTCTGACACAAATAACATGAACACTACCCCAAAATGTGAAAGAAAAACATTGATTTATTTATTATTGTAATCTGTAATCCTCCGTATGCCTGCCTATAAAATGTGACAAATTCTGTGAAATACGCATGAGTAATACATGTGGTTAAGAAGACTGATATTCAGACTTGAATTCAGATCATATGCAGACATTCAAAATTCAGCCACAGGAAATCAAACTCGACTCAAGAAATAAAATGTAACAGGGTAAAATGATTATAATTATTTCTTTACGAATTTATGAACACAAAGTAAAAGTAAAGCGTACCCCAACTTATATAGAAAATAAAACACATTGCTACCCACCTCTGCTCATCAATATATTAAAAGTTTCATAACTTTGAAGCATTGCTTAGAGAATATGTGAAGTGGGATAACAAGGTGGTGAGATGGTTAATGCCGTCACCTCAAAGCTCCATAGATCCTCGATGTGATTACCAGTCCAGACTCTCTACCTGTGTTATCTGGTTTGTTCCCACATTTCAAAAACCTGTTAGGTCAGCTGATGTACAGTGGTGCTTGAAAGTTTGTGAACCCTTTAGAATTTTCTATATTTCTGCATAAATATGACCTAAAACATCATATTTTCTCACAAGTCCTAAAAGTAGATAGAGAACCCAGTTAAAGAAATGAGTCACAAATATTAAACTTCGTCATTTATTTATTGAGGAAAATGAGCCAATATTACATATTACTAAGTGGAAAAAGTATGTGAACCTTTGCTTTCAGTATCTGGTGTGACCCCCCTGTGCAGCAATAACTGCAACTAATCATTTCCTGTAACTGTTGATCAGTCCTGCACACCAGCTTGGTGGAATTTTAGCCCATTCCTCCATACAGAACAGCTTCAGCTCTGGGATGTTGGTGGGTTTCCTCACATTAGCTGCTCGCTTCAGGCAACATTTTGATTGGATTAAGGTCAGGACTTTGACTTGGCCATTCCAAAACATGAACTTTATTCTTCTTTAACCATTCTTTGGTAGATTCTTTGGTGTGCTTAGGGTCGTTGTTTTGCTGCATGAGCCACCTTCTCTTGAGATTCAGTTCATGGACAGATTTTTGTTTAGAATTCTGTGATATAATTCAGAATTTATTGTTCCATCAATGATGTCAAGCCGTCCTGGCCCAGATGCAGCAAAACATTACCACCACCATGACATTACCACCACCATGTTTCACAGATGGGATAAGGTTCTAATGCTGTTTTCCTTTCTCCAAACGTAACACTTTTCTTTTAAACCAAAAAGTTCTATTTTGGTCTCATCCATCCTCAAAACATTCTTCAAATAGCTTTCTGGCTTGTCCACGTGATCTTTAGCAAACTGCAGATGGGCAGCAATGTTCTTTTTGGAGAGCAGTGGCTTTCTCCTTACAACCCTGCTATGCACACCATTGTTGTTCAGTGTTCTTCTGATAGTGGACTCATGAACACTAACATTAGCCAATGCGAGAGAGGCCTTCAGTTGCTTAGATGTTACCCTGGGGTCATTTGTGACCTCACCAACTATTACACGCCTTGCTATTGGAGTGATCTTTGTTGGTCGTCCACTCCTGGGGAGGATAACAATTGTCTTGAATTTCCTCCATTTGTACACAATCTGTCTGACTGGATTGGTGGAGTCCAAACTCTTTAGAGATGGCTTTGTAACCTTTTCCAACCTGATGAGCATCAACAACTTTTTTTTCTGAGCTCCTCAGAAATCTCCTTTGTTCGTGCCATGATACACTTCCACAAACATGTGTTGTGAAGAGCAGACTTTCATAGATCCCTGTTCTTTAAATAAAACAGGGTGCCCACTCACACCTGATTGTCATCTCATTGATTGAAAACACCTGACTCTAATTTCACCTTCAAATTAACTGCTAATCCTAGAGGTTCACAAGGTTTTTCCACTCACTAATATGTAATATTGGATCATTTTCCTCAATAAATAAATGACCAAGTATAATATTTTTGTCTCATTTGTTTAACTGGGTTCTCTTTATCTACTTTTAGGACTTGTGTGAAAATCTGATGATGTTTTAGGTCATATTTATGCAGAAATATAGAAAATTCTAAAGCGTTCAAAAACTTTCCATCACCACTGTTCTAAAGTGTCCCAGTGTGACTAAGTAAATTCAGTCAGAGTTAAAGTTACATGTAGGAATAATACTGGACCTCATTACATATATAATAAGTAATGTTCTTGTTGTATGTAGAAAGTCAGTCAACAAACATGAACTAATGACAACCAGATGGATCTACAAATGTACAAATTTGTAATGGAATTTCAAATGTATTTTTATCTCAAACACATGGAGTATCAAAAAGGTAATGATACACATCTCAGTAAGCCACTTCAGACAAGGGTTTAAAGTCCACAGAAGAAAATAAGATCTTGTTCAAAGGATCTGGTGATGATAATCATAAGTTTTTAAATGTTGTATATTATCTTGCCAAGTATGAGCTTCCCACTGGTAATAATTTAGGAACATATATGCACACTAACTTTGTTATTGTGTACAACAGTCTATGTTTCAGCAGAGATTACAGCAATCACTTTCATGACTAGAAAGTTGATCTGCAATTCTACAGACAAATACCAACACCACATTCTTGCATCAGATCTTATTCTACAGTCTATCTCTCCAAACTCCAGCATCGGTGCTGCATAATAATTCATAGAAGAGGTTTGGCCTTTAGAACATGCTTTCACTGGCATTGGATATTACAGGGTGATGGATGAGTTGTGCAGATACTACAGAGTGTTGCTCAGTTACAGTAAACAGCAGCTTCACCTCAGCTCAGTATGGTTGAGACCAGGGCATTGAGCAGACCAATGAAGAAATTAAAACCTAATTAATTGAACTATTTAGCCATGATATGTGCATTGCAACTTGGTACATTATTATTTTGGAAGTTCAGAAAGACCACACTTTCATATTTTGTGCAAAGGGAAACGGAGCCCTAATGTATAATTCAGCATGATACCTGACTATTGTAGCTCATTGAGAACAAACCAAACTCTTGTATGAACTGGTTTAATAGTTTTACTAGGGATGTGATAGAAGTACCCAAGGGCCCTGTACTTGGACCGATGTTATTGTTATCTTGTATTTTACCATTGGGCCAATATTTAACTGTAACATTTTATGTAGTTTTTTATGTTGTTGTTATTACATATTATTACAACAATGATTGGTGATTTCAACTGAAAAGACAGAATGAATAAAGTGTACTTATAAGACAAGGAACTTTAACAATAGAGAAGGTAAAATCAATGCAATAGATTTCATTTTCAAATAATAATTTAGCATCATACTGTAGGAAATTATGAATATTTCAGAACCCATCTTATTACTTTGTTCCATGTTTAATCATTACATTTTACTGTTCCATCTCTATATATTATTGACTGTGTTTCATTTATTAATGAGCTTTTTTGTGTCTTCTAATAAAGAAAATTTTAAATGTATGAAATGTAATAAGGACCTTCTTCTTTTATTTGAGAGTAAAGGATTTACATCACCATATCACCTGCCTGAAGTAAAATGAGGGGCATATGACACATGATAGCAGAAGCGAGCTTTTCACACAGGTTAAGACATGCTTTATTTTATATAGACATTTATACACTGCAAAGCATGCTTATCGCAAGCATGTACTTGACAACATAAAACAGGATTTCACACAGACTATTAAATAGCTTTTGGTTAGAAGAATGGCAGGTACAATACATGAAAAGCACAATTACAGTTGAATTTACAATAAAAGACGTCTTGTGGTTGGATCTCTAATCACGTACATTCAAGCTGATTTCTAGCAATATATAATAAAAACAATATAAAACATTTGTCCAGCAATAAAGTGACGGAATCCTACCCATCCGTGAAAAAATAATCCTATTACACAGAGAATAAACTGATCCAGTGTTGATTCTGCTAATCATGCATGTGATGTACAACACAAAAAATGTTATTGAGAGGTAAAAATTGCATGATTATTCATCTATCGTTGCAAAAGGCACAAATCATTGACAGCAATTTACAGTGATGAAGGATGACTCATAAACAACTCACATGGACATTTATCATTTGTGTAACAACCTTTCATTACAGTGCATTTCCTCCAAAGGTCTATTGAATTACCAAATAAAATTGGCTGTCTTCACCTGCAGGAAGAAAAAAATCTAATTTTCTCAGTCACAAAAGCAAGACTGATATTAATCAGTGAGATTCAAACAGAGATAGATATATGGATTCAAACAGGAATGAAGACAGACAGTAGTAGAAGCTTCACTTTAAAACAGCTCAATATTGGTAGAACATAGAGCACTTACAATGGAGACCAGTGAATACACGTTAGCAGTAATTTATGGCCAAATCACAAATAATGACCTCAGCTGCTGGTGTCCTCACTTTGAAAGAATAGCAGGGCATTACAGAAATATACACATGCACATTCGCTCACGCTATTAAGGCTTCGGTGGCCAAATATACTATTTATTTTTCTACCAGTGTCACTGTTTTTCTGGACATCACTACATCAGTCCTACAAAGCGTGTCCTTTGAAAACGCTGTCCGTAAGCTACTGGTTAATCTTTGGATGTGTTTATACTACAGATGCTTTTCCTTTTCTCACACAGACTAACACTGCAAATAAACAATGATTAATATTAATGTTCCCCTCTCTTCACATTGTACCAAATCTAATTTTCTATTACAAATCTAGCACAAATAAAATACAGAAAAAAATACTTTAGTAAGTAGTAACTAAATTTAGTAATTAAAAACAGTTATTAACAAAGAGATGTTTGTTATGTTTAACAATTATAGATTTTTATTTAGCATTATATAAAAAAAACACACACACACACACAAAGACATATATTACAGTCCAAAGCTAAATACAGTATTACCATACAAAATTACATTGAATTCTTTATAGCCCATAGCAGATTTGTACCCATTATCAGCAAATATTTGAGGTTATTTCGTTATACATCTAACCTCAGTGTTAAACTAACAGTTGTAATCTTCTACCAAGTTCTTGATTTTATAAGAAGCTGCTTTATATATTATATTTCTTTTCATCCATCTAGTTGCCAGGACACAGCCACTAAACAACATAGAAGAGAACGCCTCTCTGCGTGATATGGATTACAACACAGTGAAGGCCATAAGTCTATTGCAAATCCTGGTTTGGATCTGTGTGGAGAAATTCATACTGCAGCGAGATAATGACCCCAAACACACCTCAAAGCTATGCGACAACTACTGAAACACCAAAGAAGATCAAAGAGTTCTAACTGTCATGGACTTTCACCTACATTCACCTGACCTAAACCCCATTAATCACTTCTGGTGCACTTGAAGACAGAGAAAGCCAAGCGTCAGTTTTCAACAAGTACAGAACAATTTTTTTCCAATATGGAATAATGTAAATTGAATGAATCCATTCCAGACCCCCATAAAATCCACATTGTATAAAGCATTATGTGCATTAACAGAATTGTATTGTACAGGTGCTCCCTGATTTATGATGGGGATATGTTCCAACAAATCCATCATAAGTTAAACGTATTAATATATACTCATGAACCGATGAGTTTAATATAGTCAGACTATATTATATTATATAGTCATGTTGTTTAAAACACTTGTACATTAACCTAGTTGGCCAATGTCATTAGCACAAAGCTTATTATATAATAAAGTGTTGAAAAATCTCATGTCATTTAGTGAGTAATGGATTGAAAGTGAAAAGTGAAAGCAAAACACTTACTCTATTGGTGAACTCAGGGCAGTAGCATAGCTGGTAATGCAAACTGCAGCCTGTGTTCAGGAGGATTCGTTTCCTGTTTTCCTTTCGGTTCGTTCTTTTAAGTAACCTTTTTAGGACCCAATGAGACTTATTTGCACTAAGTAATGTAGATGTAAAAATAAAAATAAAAAATCGCGATGAAGAGATTAGCAGAGATCTTCACTGAGCAAGAGCTATTGTGAATCTGAATCACTGTATCACTGTGTACTGAATCATGAATCACAAATTGTGAATTGAGTTTTGGCTGACACGAGTCACACACATTTTTCTAGTCAAAATGCGTTGAGAACTGAATTCAACAAGTTCTGAGCTGGTCGAGAAACAATGTACCATTGTATTGTGAAATCATGCTAAGGTATCATGGATCATAAGATTGTACACAGACTTTTGGAGTCCATGCCAGCTCGAATACATACTGTTATTAGAGCAAAAGGGGAACATACCAAATACTAATAAATTCTTATATTTATCAACAGATTTCAATATAACTTTGCACTCAAATGGTTTAAGTAATTTAAGTAATGTAAAATGTATTAAAATCAAGAAAATGCAAAACAGAAGCATTTTCACTAGTGGTCTCAGACTTTTGGTTCTCACTGTTAGCCACAATAGACCCAAATGCACATAGGCCTTTAGTAAACTGTTACTTAAACAATGTTTAAACCCAAAACCCAAAGTTCACCCTGGGCAAGTAGACTTAAGAGAAGATAAGAGAAGATAAGATAAAATATCACTTTATTAATCTCCAAAGGGAAAATCGAGAGTATAATACAGTAACTGGCTACAGTGTTGAGAAAAAAAAATCATGACCACTGCACTGGTCTAAAGGCCAATTCAAACTGAGTATGATTTTTTCACACAAAAAAACAAATGCAATTTTTAACGTAGTGAGACCTTCACACCAAGTGCGTATCAAAACTACAAATCACAGTTTAGCAAACTCAAAATGTAGTTAAATTTTAGTTCACTCTGTAGTAAATAATAACTTTAACTAAACAAAAGCTAGAAACCTTGCTATTATATAAAACAAATAATATAAGTCTCGTTGGAAAAAACATAGCCCGAATAAATTAAGAATCCTCTTTAGCTAGATAATTTTTAAGTATAGACCAGATATTTTGTCATTTACAAGATATTATAGTGCAAATTAATTCGTACACCCAGCTGTAATTCATGTACTCATGTATTTTGCTTGCTTCTATTTGACACTAAAGAAATTATTTTTCCCATAAAGCAGCACTACACAACCATATGAGTGGACAACATAAGCTTCAACTATACGTTTAATATTGTTTAAATAATTAAATAATGTCACTGTCATTATGTTTTATGTTGTACTTAAGAATTCTTGGACAAAGGACTGTTATGATGTCTCATTTAAAACATAACAGCGATTACCTGAACTGTACCTTTTCAATGCACAGTGTTTATTCTATTAAGTAGTTTAGTTAGAAACAGCATGGGTAAGCTGTTATGTGCCTGGCATGTGGTTAACCATGCAGTGGCATTTACCGTATTTTTCGGACCATAAAGCGCACCGGGTTATAAGACGCAATATCAATGACCGACTGCTAACGGGTATATTTTCATACATAAAGCGCACCAGGTTATAAGACGCACTAAATGAAACAAAACTCTTAAGTTCCGTCGGAAGCTCAGTTTGGTCTTTACCTGGCGCAGGGCGTCTTCTTGCTTCCTCCACTTCCGTATCATTGATTAATTAATTTGAATTCTCTCACAGTTGCTCTGTGTCCATGTTGTACTGCGTGACTGATAGCGTTGGGTTTGAAATCCGCTTCGAAAATAAATGAATGAATGCACGTACCCTAATGCTGAAGCACATACCGTATTACTCCGCGATGCTGCGCACTACGGTGGCATTAAGCTTCGTAAGTTACCAAGGCCGTGCTAAAACATTTTGACAGATTTATGAGCGCCGTGTACCAGCTACAATCGGTTCTAGGTCAGAAAGCACAACCAGAATTAATTCATATATTAGACGCACCGCATTTTAAGGCGCACTGTCGATTTTTGAGAAAGTTAAAAGATTTTAAGTGCGCCTTATGGTCCGAAAAATACAGTAGTCTGTTTATACAACGAAATCTGATGTCTCACAGTAATGAGTAAAGTTGTATAATGTAGTGAACAAAATCGTTACTACTATCACCAATAGACTAATCGTCTTCTATGTAGGAGCATTAACGCCAGCGACTGAACTGTTTCTGGAGGTGACCAAGCAATGCAGAATTTCTAGTGAGTGCCCTGAGACTGCAAGGGCAGAGTTTCCAGCGGATGTGCTGGAGGTGGCCGTATAGAACTGAAAGTGTGTAAATGAAGTGGTCAGTGTACAAACCATCCTCCAAGCTATGTGAAGAAAAAGCTATGTTCCTGGTGAAAAACCATGAGGGAATAAAGGTTTCCCAGGGTATAAATGCATGAGTGGTTTGTAAAACTATTTGTATACCTGAGTGGTTGAGGCTATAGACAAATGAGCACACTGGCATCCAGAGCATCCAGTCCTGAGCTCCCAAGGGCATTTCTGAACTCATGACAGGAATAGTGATTATGGGACCATTTTGGACACAGTCCATAACTATGGGTGTCGGTCATGGTCAAATGCAATTAGTAGCATTAAAATAATTATCAGCAGTGAAATATTAAATTTGGATAGCCCTAACATAAAGCAAAACAAATTAAGTAACTAAAACTATGATAATGTTGGTTTGCATGTATCTTTTGCCATTTAATAGGAGGCTCCTATACGCTTTTAAGCATGGGCAATTTACCAATTTATCAGTAATAAACAATGGGGATAAAATGATTTTAAAAAGATTTCTAGATTTGCTGATAAGTGGAACATACAGCAGCAAAAATATTATTCCCTGATACAGTCACCCAATCAAGATTGCCTTTGCCACAGTGTCCAACCTAACTGCGTGTCCTCCTAGAAGTTTGTAGAGTTGTATTATTCACTCCCTTCTTCCAGACTTCTCTGCTCTTATCTTGTCAGATAACTTGGATATTTTTTTCCATTCTTCCTGACATATCTAATAACTCATGACAGATATCACATAATGCCTTCTTCAAATCAGTTCTGGCGGCTAAATGGTTCAAAGAGGAAACTCAACAAAAGTTTAACACGACTGTAAAAATTGCTTTCTTTGAGCAATTTTACAGATATTTTTCCATATTGTTGCAGTCTGACGTGTTATTAAAGGATACTCACACATAAATTTAAATTTCTTATTATTTATTATTATTTAATTTCTATTTATCATGCTGATGAAAGGCATGTTTGCATATGATGAAGTTTCCACATGGTATGGCTTTACTGCATAAACAAATAACTGATAAATGTTATATAATAAATAAATTATATTTCTTTAGCAATACATTTGTTGTGTTTTGTATTTTCAAATGTTTTTCAAGCAGTCAGGTTTTCCAGCTGTGTTGGAGCTTGACAAGTACATACGTTTCCACCTTAGCTCAGCTTTGGAGGGATTATGGGAAAGTTCTGGGCAACAAAATAAAGCTTTAACACAAATGAACTGGCAATGGAAGTGTAATGTCATTGCTAATAGCAACTTTCCTTATATGGTGGTACAGTGATCACATCTCTTTTTGTACTCTTTTGCACCCCTTTCTCAGTGTCCCACATACTTTCTATGTCAAACTGAAGCCCCATTTTGTACTTCAAGCTACATTTGATCTCCTTTCAACTTCTGTGTGAAATGGAATGGTAGCCTTGGTAACAGAAATTCAGGTTTGTCCCAATGGAGTGAAATGGATAGCTATCTTGGCTAATGTGTTACAGCATGATCAAAACCATATTTTTAGCGACTAGCAAACTTTTCTTTCTCCACATACCATAAAAATGGCATCTTCGGAGAAATAAGCAGCCTTTCTTGCTGAGAAACATTACTTGTGCTCTTCCCTCAGGCCCCTGTGTTTGATAGAGCTTAACACATACACAGGTGGTCCTGAAAGTGGTGGAGAGAAAATGACTGATCGACACACAATGTGAAACAGACAGTGCACAACCAAGGGAATGGGAAGGGGTATGGCAAAAAATCAGAGAAAGATTCTAAATTCTAGTCTATTCTAGCCTCTGTGTATATGAGCTGGATAGAGAGTGAATAAATCTGAATTATAATAAATTATTTAATGCAAGCATGTCCCTCTCCATTTTGCCTTCTTTTCTCCACATTTTCTCTGGGCTAAACAGAAACCTGATAAAACATATGGGGTTCACATAAATAACATGTTTTTCCAAGACAGTGCTAGATAAATTCAATATAGTGCAGTCAAAACATTCTCTAATTCTCTAAAAAATCACTTCTATTATATGTTCAACTTAATATATTAGATTCCTAGAGACTCTGATGGAACAACTCATCTCACATTCTCATCAGCTTGTGCAACAAGAAAGCAATTAAATCTTCATTCCAGAGCTGCACTTGTTGTATTTAAATAGTAAGAACCGTACAATAAGAACATTCTTCCTCTTTTTATTATCCTACTCATATTGTATTTCCCCCAAAGTAAAATTTCCTCAAGCTATTTAGCACAACCTGTTGCTGTCTGTGATCAGAACATTAAACAGAAGCTTGGTAACTTTAATCTTCACATTTAACAAACAAAACAAGTTCACTGTGTGCTAACTTGTGTTCTCCATGTCTGATTGAGTTATAAAGACTGTGGTAGCCTAGCGGGTAAGGTGCTGGACTATGGACCAGAAGGTCCAGGGTTCAAATCCCACCTCTGCCAAGCTACCACTGTTGGGTCCTTGAGCAAGGCCCTTAACCCACAATTGCTTGGACTGTAAGACTGTACCAATTGTAAGTTGCTCTGGATAAGGGCGTCTGCTAAATGCTGTAAATGTAAATGTAAACATTTTTCTGATAATAGACCTGTGAATAAAGAAACTCACTCTGTGGTGCTTACAACATGAAACTGGAAAGCATTAAATACACAATATAAACAAAAGTTCGTGGACACCCAAAAAATTGCATCCAAAGCACAAGTATTAATATGGAGTTTACCCCAAACCTTTGCTGCAACAACAGTGTTTGTTCTTCTAAGAGCGCTTTCCAGTAGATTTTGGAATGTGACTGTGAAGTCGGCTTCTGATGTTAGACAATAAGCCCTGACTAACTTTAGGCATTCCAGTACATTTTCAAGGTGTCTGATGGCGTCTGACAAGCTCTCAAGAAAATTGGCAAACCAATTCTCTATGGATTTGGTTTAAGGACAGCAGGGAAGAAAGAACTGACTTGACAACCCATTCTAATGCCACTGTCTGTCTATGGAGCTTCAAGAAATCAATGCTTTATATTATGAACGTGTTACAAGTGTGTGTTGATGAAATACCAGAGCTTGCCAATTAGAAGCGTGTCTACAAACATTTGTCTATCCAGTGTAGTTTCATGCTGTCATAAAGGTACATAAACTTGATGCATCTAAACAGAGTGTTGGCTTGACAGTTAGCATACATCACTGGCAGCCATATTTTATCAGCTATTTCCATGCTGTGTCCCTTTTTGCCCTGTCGACATTCAACTCTGATGGGACATCTCTCTACTGTTACAATTCCACAAACCGATCTTCCTTCATATCACACATTTTGCCTGTGTTTTGCATTTGCCACTACTGCATGTGTAGCTGTCCCCTGTGCTTCACTTCATTCACTGCAGTCTCACAGGAACAGTCACACTCTAAGATTTGAGTCTAAATTGGTGACAGTGCCAGAACTTTGCAGTTGGTTGTTTTGTAGCACTAACTCAGCCACCGGCGAGCATGTCACACTATGTGTTCTAAGACTGCCAAAGTTATCAATTAATTCTTTTGTCTTTTGAGACTGCAAAATCAGGCTGAAATTACTAATACAGTGTAAATCTGACTTTAAAGGACAACAAAATAAAAAATATGCTTCGACATACAAGATTCATATTTCATGTCTCACTAAGGAAGGCCCAGGCTTCTAACACAACATACAGTATTTTTATGTATAATATGCTTTCTAACTGCATACAAACAACCACCACGCAAAGTCACACTTAAGCAGTATTTGGAGATGCATGTTTTACAGCCCTATTATGAACCTGTCCTTCTGGTACTCATTAGCAGCTCATTATTCATTCACTAGTATGATGTTCGCTTTGTGCCAAAAACATGTTGCCTTCTCGATACAGCACTTGCTGTATTTATTAGTGAATGCCAACTTGAATCACTCTCTTCATGGTTTGACTGATGGTAAAACACCAACTGATATGATGGTAATATGACTGACAAGTAATTTGCCAAATACTTAGCTTGACTTCAGAATATATTCATCAGACCTAAGATTGAAGATTACAGCTTTCAGGTTGTCTTTTACTTTCGATTTTACTGGGCAAGTTGGTGTTATAACACATCAAAAAAAGCGGAAATACACTGTTAAATGCTCATTCAAATAGCAGTAACCCTAGATCTTTCTTGTTCTGGCATATTCAAGTCACTATATCTACTTTTAGTGATGTCATGATAACATTGTGGTGCTGGGGATCTTGCGACTTTCCTTCCTGGCCTGATATTTACATACGGAGTAGGGTTTTTTCATCTCATGTATCTTGTTCCTCATGTGTATTATCTACATTTCTGTTTAGCAAATCATTTGCTGTAACTGCAAGTACATAAATAAAAAAACAAAATGCCCTCAACTATTTTACAGCATGTTTCTTCTAATGCTACACAATGCAATATTAAAAAAAAAGTCCATTAGCTTATTATCAACCACTGCATCAAGCTAAAGGTTAGGTTAGTCATGAACAGGCAGTTCAGAATGCCTTCTACTTCTGCTACTCAACACAGATACACACTCATTCTGCATGGAATCTGCTTTCTCAGATCAGGTTTCCTGTGAACTTGTGATAGTGGTAGAGATAGCAGGGTTGGGTATTAAATTAGTCCATAAGCTACAGCAAGAATGTAGGTTGCAATGCTTTGCTATGCATAATTAGCATCTGTTTTCTAATAGAAATAATGACAATACAGTGGAAGCTTGTAATTCAAACTTAATAGGTTCCAGAAGGCCATTCGATCTCCAATTTGTTGCAATCAAATTTCCTCATAAGAAGTTATGTAAATAGAATGAATCCTTTTACGATTTCCGCCTATATTTGTATGTAATTAATAATTAAAAGAATTAATAAAGCAAAGCAATGTATTACAACACTATTTCTTCTTGTTCTTCATTTGGGTTTTATTGCGATTGGCATATCATGTTGGGCGCATTATCACCACTGACTGGTGGTTGAATTTTGGATTGTTTCTTGTGTTCTATCTAGGCTGCTGATGTCGGAAGTAGGAAATAATTATTCAAATTTGGGGGCAAAGAAATTCAAACAGAGCGTTCGATATGCAAATTGTTCGAGTAAAGAGGCGTTCAAACTCAGAGATTCTTGGCTAAAGCAGTATTACATATTAAAGTATTTCAATGCAAATGGAATCTCAGATATATAACTCATTGTCTCATACTGAACCAAAATTTTATAAGATGTGGTCTCGCTGTTATTAATTACAGTTTATCACGTCACTATTACTGGTATTTAAAAGTTAATGAGTAACAAATGTACTCGTTTGTATCACTTACACATTATACTTTAGACAAGAGGGTCTCCTTATTTATAGGTATCAAATAATATATACAACAGCACTACAGTATAATGAACTAAGTATTTACATGTTTTTAGCTATTGACTGTGATGGCAAAGCATTTAGGGCACTGGGCTATTGACCAGAATATCCTGATTTCTCGTCCCGTCACTTCCAAGCTGCCAGGTTTGCACTTCAGCAAGACCATTAACGTATCAGTTGTAAGTCACTAAGGGCAACTGGTAAATGCTGAAAATGTACATATCCATAAGGTGTAGTCTGCATATCTGATATGAATGTTCTCGCTTCCTATAAACTGCAATCCTCATGCATGCTGTGTGGTAGTAACTGGAATTTCTACAATCATTACACTAGAAACACAGAGTAAGGTAAACTAACTAACTAAAACTAACTTTAGCAGCAGAAAGCATCGACATAAGGTAATCTGCATGAAGCTTGACCTAACATGGTCCTACCGTGCTTACAGTGGTGTAGCTAAATTTTGACATAGATGTAGCCGTGACGCCAGTGACCTCATCATCACCTTCCCTCCTCCTTAGCTTGCGGCACGGCGTGACGCAGCAGGCGAACGTACCAACCAGAGCCTTGCGAAAGCGCTTGTTCATGAAACAGTAGATGATGGGGTTGACGCAAGCTGACGTGTATGACAGCAGCTGGATAAAGGAGATGGGAGCTCCGGAGAGGGCACTTTCAGCTGTGTACTGGTCGAATGCCTTCCAAGTGTTTGCTGAGTACAGGGGCATCCAGCAGAGAAAGAACATGGCCACAATGATGATCAGCATGCGAATCACTCGCTTCTTGGCCTGGAGCTTAGACCTAGACGTGTTGCTGCGTGGTTGGTCAGGCTCAGAAGAAGCTGAAGTGCTGAGGGCAGAAAGTTCCATTTCTGGGTTCTTCTTGGGGACCTGGATATAGCAGCCATCATCATCATCTTGGACATGAGATACAGTGCCATTCATACCATTCTTCATTGCTGAGAACAGAATTTGATAGAAAATGATGACCATTACTGCTGGAACAATATGACACTAATAAAAGTTAGCATAATTAATCATTTCCTTCTATATATTATTGCACTAGAGGAACAGATATATCATGTCCGATTTGCACCAAATGTGGATAAAAGGTTCCTTTTTTGTCAGATTTGATGTCTTGCTTATTTTCTAAAGGAAAAAAAGGAACCTTTGCAAGAAAGAAACTTAGATATGACGCAATTTAAATAAAATAAAAACAAGAGTTGGCATGTGCATGGGCACATTTCCAGATTATCCTCATCTACAGTATTTTTGCCTCAGTCCTGACTATTCACGTGGTTCTTTATTTTCACATCTAAGTACAATAATCAACCAATCAAGGCAAATATTAATTGCAATATCTAACAAAAATGCTAAACGCTAGCAAAATGTTCTAGGTGCATCAGCATGGTTAGCCCAAAGCAAGGAAATAAATGTTGTTATAAATAAGCTGGGAATGAGTCACAGGTGTGGGTGTTTAGAGCACTACAGTGGTGCTTGACAGTTTGTGAACCCTTTAGAATTTTCTATATTTCTGCATAAATATGACCTAAATCAGATTTTCACACAAGTCCTAAAAGTAGATAAAGAGAACCCAGTTAAACAAATGAGACAAAAATATTATACTTGCTCATTTATTTATTGAGGAAAATGATCCAATATTACATATTAGAGGCAAACGTATGTGAACCTCTAGGATTAGCAGTTAATTTGAAGGTGAAATTAGAGTCAGGTGTTTTCAATCAATGGGATGACAATCAGGTGTGAGGGGTACCCTGTTTTATTTAAAGAACAGGGATCTATCAAAGTCTGCTCTTCACAACACATGTTTGTGGAAGTGTAAAAAAAAAAGGTGCTCAGAAAAAGAGTTGTTGATGCTCATCAGGCTGGAAAAGGTTACAAAAATCATCTCTAAAGAGTTTGGACTCCACCAATCCACAGTCAGACAGATTGTGTACAAATGGAGGAAATTTAAGACCATTGTTACCCTCCCCAGGAGTGGTCGACCAACAAAGATCACTCCAAGAGCAAGGCGTGTAATAGTTGGTGAGGTCACAAAGGACCCCAGGGTAACTTCTAAGCAACTGAAGGCCTCTCTCACATTGACTAATGTTAATGTCCATGAGTCCACCATCAGAAGAACACTGAACAACAATGGTGTGCATGGCAGGGTTGCAAGGAGAAAGCCACTGCTCTCCAAAAAGAACATTACTGCTCGTCTGCAGTTTGCTAAAGATCACGTGGACAAGCCAGAAGGCTATTGGAAGAATGTTTTCGAAATGTTGTGGAAGGAGGTGAAGTAAGCAGCTAATGTGTGGAAACCCACCAACATCCCAGGGCTGAAGCTGTTCTGTACGGAGGAATGGGCTAAAATTCCTCCAAGCCGGTGTGCAGGACTGATCAACAGCTACAGGAAACGTTTAGTTACAGTTATTGCTGCACGGGGGGGTCACACCAGATACTGAAAGCAAAGGCTCACATACTTTTGCCACTCACTAATATGTAATATTGGATCATTTTCCTCAATAAATAAATGACCAAGTGTAATATTTTTGTCTCATTTGTTTAACTGGGTTCTCTTTATCTATTTTTGGACTTGTGTGAAAATCTGATTATGTTTTAGGTCGAACTAAAATGCAGCAATATAGAAAAATCCTAAAGGGTTCACAAAACTTTCAAGCACCACTGTAGGTGTTTGTGCTTGACTGTAGCAGAGAGTAGTTCTGGGGAAAGTGAATCGCTTTAAATTGAGCAGACCTCTATTTATCAGCATTTGCTATATCCTTGTAAAGCCATGTATAAATATAAGCCCGTTTCATTCATTGCTCAATGTTTACAAGGACATTATGTGTGTATCTTAAAACCAAGTATATTTGCAGTACCTTTAACAGCTTCATCCTCTAGCAAACATGCATTAACCTAAAACAAATTTACAATGTGGAACTTGAATCCTTTTA
This sequence comes from Ancistrus triradiatus, assembly GCA_025084515.1. Classification (NCBI taxonomy): domain Eukaryota; kingdom Metazoa; phylum Chordata; class Actinopteri; order Siluriformes; family Loricariidae; genus Ancistrus; species Ancistrus triradiatus. The sequence goes on from JAJAGP010000523.1 coordinate 206,986, forward strand.
GCACTGCTCTTGGCCAAGTTTACCTCATGTATAAAACATTATCTTTACCGTGATTCTGTGTAAACTGTTTAAAGTAAGGAAGAAGCTACACTCTTTACCCTTTAACCACTGCAGTCTTCACAAACCCTGCCTTATGTATTTCAATATTTCAGTATTGTTCACATGCAATACATTGCAGCAATGGATTACACCACTACTGTACACCATTACACCATTACATTACACCAGCATTACAGTACATTGCAGCAGACGTATTCATTGCAGCTAGGAAAACATTCAAAACCAGTTTAGTGTTTTTACAATACTTTGTGGGAGATCAAGACAGACAGGCCAAATACTTTAAAAGCAGTCTTAGAGATAAAAGCTCGGCCAATATACAATTGTAAACTAGCATAAATAAAGAGACACTGAAAGATAGTAAATTGGCCTATGAACCATTTAAGATAAGCATGTGCCACCCAGTCACCCAGTGAGTCCGTAAGTAATTCTTCATTTGTCATCCATCCTGAATGCCGTTTCTCAATAAGAAGCATGAAGTAGAAAAATATAGAAATAAAAGAAAAGTATATTTCTATAATTATATACAGTACACTATATATCGTCGGGGTGGATGAAGAGGCAGCACTGGAGACAGGAAATTTGCTTTTTATTAACAGCCAATGCCACAGACAAAAGTACACAATTTACCGGTCAGTGTGATGAGAAAGCAAGAGCTACACAGCCCAAATCCCCAACTCCATCCTCACAAACAGTGAACCAGCTCACCTTGGGTACAAGCGATTAACTAACAAATACATAAAATAATACATAAACACACAGGACATGCATTTTGACCTTTTTATAAGACACATAAGATGCCATGAACATAAAACAATACACACAGGCACACTTAAATCCCAACATAAAGAGTCCATCAAGTCACTACTTTGCATACTGGGACTAGGAACGCCCTGGCTTGTCTGCTCATCTGCAGTTTGCTAAAGATCAGGTGGACAAGCCAGAGGGCTATTGAAAGAATGTTTTTTCGAAATGTTGTGGAAGGACCTGAAGAGAGCAGTTAATGTGAGGAAACCCATCAACATCCCAGAGCTGAAGCTGTTCTGTACGGAGGAATGGGCTAACATTCCTCCAAGCCGGTGTGCAGGACTGATCAACAGTTACAGGAAACATTTAGTTACAGTTACTGCTGCACAGGGGGGTCACAGCAGATACTGAAAGCAAAAGTTCACATACTTTTGCTACTCACTAATATGTGATATTGGATCATTTTCCTCAATAAATCAATGACCAAGTATAATATTTTTGTCTCATTTTTTAACTGAGTTCTCTTTATGAACTTTAGGAAAAATCTGATGATGTTTTAGGTCATATTTATGCAGAAATATAGAAGATTCTAAAGGGTTCACAAACTTTCAAGCACCACTGTGTGTGAGAGAGATAGAGATAGAGATAGAGAGAGAGAAGAGTGAGGTTTGCTAGTGGAGTATTGAAGGGTGGATTAGATCCATTGATCAGTCTGATGGCTTGAGGATAAAAGCCTCAGTCCCTCAGCCTCAGAGCTTTCAGAGGTACTGCATTTCACACTTCTGTAACTTCTTCCAGAAAGCAAAAGTGTAAAAAAAACTGTGTTGGGGTGGTGGAGTCTTTGACGATGCTGTAGGTTATTCTGTGGACTCCCCAGTGATAGTATATCACGTAACTATATTATGATATTATATGATGCATTATATATATGCTTACACTGACAAAATGTATTAGCAGTATTTGATTGGTACTGCCCTAGTAGTGCTGCTAAATTAATTAATAAATTAATTTTTCGTTTTAATATAGCACTGTATATATGTTTTATTTGGTTGTATATTGTGATGACATTATGTACAGTCTTCTCCAAAGGGTGTTAAGGTTCTTCCATATTTCGCAGATCAAACCGGTTATATCCTTGGGCCTCGAGGATGATTTTTGCCTATCACCAGGGATACTGGTTTTTGCTAGCTTGCCTTTTCATAAGGCTTACTCATCAGACTAGCGTGTTTCTCTAGCTTCTTCTAGTTGTTATTTTTGTTCCGAGGAATTGATCGCCAGCTCTCTTCTATCCCAGCCTCCGGTTTCTGCTGTCACTCTCGCTTCTGGATTCCCCCGAGTTTCACCACGGTCCTGGACCCAGTGGAAGCAAGCCTCACACTGTCGCTGCACTCCTGTCTGCATTTCAGTTCCCGTTCGTTGTACGCTCGGTCCCTGGCTTCCTGGACTCGGCGCGCCACACCTCGACCAGCCGGTTCACTCACACACACAGCCCAGCCCGTTTGGGGATTTGTGAAATAAACGCTCTGTTTTCACTATGTCATTGTCCGTAGCCTGTCTGCTGGTTTAAATATTGGGTTCCCCAGCTATCTTAGAATTCGTAACAGAATATTCTGGCCAACATGGAACCCACGGATCAACAGGCAGCTAGCCCGCTTCCAATTGGGAAGGCCTTGAACCTGGCTCCAACAGCATGACAAATTGTTAAACACGTTACTAGAGTCTAACCATCTGCTTAACCACTTCGTCACTAATCTCAATTCCAAAATTAACCGTTTGCTTGTTAATCTTCCACATCATTGAGTGCCTTGACGCCGGCCGGATCTGGCTCTCCCCATCAAGGCCTGTGGTGTCGACCAACGCTCTGCCAACCGCTGCCATAGACATCAACACAGCCAACGTGCTAGGCTCTCAGCACACAACATCCCCCTCCGCATCAAGTCCAGGAAGCTGGCGCCCCGTTACATTGGTCCATTTACCGTCGACCAGGTAATTAATCCTTTGTCTGTATGTTGAATCCTACCCAAACACATGCGTATTCACCCGACCTTCCATATTTCGGAGATCAAATCGGTTATCTCCTCCATAACTTTTCATCAGGCTTACTTTTCAGACTAGCATGTTTCTCCGGCTCCTTAGCCATTGTTATTTTTGTTCCGAGGAATTGATCGCCAGCTCATTTCCTTCCCAGCCTCCGGTTTCTGCTGTCACTCCTGCTCCTGGATTCCCCCCGGTTCCACCGCGGTCCTGGACCCAGTGGAAGCAAGCCTCACACTGCCGCTGCACTCCTGTCTGCATTTCAGTTCCCATTCGACACACCTCGACCAGCCGGTTCACCCACACGCACACCCCAGTCCGTTTGGGGTTTGTTTAATAAATGCTCTGTTTTCACTACGTCGTTGTCCGTAGCCCGTTTGTTGGTTCATATATTGGGTTCCCCAGCAATGTTAGTGTGGGATCCTAGATCCCACGTAACAAAGGGATTGTCTTGTCAAATAAAATGTATTCATTCTTAAACAAAAAGACATTAACTCATCTTTTGCAGGGAACAAACTTAAATGTGACTCTTTTTTAGAAAAAATTAAAGTTAAGTCAGTTCAGTTCTGACACATTGTTAAAATCACAGGTAGAAATCTGCCCAAATGCCAGTGTGTAATTTTTTTTCCATTATGTTTTGTATGCTTTTGATAAATGTATGTATAACACAGTCAACACCAAAACAGTAAATCATATTTAAAAAAATAAAATATTTCTTTATTCAAAACAGTGAACAAATAATGAAGCTTTTTTTATATTATTAAAATGTATTTAAGATTGTCAAACAAACATACAGTTAAATTAAGGATAAAAATCAAACTATGTACAATACATAGTTGAAGTTACATGAAGTTATTGCACCCTAACCCTCTTATGTCTCAATTTCCTGCATTCACTGTGTATGGGCGTTTTATGTGTATTATCATAAGTGGTTTTACTCATCCTGCTATGTGAAGTCAATTCAGTCAACCAAAAACCAGACTGAACTGTAAATCTAGTATTTTCAAATGAACTTTGAAAATAAAGCTAAAAGATAGCAAAAAAAAAAAAAAAAACTAAGCTCTTCACCAAGCACTTTGCTATGTCCTCTCTCACAATATAGAAAGGGGAGGATATTTCTATATGGCTAATCCATCCTTATACAGACCCTGCAACAATTTGGGTGCATTGGTCCTCCAGTGGTTTGACTGTGTGGTATCCTGACACAGGGCTGGAGATTGTAAATCTTCCATGTATCTCATCTGCTCTGCATCTATTTGGACTTCTGCTGTGACGATGGTACGTAGTCTGTCTAACAATATGAGCATATGGTAGTGTTGTAATACTCGAGTCCAGACTTAGTCACGAACTCATGTGGACTCTGTCTTGTCTCGGTCTCGGGTTATGGTAGACTCTGAAATTGTTCTTCAGACTAGCCGAGTCCAGTGCGTCTGCCTGAAGTAAAGTTAATTATAAACTGAAAATTTTTTCTTTTCTTTATTGAAGTATCAACAGTCAAATCAAACAGAATAAATCAGTCCTTTCTCTACATGCCTAAATAAAATCTGCACTCTGATTGGCTAACAGGGAAAAACAAGTCACTGCTCTTCTCGTTCAGTATGCAGTCAATGAACACATTTTATATTGAATCACCTGAAGTTAAGACTTCAAGTGTGCACACACTTGCCCTACTTTACCATATCCGCAAAATCTGGAATTATTATTACTATTATTATTATTATTATTATTATTATATAAACATTTTCCATTTTCTTATTTATATTCTTGTATGATGAAAAAATGTTAATCTGGTCTTGGTCTTGTTTCAGTCTTGGCCACACCCGGTCTTGGTCTAGACTCAGGTCTAGCAGTCTTGAGTACAACACTAGTATATGGGCCGTGTTGTAAGGACCCAAGTTGGAACAGTGGTGAAGAACCTCAGTCTGTTTTATTGCAGTGCACAATGTGATGTTAAAACCATGCTGGCCAAGACAAAATAGCTCTGTGTCCAATTGTGTTTCTCCCTCTTCTTACTTTTGTCTGGTTAAACTCAACATCATCAATGAAGATAAATTCATGTGAGATTTTATGAACATTAATTTGCTAAACTCTCTAAAAAAAGACAGCATTGTGTAGTTCAACATAGGCCTTTTATAAATCTAGATGTAAAAAGATTATGTGTGCAGTGTGCTATAGTGAATCAACATTACTAACCTCCACAAATTCATGCCACAGGTCATTTACATTCTCATTTATTTCAAATCGCACTCAGTAGAGATGTTTCATCTGTATGTGATGTTTATGAATCTCCCCAGTGTTGCTAGAGTTTTGAGCTGTCTTTGTAGGCAGACTGTCATGGTAAGAGTTTGTTTGAGTGCATATGTGTTTGTGGAAATATAGTGAGCAGTCACTCAAGAAGACTGACTGTCAGTCAAGCCCCAGATTGGTGCAGTAAAATTGATTCCTGTACTGATTCTCCACTCTGAGTGGCATAATAAAAGATTGCACATATACCTCCTCTTTTATGACATATTTACATACATTATATATGAAACATTTGTTAAAAAATAAGAATGGTTCTCACTGTCAGGGACCTCCCAGGCTCTGCATCTTTGGTCCAAACCACACTGCCATTATGTTGTGTGGTCACTGATGATGTTTGTTTAAATTTCTCTTGCAAATCTCTCTCTGGCATATTGCATTATAGGCAATAACTATGTTTACCTCTGTTATGTTCCCCTGAGAATACGAGTCCTTCCTCATTTATGTTCTCAACCCCAAATTGTAGATCGATAAAAATGCATGTAATTTATCACAGGACAGCAAACAAGGCATTGTTCAGTGCAGTGAATTGGTACCAGTAAGTGCTGATGTAGAGCATGTGGCAGATTACATTTGTTATGTCTGGTGGGTAGAAAGGGAAGGGAAGCAGACGACAGTCCAGATAAACACAGGGCTAACATAAGGAAGGAACAGGGTGCGGGTGCAGCCGCAGGGCAATAAGGGAGCAGACGCAGCCGTACACGTACCTGCGTGGTCGCAAGACCGGGGAAGTCCAATGGACGCAATAGCAACACAGCTCAAATACGCTGACGTCCTCGGCGCAGGTATGGGCACTGACATTCTTGGCGCTGGCACGGGCGTTGACGTTCTTGGTGCAAATGTCTGTGACACAGGAGTCGGCGCAAATGTCCGTGGTGCGGAAATGGGCGCAAATGTCCATGGCGCGAGAGTGGCCGTGAATGTCCATGGCGCAGAAATGGGTGACGCTAGCAGCTTAGTGGTGCAGTATACCCCGAAACGGAGCTAGGTGGCACGTCTAGTTCAGATATGGAATGGCGAGACGCACCATGCTCAGGTACGAACAGCACTTTGAACTTGGATACGGGGGTAATGGGTGCGGCGGTCGACAGTACAGGCCGTCGCCTGGGTGTCAGTGGTCGCGACTGCGGTACAGGGACCGGTACAAAAAACCGTGGTGTGGGGATGGGCAGTAGCGATCCCGGCACAGCGATTGGCGATAACAATCACCGGTGACCGGTGCGCAAAACGCTCAGGCATGGGGCTGGGAGGCGCTAGCTGCTCAGATACGGAGCTAAATGGCACGGTGGGCTCAGGTACAGAGCTGACATGCTCAAGTACGGAGCTAGTCGACACTATGGCTCAGGTACAAAGCTAACGTGCTCCAGTACAGAGCTAGTTGATGCTAACGGCTCAGATACGGAGCTAACGTGCTCAAGTACAGAGCTAGTCGATGCTAACGGCTCAAGGACTGAGCTACAGGGTGCTAGCTGCTCGTCAATGGAGCTAACGTGCTCAAAAACAGGGCTAAAGCTAGCGAAGCCGCTAATCCAGCAGATACGGCCGCAAACAGGTAGTCCAGCGGAATAGACCTCAACAACATAAATCCACAGTGGAGGAGTGATAAGGGCTGCACAGGCACTCAGAAACCGAGATAATACTACCGCGACAGTGTAGGGAAGAGCTGTGCTCATAAAGGGCACCTCCCAGCTGTACGCGGTTAGTCCGTAACAGTTTAATAAGCCGCAGGTGAGGTCGCGGCCATCTTGTACCCACAAGGGATTGTGGGCAATATAGTCCAACTCACGCACAGCGAAAATCGCAGGTCCTGGCCACTGTTCATAACAACATTGTACTGACTTTACTTAATGCTAGAGAAAAAAAATCACCTTGCACCTCACATCTTGAAAGGCAGTGATTTGAAATGGCAAAGACATTTTACACTTCTGTGTCTAATGTACAAAGTATGGTTAGTGTTTTGCAAAAAGTGTGAGGCTGAGAATGTGCTTCCAGTTGTGCAAATCTGAGCTGATATTTGGCTCCTACAGCGTCAAATTTCACCAGGTGTTTTATTTTAATTTCAGTATGTAAGCATTCATTAAAAAAAATAAACATTTAATCCCCCATTGGCAAACAATTAAGTGCTCTATTTTTTCAAGATTTTAATTTTGTTAAAACAGGCAAAACTATGCAGATGGTGTATTTTGCTTAGAAGTGACAAGTTAATTGTGCTTGCTGATCTAAATTATAACTTTAATGTCAAATGATTATTATTATCATTTGCCAACAAATGTTCAGGATTGTTAATATACTGTACCTGAAGTGTATGTTAAGACCAAAAATTATAGGCACCACAGAACTCCTAAGTATGTATCCCTATTTGTTAGTGTCACTGAGTAATTAGAGAAACTTTGAATGATACACCGGATTCAAATGCTTCCCAGTGAGATCTGCAATACTTCTCATCACAGACAGTCTCTCCAGCACACATACACCCCCCCCCCCCACACACACATACACGTACACATGCACATGTAATGAGCCCATAAACCACTTAAGTTACTTGACTGACAGATCAACTTAATTACTTCATTGATTGATCTCCTAATTGAAATGATAGGTGAAAGCTGCTTATTGATTTCTGCACTTCCCGTTTACATGCTATCTTCTAAAGTTAATGTAAGTAATCATTAAGGTGATTTCATACTGAACATGAATATGAGATAATTAAAATAAACCTATGTATGTTTATGAACCTTCTGTCCTCCACTCGTTACCTGTATTAATGGCACCTGTTTGACCTCGTTATCTGTATAAAAGACACCTGTCCCCACAGCCTCAAACAGTCAGACTCCAAACTCAACCATGGCCATGACAAAAGAGCTGTCGAAGGACACCAGGAAGAAAATTGTAGACTTACAACAGGCTGGGAAGAGTGAATCTACAATAGGCAAGCAGGTTGGTGTGACTAAATCAGCTGTGGGAGCAATTGTAAGACATATAATACCATTGATAATCTCCCTCGATCTGGGGCTCCACGCAAGATCTCATCCCGTGGGGTCAAAATGATCATGAGAACGGTGAGCAAAAATCCCAGAACTACACGGAGGGACCTGATGAATGACCTGCACAGAGCTGGGACCAAAGTAACAAGGCTACCATCAGTAACACACTACGCCAAGAGGGACTCAGATCCTGCAGTGCCAGGCGTGCCCCCCTGCTTAAGCCAGTACATTTCCAGGCCTGTCTGAAGTTTGCCAGAGAGCATATAGATGATCCAGAAGAGGATTGGGAGAATATCATGTGGTCAGATGAAACCAAAATAGAACTTTTTGGTAAAAACTCAACTCGCCATGTTTGGAGGAAGAAGAATTCTGATTTGCATCATACCTACTCTGAAGCATGGGGGTAGAAACTTCATGCTATGGGGCTGTTTTCTGTATAGGGGACAAACGACTGATCCATGTTAAGGGAAGAATGAACAGGGCCATGTATTGTAAGATTTTAAGCCAAAACCTCCTTCCATCAGTGAGAGCATTGAAGATGGAACGTGGCTGGGTCTTCCAGCATGACAATGATCCCAAACACACCGCTCGGGCAACGAAGGAGTGGCGCCGTAAAAAGCATTTCAAGGTCCTGGAGTGGCCTAGCCAGTCTCCAGACCTCAACCCCATAGAATATTTGTGGAGGGAGTTGAAAGTCCGTGTTGCCCCAAAACATCACTGCTCTAGAGGAGATCTGCATGGAGTAATAAGCCAAAATACCAGCAACAGTGTGTGCCAACCTGGTGAAGACTTACAGGAAACGTTTGACCTTTGTCATTGCCAACAAAGGTTATGTTACGAAGTACTGAGCTGAACCAAATTTACTGACCAAATACTTATTTTCCACCATGATTTACAAATAAATTCTTCAAAAATCCTACAATGTGATTTCCTGGATTTATTTTTTTCTTTTTGTCTCTCATAGTTTTACATACCACGCTCATCTTTCTAAGTCAGAGAACTTGCACAATTAGTGGCTGACTAAATACCTTTTTGCCCCACTGTATATAGATAGATAGATAGATAGATAGATAGATAGATAGATAGATAGATAGATACTATTCATCAAATACCAAGAAACTAAAACTAACCATGTAACAGTAAACGTAACTGTCCAATTGTAAAGAACAGAAAAACACACTGTATAATTATCAACAAATCTACACCTAATCTAGTGTAGATAAAGTGCAGGGTATGGCTTCACATAATTTAATATTAATATTAAAAACAAAAGTTTCTAAGTAAACACAGACACAAATGCACAACATAGCTGATTAGGACAAAGCAGTTTCAGCACAGTGATCTCACACAACTATCCAGAGAGTGGAATCACAGTGAAACTCAATGACAAAAAAAAAAATAAAGCACCCATAAATGTTGAATTGTGGCAAAACTCGGTATACAGTTACATTGCAGGCAGGTATGATTAGACACTGGGCCTTGCCACAAGAGGACATAAAAATGCTTCCCCTGTTTCTCTTTAAATAGGATCTCAGAACCTTTTTTTTGGGTAGTGTACCTCTTAGTGAGAGATCGTTGACTGCTAGACAGGCCTCTATGACATATTTGCCCAAAGCTGGGACTATAGATCCTGCACACACCCAGCTGTTCCCATAAATGTTTAATTGATGATAAATTTGGTGACAGGCCAAGGACGTGTTGCAATCTTGCAGAGACATTGCTGGGAAACCTTGTGTGTGAATGGTCATTATCCTGCTGAAAAATGGCAATTGGAAGCACTGCCATGGGAGACAACACATGTTGCCGCTGGATGTTCTGCACATTCTGCACATCGCTGAGCTATTAGTGTCCCTCATTTCACTACTAGGGATGATCGACTGTCATATGCAATGTCTCCCTAGATCATCACACCAGCAACAACAGCAGGATTGAAGCGCTCACCACGAGGCCTCCATGCTCGAACCTGACTATTGTCAGATCCCAAACAGAATCTGTATTCATCACTAAAGATGATATGGTTCCAGTCCATATCAGTCCAGCTTTCTTGTTCACGACACCACTGCACAACAAATTTGCACGCGACAACAAATTTCCTTCTGCTAAGCTCCTGGAAATGGTCCAAGGTGTGTAGCAGAGACAGGGGTGTGTAGTGAAGGTGCCACCTGTGTCTGGATGGTAGACAACAAAACTATGGAAGCTGCTCATGCTTGTTGGCAGATCAAACAATCCTTTCAACTGGTGGTCTCTTTAGGCCTTCCAGAGCCTGTTCGCCATGTGTGTGTGCCCTCACAGAACCACGTATCCCTAAACCTCTCAACAGCTAGGTCAGAACGACTTAGATGGTGAGAAATTCATCGAAATTACCATCCTGTTTCTCACAGTCCAATGATGTTCTCCGTCTCAAAGTCTGTTAGCTGGGCAAAATGTTTTTGAGTGCGACTTTTGCCAAAAGGTACACTACCCAAAGGAGCCTCCAAGAGCCTTCTTATAAAGCAGTGGGAGAAGCACCTATAGACCCTCTTGTGGCAAGACACAGTGCCTAATCAGACCACACCTGTGATCAATTATATATCTGTCTGTGATGTAACTGCATACTGCGTTTTGCAGCAATATGACATTTTTATCATTTTTATTTTTTTGTCAATAAGTGTAGATACACAGGATGATTATAAACAAGTATTTTATAAACAACTGATGTATGTATAGCCTGTTATCTGGATAGTGGACCGGGATTCGCCTCTGTACTGTTTTTTTTTCTGCAAATAAGGGAGTGTCCATAAATACCTTCCATAAATAATTCCAAACACATAAATAACCACAGAATAAAATGAAAGTTTAGGTTTATAGCTGGTTGAGAAGTGGAGGATGCAAGTAGACAGTACAGAATGCCATCTGCATCCTCCATGTTACACTCTGAGTTATCATGTATCTATAAATATCATTTGATATAGAGAGAGCCAGCGGTTCAGATATTAGGTTAGGAGTTTTAAGAATTAATACAGCGGAGTTTGACTGTATATGTTTGATCTTGTAATATCTTGCACCCGCTTTAAAAGTTAAGAGACCCCCCAAAATAGAGGCATAATGTGTTTTCTACATTGTTGTGATTGTTGCTACAACTGCTTTAATAGTTTATAAATTACAATATTTGTTATTGTGGCCTCAGAGTGATCATAACCTATGTCAGAATCTCAAGTATATGGTTTAAGACTGGGTAATGCTAAGGAAACATGAAAATCGCATTTGACCAGCAACATAATAGGCTTCATTGAAAACAGAATAATCAGATTAGAAAATTACTGAACTAATCATTTGATTCAATCCAAATAACTTTTCCCTTTGTAGTTTGAATAGCAAATTAGACTGCTGAAGTTACAGTAAGATGTGTTTCAGTCAATAAGGGCAACTGTTGGTATTGATGCACAAGGAAACAATCATTCTGATTCTTACCATTACGGTCTTTCTTCTTCTCCATCTTAAATTCAATACCTCGGTACAGCTCTCTGGTGATGAGGCCATAGGCAATTGTCATTACCACACCTGGGATGAAGAAGAGGATAAACAGTAGCAGGACATACCTGAAAACAGAAAGAGAGAGAGAGAGAGAGAGAGAGAGAGAGAGAGAGAGAGAGAGAGAGAGAGAGAGAGATCATTAAACAAGATGAAAGAGTACAAAATCAATGCAGACTTAAAAAATTATAATTACTCTCCTGGACCAAATGAGTCCCACTAAAGTAATTATCAGATGCACTGCCTGGGTTTCAGCAATACATACACTATGCATTGGTGTAACATTCTGCCTCGGGCATTGATTTTGTTAAGATAAATATAGATAAATGTTAGGCATAAATACAAAGTATAGCTTTGTAAAATCAGCTATTGCTACATTATACTAAGCAGCAACGCCATAAATAATCTTAATATCATAACATTTATGCAGAATCATGGTACAAATGCAAAAACAAAATTACAAAGTGAATAGGGGTTAATATTTCATTAAAATATTCAAATGAAGTTGTGGGTGTTGCCTGAAAGCATCTGACCAGGTCCTTTGCGCTGATCTTTTCATCTCTCTAATGGCTTTATGCATGTATTTGATCTCAAAAAACACTTGTCATCCTGTTGTGTCCATGGCTTTCAAATGGCTTTCAAAAAAGGCTGCAAGGAAATGGATGTATGAAGGAGCTGAGAGATGATACTGTATGATCTGGAAGGTTCTGTCTGAATAAATGTTTTCAAAGCTTTTGTTAGAAATGTTTTTGTCTCAACTATTCATTCATCTACTTCAATGTAATAAATATAAACCGGATCCAGGGTAAAATCACAGTAAGGTTCATTCCGGTCAACATACTTTTGATATGAATGGTACAAACTGATCCTACATCACCACTATCCGACCTTTAATGATGAAATAAAATTTCTTTCACTAAAACATTCATATTCAATAAGTACGTAATCCTGATCCTGGCCATGCTGGAGCTGTACTACTGGGCTCAAGATCATTACAACTATCCGTAGGATCACATCACAGACAGTCATTCACTCACATCTGGATTTGTTGAAAACTTTCTTGGAAAGTTTTTAGTAAACTTTGTTATTTTTATCTGATACTGGTCTTTTCCCATTTCAATTGAGAAGCAGTTGAGAGTAGTGGTACCATCATAAGATATCCTATTTCCATTCATAAGTATCTGTTCTTAAACTATTGGTATATTACTAATGTCTCTACACACTAAGATAAATACATCTTAATACAAATACAGTGAACACTCAAACCCTCACCTGTTTCAGTAGATGACCAATGTTTTACCTAATTTGGTATTGTAATTTATTATGTATTTGCTTTCAAATCATGCCTAGATTAAATTCCCTGTCAGATGACAGCTTTGTTGTTTTGTTGTTATGTTCATTATCGTTGAAATATGGGTACATCTGTATTTGGGCTAGATATATTAAAATTATATAGAAAACTGATATTCTAAAGGGTTCACATACTTTCAAACGCCACTCTGTGTGTGTATATATATATACAGTGGAAGTGAAAGTTTGTGAACCCTTTAGAATTTTCTATATTTCTGCATAAATATGACCTAAAACATCATCAGATTTTCACACAAGTCCTAAAAGTAGATAAAGAGAACCCAGATAAACAAATGAGGCAAAAATATTATACTTGGTCATTTATTTATTGAGGAAAATGATACAATATTACATATTAGTGAGTGGCAAAAGTATGTGAACCTTTGCTTTCAGTATCTGGTGTGACCCCCCTGTGCAGCAATAACTGCAACTAAACGTTTCCTGTAACTGTTGATCAGTCCTGCACACTGGCTTGGAGGAATTTTAGCCCATTCCTCCGTACAGAACAGCTTCAGCTCTGGGATGTTGGTGGGTTTCCTCACATTAACTTCACTTTAGGTCCTTCCACAAACATTCCATTGGATTAAGGTCAGGACTTTGACTTGGCCATTCCAAAACATGAACTTTATGCTTCTTTAACCATTCTTTGGTAGAACGACTTGTGTGCTTAGGGTCGTTGTCTTGCTGCATGACCCACCTTCTCTTGAGGTTCAGTTCATGGGCAGATGTCCTGACATTTTCCTTTAGAATTCTCTGATATCATTCAGAATTCATTGTTCCATCAATGATGGCAAGCCGTCCTGGGCCAGATGCAGCAAAACAGGACCCAAACCATGATAGTACCACCACCATGCTTCACAGATGGGATAAGGTTCTTATGCTGGAATGCAGTGTTTTCCTTTCTCCAAACATAAAAGCTTTTCTTTTATACCAAAAAGTTCTATTTTGGTCTCATCTGTCCACAAAACATTCTTCCAAATGGTCACGTGATCTTTAGCAAACTGCAGACGAGCAGCAATGCTTTTTTTGGAGAGCAGTGGCTTTCTCCTTGCAACCCTGACATGCACAGCATTGTTGTTCAGTGTTCTTCTGATGGTGGACTCATGAACATTAACATTAGCCAGTGTGAGAGAGGCCTTCAGTTGCTTAGAAGTTACCCTGGTTTCCATTGTGACCTCGCCAACTATTACATGCCTTGCTCTTTGAGTGATCTTTGTTGGTCGACCACTCCTGGGGAGGGTAACAATGGTCTTGAAGTTCCTCCATTTGTACACAATCTGTCTGACTGTGGATTGTTACAGTCCAAACTCTTTAGAGATGGTTTTGTAACCTTTTCCAGCCTGATGAGCATCAACAACTCTTTTTTTCAGGTCCTCAGAAATCTCCTTTGTTCGTGCCATGATACATTTCTACAAACATGTGTTGTGAGGAGCAGACTTTGACAGATCCCTGTTCTTTAAATAAAACAGGGTGCCCACTCACACCTGATTGTCATCTCGTTGATTGAAAACACCTGACTTTAATTTCACCTTCAAATCAACTGCTAATCCTAGAGGTTCACATACTTTAGCCAATCACTAATAAGTAATATTGTATCATTTTCATCAATAAATAAATGATCAAGTATAATATTTTTGTCACATTTGTTTAACTGGGTTCTCTTTATCTACTTTTAGGAAAATCTGATGATGTTTTAGGTCATATTTATGCAGAAATATAGAAAATTCTAAAGGGTTCACAAACTTTCAAGCACCACTGTATATATGCACAATATAATGCATTCTGAAGGCTTTATTTTAGTTTTTTTATGGGGAAAATCTTAAGATATTTCTTGTCAGAGGTCAGCCAAATCAGGTGCTGTTCAGCTTGTAACAGTGCGTGTTAAGTGCCTAACGGCTATCATCATTACAGACACCAGTACAACTGGAGAGGTTCTCCTCCTCAGTATGCCCACTAATTACAAAGCTATTCAGCACTTTGGATTCTGTCTAACCTCCCACTGTGGACTGAGTCAGAGTGCGGAATTAAAATCAAGAAGCAAAAACACAGAAAGCTTCCAGGCCTTCATCTTCCACAGATTCATACTTTTTGCACTCTCAAGACATTCTGAAAATTGCTTTAATTGCTCTGCCCCTGCATCTTTGGGGATAATTAGTAAATGGTTGGAAATTCAGGCTTTGAAAAAAACAGACGTGTTGTTGAACAAATCCTCACAAAGCAATGTCAATTTTTGGGGTGACAAGGGAGAATTAGCTGTATTCCACCCCAATATTCTAGTAATTGTATACACAAAATTAAATTAAACTAAAAAAACAAAACTTTGCTCATATGAATTAGTGTGATCGCCTATATAGGCAACCACACTATTGTTATCCGATTCTGAACATTCCGAGATTTTCGACGTGTATCAACTGCCGCAATTTTCGAGATATCGACCTCATTCCATTGCGTCCGGTCTGGTCGGGAATGGTGTGCTTGTATAGGGCTTTCCGGTCAGACTTTGGGGGGCCCCAAAGGGGCCCCTGTAAAGTCCCAAATTTTCCCATAGGAAATTAATGGGCCAAAAGTTAACGATACATCAATCAGTCGGTTTTCGACCTACGGCCACAAAATTCGGCGGGCTTGGTCCCGGGTGCAATCTGAGGTGACATGTGATGTGCATTGGGCCTCTGAAGACCCCGGCTGGGAACTGGGGCCCCTGGTGGGCCAATGATCGTAACTCAGTCAGTTTTCGACCTACGGCCACAAAATTTGGCAGGCTTGGTCCCGGGTGCAATTTGAGGTGACATGTGATGCCCATGGAGCCCCTGTGGACCCCGGCTGGGCACTGGGGCCCGTGGCGGGTCAATGATCGTAACTCAGTAACTAACTCAGAAATTTGGCACGCTTGGTCCCGGGGGCACCCTGGGGTGACGTGATGCCCTTTGGGTCCATGAGGTACACTAAGGTTCGGCCATTGCAGAGTGGCAATCACACTCGCATTTTCTTCAGGAAATGCACCTCTCTAGTTCTGATTTATATCTGTTCCTACATGGCAATAAAGCCATACTGAACAGCTCGCTCTGACCGTGGTACTGTCATAGGATGTCATTTTTTTTTTTTTCAACTGATCACATTTGTGCCCTGTTAGAGCTTCCTTGGACAATAAGTGCTCCTACTGTAGTGGTAACAACGGATACCTGGGAGAAAGCCAGGAGTATGCTAAAGTTGGCTATCACAAGTGCAATCCTGTATGTTTGGTCTGGAGCTGTTTTTTATGGTTTGGCATGGGGTCCTTAGTTCCAGTGAAGGGAAATCTAAATGATACAGTATATAAACTAACGAATTTGCAACTTGCAATTTTAAGAAGACACTTTCCTGTTTTAGGATGTCATTGCCCTAGTCTACAAAAAAAGGTCCATAGGATATCGGTGCCAAGTTTGTATTGGAAAGACCTGGACCCTCACAGAGCCCTGACCTTAGCCCCATAAACTTAGGAATTCACTTTATTTCAGAACATCAGTGCCTGACTTTTTAATAAAGCAAATACAGTCTTAAGTACCGTTCATTAGCTGAACTCACCAGGTCTGTTCCACCTGGCTCGTGGGCCAGTCTAAGCGGCACATGTGAGCTGTGGTGTTGTCAGGTTTTCTGAAGGGCACCAGTGTGCTGAAGACCGGGTATGGAACCATGATCCCTACGGACACCACCCAGGTAGCAGCAATGACTTTGTAGGCATGGGAGCGGGTCTGCCATGCCCGTGACTTCAGTGGGTTGCAGATGGCACTGTATCTCTCAATTGCTATGGCAACCAAGCTGAAGGTGGAAATGCTGACTGAGATACCTGTGGGAGGAAGCAACAGACATGTGATAAGTAGCCTACAGTAACGGTGCTGTAACTAAGTGACAAAATCTTTCTTCAGGATTCTGTGCCAGACAGGCTTTAAATAGGTGTTGTTTAATCCTGTAGCTTTGCTTGATACATGGGATTTTTGCAATGCTTTAGTGCTTCTGCCTTTCTTGAGAAGTCTGTATTTATTGAAAAATAGAACCAATTAACCCTATGATTGTTTGTGCCTATGTTTAACAAGACATCCAATTATGATTTTAATTGTCTTAACACATGGTAGGCTTCAGCAAGAGTTATAGCATTGAGCACTACCAAACAAGTTTTGCATACAACAATATGTATAGCAGGGCTTGTTCAGCCGGTTATAACACAGGAGTGTGTTGTGTGAAAGAAAAAGACATACATTTTGATATCTATTTTGTTTTTGTAAAACATTAAATGTGATTAGAAATCTTATTTCCATGCATCAGCTTATTTAGATCATACAATCATTTGTCTGTATTAGCCAAGGATGACTTGGTAATAGTTAAAATTGCTGCAGGTAGTCAAAAGAGGAATTTCCAAATTGAGGTTTTATTTTTGCAATACCATCATATTAGTGGTGGGCAACATGACGATATTTTATCATATCGTGATAAATTTTGTTATTGTGATAGAAAATATGCTTTTCTGAGCATGTCGAGGCTATAGTCAGTGCTTAAAGAACACTGACAAGCTGCATGTTTCGTTACAAAGGGTGTAATTAGTCTTGTTTGATTGGATGAAGTGCATCACATTTTGAATATAAATCACTTTACTAAATATGGTATAATATTTTAATAATAATTTTTAAGAATCTGTCACTACTGATGCATTTTCTCTGTGTTCTCATGTATTGTGATAGATATTGTGTATCGAAAAAAATCTCTTCAAATATTGTGATATAATATTTTTAACACATCGCCCACCCCTACATCATATTGTTAGATAGTTATTTATTAACCTTGCTAAAACCAACAATGGTCAGCACACAGTGGGGCAAAAAAGTATTTAGTCAGCCATGTTCTCCTACTGAGAAAGATGAGAAAGGTCTGTAATTTTCATCATAGGTACACTTCAACTATGAGACACACAATGAGAAAAAAAAAATCTAGGAAATCACACTGTAGGATTAGTAAAGAATTTAATTGTAAATTATGGTGGAAAATAAGTATTTGGTCAATAACAAAAGTTCAACTCAATACTTTGTAACATAATCTTTTTTGGCAATGACAGAGGTCAAACGTTTCCTGTAAGTCTTCACCAGGTTGGCACACACTGTAGCTGGTATTTTGGCCCATTCCTCCATGCAGATCTCCTCTAGAGCAGTGATGTTTTGGGGATGTTGCTGGGCAACACAGACTTTCAACTCCCTCCACACATTTTCTATGGGGTTGAGGTCTGGAGACTGGCTAGGCCACTCCAGGACCTTGAAATGCTTTTTAGGGAGCCACTCCTTCGTTGCCCGAGCAGTGTGTTTTGGATTCTTCTTCCTCAAAACACGACGAGTTGAGTTTTTACCAACAAGTTCTATTTTGGTTTCATCTGACCACGTGATATTCTCCCAATCCTCTTCTGGATCATCCATATACTCTCTGGCAAACTTCAGATGGGCCTGCACATGTACTGGCTTAAGCAGGGGGACACGCCTGGCACTGCAGGATCCGAGTCCCTCTCGGCGTAGTGTGTTACTGATGGTAGCCTTTGCTACATTGGTCCCAGCTCTCTGCAGGTCATTCATCAGGTCCCTCCGTGTAGTTCTGGGATTTCTGCTCACAGTTCTCATGATCATTTTGACCCCACAGGGTGAGATCTTGCGTGGGACCCCAGATCGAGGGAGATTATCAATGGTCTTGTATGTCTTACAATTGCTCCCACAGTTGATTTATTCACACCAACCTGCTTGCCTATTGTAGATTCACTCTTCCCAGCCTGTTGCAGGCCTACAATTTTCTTCCTGGTGTCTGACAGCTCTTTGGCCTTGTCCATGGTTGAGTTTGGAGTCTGACTGTTTGAAGCTGTGGACAGGTGTCTTTTATACAGATAACGAGGTCAAACAGGTGCCATTAATACAGGTAACGAGTGGAGGACAGAAGAGCTTCTTAAAGAAGAAGGTATCGGTCTGTGAGAGCCAGAAATCTTGCTTGTTTGTGGGTGAACAAATACTTATTTTCCACCATGATTTACAATTAAATTCTTTAATTTAATTTACGATTAAATTAAAAATCATACAATGTGATTTCCTGGATTTGTTTTCCTCATTTTGTCTCTCATAGTTGAAGTGTACCTATGATGAAAATTACAGACCTCTCTCATTTTTCTAAGTAGGTGAACTTGCACAATCAGTGGCTGACTAAATACTTTTATTTCCCCACTGTATGTTGTGTTTTGAATGCTGGTACGCTGATCGATTTTCAAGATCATATTTCATATTGGTCTTAATTACTTTTGAATTTGTTTGTGTACTCAGATTACTTTCTAGTAAATGTTTGCTGTAAGCATATGACTGTAAACTAAATAATAAAATTGGCTTCTGCTGTCTCAAAGCAAGTTTCTGCTAACACTTTAGTTTTAATTAATCACTAAAAATTAAAGTGTAGCTTCTTACTGATAGCCATGAAGTGGAGGCCTTAAGCCATTAGGGGGTGGGAAGACACTGTTCAGAAAACCATATGTTTGTATTACACTGATACACACTTGTCGTTGTGGAATTATGTTTTCCAGGTGTTGTTTTCAAAGCACCATCCATTACAACAGTTTAGATATTTAGATTAAATGAAACTGTGCTATGAAAGGTATGAACGTACATTATGTTGTAGTATGGTAGATCAGACATGAAGTCAAAATCTGTATCTCATTTTATTCCACATTAGAACAGGGGAAAAAAATCCAACAATAACATACAACTTTCCCCCTGTTTTCTACAGTAACATCACTCTATAAGATGAATTGTCACACTCTGTGGAACTTTGTTTTTATTGTTTTTGGCAAGTACTCATCAAATGTGTGACTTTTGTGATGGAAAATAAATTTGACTCATGTAATAATGTACATAACTGAAACTTGGGTTAGAAGCAGCCCAAAACAGTCTATAAAACAAGTATCTCCTTCTCTATACTCATCAGAATTTACATTAAGTACATGCAGAGCTAATGCAAACTCTTCCCAATAGATTTTCAATAGGCACATTTCTCTGCAGTAGAAGTATCATTTTTATAAAAGGAGAACGAGATGATATATGACTTAGACCTGACAGTTTATGGTACTTCAGGGCATTGTTTCTCTCCCATTACTCATTTCTCTGAACCTCTTATGTTTGTTCCTTTCTGAGGTGTTTGAGAGAGACATACTTTAGATTTGTGTGCACCTGCTTTGAGCCAATGTGATGCATGAAGAAGAGAAAGCTTGAAGAGTCTTAGGATTCTGAATAGCCACAACTTGCTCAAGCATTCTCTTTGACTTCCTATTAACAATACCTGCTAATCTCCACTAAAAGAAAGTTGGAGTTTTATTTTAAAAGACCCAGACTTAAAGTGCACACTCAAACACTGGAATACAACAAAGATATGATTATTTACTCTTAAAAAAGGATATATTTTATTTATTTTTCAGCCCTCAAAAGAATATACAATAAGTCCACAGTTAGGACCATGAAAGACCATGACTAGTGAAGACAAAACTGAAAGGGCAGAAAAGTGCTGGACAACACTTAAAAGAGAGTCTCCTGCAGACACTGCACTTGCATTTAGCATAATATTGATGGCTTCCCATGCCCTTAAGATCAGACGTTAACAGACAAACTTCAAAGATTAGACGGTAATGGTGACTGTTTTGGCTGATGATAATCAGTATGTCCAAAGGCTGTCTTGAATGAATGCAGCAGAAATTAGCAGCAGAAACCAACCCAAGAATAAGCTGAAAAATGCTAATCTATCTGTAGGATGTCACAGAACATTCAACATTCTCATCCGTGGCCAGCAACTCTTCCTCTGACTCAAGGCTGGACACATGGCACTGTGGGAGTGACCCAGTGGGTGCCAGCTTTGTGCCAAGACAGCTTTGTGCCTAGACTTTCTAAGACTACATTCTGTGTTCTGCCTTTTGAATTAGTTTCTAAATCACAGACTCAGAGCAATTTAATAAAATAACTAAGTTACAGCAGCTGTGTCTTAAAAAGATAGCAGCAACGAGTGTCCCTGTGAGGGCAATTCTAGCTAGTCTCTCTCAGGCTTTGGGAAAAATTGAAACAATTTATAATCTCACAAGTGTATTACTGGTGCTCAATGGTCTGTGTCTTCATATTAACACACATAAACTGTGCATTCTCCTTCAATGATGCATAGAAATAGTGGCGTAATTGGCTTTCATGCCTTATTGGCCAATTGGTTTTATTTTTGTATTATTTATTAGATATTTTAGTTATTTATTATTTAGTTACGGTTACACTTATATCACATATAGCAATGATTTTTCCTGCTTGCACAATTATGGCACATTCCATAATGTCCATTCAATCATTCTGTTCTTTTCAAGGCAATATGAATACTACATTTCTCAGGCAACTATAATGAAAGCTCTAATACATTCAAATTGGTCTTTACATTGTTAATAAATTCATGACTTAACCCAAAGGTCTGAAATTCCACTTCTCAGCAATAGTGATTCAAATTGGATCTTCATCAAAAAGTTAACAGCTAGAGGCAGATAAAATCATTTGACTTGCCTATTATGAGTCATTTCATTCGGTATCAGTCTCATTGCGATTCACATTCAGTACTAAAGGAATATTATTAAAGGTGTCATATTTCAGCCCCTAGCCACAAGTTAAAACAGGATACTGAGATCTAAAGGAAATGTTTCTAACATGCTTTGGTCAAAATGCCAAAAGGATTCAGCACCACATCACCATTCTCACCATGTCTAAAAAGTTTCAGAACGATCGTGTTTTGAGTGCTGGTTCCTTTTAAATGTTAATAAGCCACTGCTCCCCCACCTCGTGATTCATCACATCAGTAGGAGAAGTCAATAGGAGCTTGTGCACCAAACAGTTCTAACATCGAACCCCCTGTGGAGCGCCCCCAAAAACTATTTTTGTTCCAGGGCCTCTTTTGGTTTGTATTCATACCACCAGTAGGAACGTTGTTTGATACTCAAGTGACATCAGCTGTGCAATTTTTTTTAGCCGTCTTAAAATCATGCTGTTTCTCCTCCTTCGCATATTGGCTTAGTAATACCCGGACTTCACTGTCCATATGTCTCTGTTTTTTTTTTGTTGTTGTTTTTTTTTAGTGCGAAGATCATGTTGTTTATATGGCTACAGCAATACAAGTATATTTCAAAATGGCGATTGCACTACAAGTGGACACTTGTGGAGAGAACGCTGAGAGAACGCTGAGAGAACGCTGAGAGAACGCTGAGAGAACTGACGCGAGGATTGCGAGGATCTGGCAACCCAGACTGATCCGCGGTTGCACAGAGGACGCGGTGTCGTAGCTGCTAGGAGATATTTACCTTTGATATTTTTTAATTCCCGGCAATCTGTATCATATAATAATCGTATATATAGTAGGTTTTTACAACATCTTAATCATTTTATTCTCGTACCGGCGGATTATATTTTTTTTGCCGCTAATCGTTATTTAGTAATTTTACAGGTATACCGGCTTGTGTTTGCAGTAGTTAGCCATTAGCTAATAACCAGAGTTGCGTCTTCTTTTGCAGTAGTGTGTGATTTTATAACTTTTTACAGTCTTTTCCCACTTTCTTTCTGAGACTTAGTTTTTTGTGACGTTTTGTGTTGACTTAACTTGTATTAACGCTTTAATCGAGCATTGCATTGGACCATCGGCTGCAGCTGAACCATATCTTCACTCGGCACCCCACAACACCATCCGAAGCTAAGCACCTTTAATTCATTAATTGTACTAACATGGCTTCTGCTGTGCTTGTTCCCTGTGTTGAGTGTGGCATGTTTAGCTATTCTTCTCCGTCATTAGTTTAAATTTTACTTGTGATAGGTGTAGGCTTGTAGCTAGTCTGACGGAGAAGACTGCAGTTTTAGAGGCGCGCATCCAGACATTAGAGAAGGCTAGCTCAGCTCCTAGCTTAGCAGATCTGGATGCCAAAGGTGAAGTTAGAGCCCCAGCCCCGGCAGAGTCCTCGGAGCAGGGCAAGTGGGTGACGGTTCGGTGACGTAGTCGTAAGGCTAGTACACGAGAGCACCACTCTTTACCTGTTCACGTGTCCAACAGGTTTGCCCTCCTCAGTGAAACCCCTACTGAGCAGCCTGTTGAAAGAGCTCTGGTCATAGGTGACTCTTTTTTATGACACGTGAAACTAGCTACCCCTTTAGAGACATCAGCAGCTAGAGTTATCTGTATCACCGGAGCCAGAGTGCCGGACATTGTAACGAATCTTAGTGAACTCGAGAGCCGCAGATTCTCTAGGATAGTTATTCATGTAGGGGCTAATGATATACGCCTTCGTCAGTCAGAGGTTACTAAGGCTAATTTTGTAGAGGTGGTTAGCGTGGCGAAGGCGATGTCCGATGCTGTAGTGTGCTCTGGCTCCATCTCAATGCGGCGAGGTGACCAAGCCTACAGCAGGTTATGGTCGCTGAACTACTGGCTGTCCAAGTGGTGCTCTAAAAACAACGTGGGCTATATAGACAACTGGACATCCTTTGAGGGTAAGCCTGGCCTTTTAGGATGGGACGGTGTCCATCCCACTCGGGAGGGTGCTGCTCTCATCTCCTGCAACATTGCCCCGATTGGTTAGGGGCTGACTATCCAGAGCAGGGGTCAGGCAGCAGACAGACCGGCTTAACCAACTGTCTGCTGGTAGCCATGCACCGTCACCCAGAACCCACATTATTGAAACTGTGTCTGTTACTCGCATCTATCCTAAATGTAAACGCTCTCGAAAAGACTGTTTTAATAACCTCATTAGTATAAACACAGATAGCTGGCAAAGAAATAACAACCTTAGACTAAAGCTAGGATTACTTAACATTAGATCACTTACAAACAAAGCAGTGATTGTAAATGAAATGATCACTGATAAACGCTTACACGCTCTTGTCTCACTGAGACTTGGATTAGACCTGATGAATATTTAGCCTTAAATGAAGCCTCACCTCCTGGATGCAGTCATGCTAATCGCCCTCGTCCTAATGGTCGGGGGAGGCATAGCCACAATTTTTGACAAAGAGCTAGGTGTTACAACTAAATCCCATTACAGGGCTAATGAAATACTGATTCTTAATGTGACTGATCCATCATTATGGAAGTCAAAACCACATTTTTTTTCAGCTTATCACTATTTACCGTCCTCCTGGTCCCTATTCAGAATCTTTTTAGGAATTTGCTAAATTTCTTTCTTGCTTAATACTGTCAACAGATAAGGCTTTAATTGTAAGTGAGTTCAATATTCACTTTGACAATGAACAGGATCCACTTAGAATTGCTTTCGAATCCATCTTAGAATCCATGGGTATCACTCAGAATGTGATGGGACCAACCCACCGCTGTAATCATACTTTAGATCTAATATTAACATTTGGTATCAATATAGATAACCTTGATGTTTTCCTGCAAAGTGATTCGATTTCAGATCACTATCTTTTAGTATTTGAGCTATCTGTAATAAATAAAATCCTTCTGCCTCGTTATCACACCAAGCGCACTATCACATCTGCTACTCCAGCTGCGTTTATTAAAAACCTACCAGACTTGAAATTTAATACACCTAAGGAGAGAAATCACCTTGAGTGTGCAAATGACCAATTAGAATGTGTGCTTCGCTCAACCCTGGACACGATTGCTCCTGCTAGGGTGAAACGCATTAGGGAAAAAAGGCTAGCACCATAGTATAATGACCACACCCGTACCTTAAAGCAAATAACACGGCATCTAGAGCGCAAGTGGAGACATAGTAAATTGGAGGTTGCTTGGAGGGACAGCATGGTAGAGTATAAGCATGCCCTTATTAAAGCTAAGGCTGCATACTTCTCCTCAATCATAGAGAAAAATAAGAATAATCGAAGATTTCTCTTTAATACAGTCTCCAAATTAACAAAAAACCCCACAGACTCTCCCATGCTGTGTAATTTTAACAGTAATGATTTCATGACTTTCTTTAATGATAAGATATTAGACATAAAACTCAATGCTCATCACATCACCAAACTATTCAGCCACCTTCCAGATGCAGAACTAGTGAAGACATCTGTTTAATGAGCTGTAAATCAAGATTAGAATCTTTTACCCCAATTACTAATACTGAACTATCTGCACTGATCAGCTCATCTAAGTCATCAACATGTTTGTTAGATCCAATTCCTACACGTCTACTCAAACAAGTATTACCTAGTGTTATAGAGCTAGTGTTAGTTATTTTAAATTCATCCCTTGCCTTAGGTTATGTGCCCAAATCCTTTAAGTCTGTTGTTATCAAACCACTGATTAAAAAGCCAATCTTGACCCTTGTGTGATATCTAATTATAGACCAATTTCAAATCTACCGTTTCTGTCCAAAATCTTAGAAAAAGCCGTCTATCAGCAGCTCTGTAGTTACCTCCAAAGGAATGAAATTTATGAAACATTTCAGTCTGGCTTCAGGCCCCATCATAGTACTGAGACAGCATTACTTGGGGTACTAAATGACTTGTTAATGTCCTCAGATAAGGGATGTGTTCTGTTAGATTTAAGTGCAACATTTGACACTATAAATCATGATGTGTTACTAAACAAACTGTAGGTAGGAAAATACTGTAGGTATTAAGGGATTAGCACTTTCTTGGTTTAAATCCTACTTAACTGACTGGTACCAGTTTGTTCATTTAAATAATCCAAGGTCTAAGCTCTCAAAAGTGAAGTATGGTGTGCCTCAGGGGTCAGTGCTTGGCCCGCTTTTATTCTCTCTGTACATGCTGCCACTAGGCTCAGTTATTCATAAACATGGCATTAGTTTCCACTGCTATGCAGATGATACACAGCTGTACGTATCAGCCAAACCTAATGACAGCCTTACAATCAACAAAATTGAGGAGTGTGTAAAGGAATTGAAAGATTGGATGTTATTTAATTTTCTCTTACTTAACTCTGTTAGTGGGGCCCAAGGCTGTGAGAGACAGGTTGGCTGCATCTATCCTAAATCTAGATGGCTGTCCAGTATTGCCCAGTCCGTCTGTAAAAAACTTAGGTGTCACATTTGATTCAGATCTCTCCTTTGATGTGCACATATTAGCAGCATCACTCGAATTGCTTTCTTTCAATTAGGTAATATCGCTAAACTTAGAAATATCCTCTCTTTTAATGATGCAGAAAAACTTGTTCATGCGTTTATAACCTCAAGGTTGGATTACTGTAATGCCTTACTTACTGGTTGCTCTAGTAAATCTATAAATAAACTTCAGTTAGTTCAGAACACAGCTGCCCGAGTGCTAACTCGAACTAGAAAATTTAATCATATCACTCCTGTTCTATTATCACTACACTGGTTACCAGTCAAATTCCGTATTGATTACAAAGTACTTCTTATAACTTATAAAGCTCTACATGGCCTGGCCCCACATTATCTGAGTGAACTCTTAGAGTTTTACAATCCAACTCGTCTACTTCGTTCGCAGGGTGCAGGACTACTTTTAGTTCCTAGAATTAAAAAAGTCACAGCCGGGGGAAAGGCTTTCTCATACATGGCCCCCCAACTATGGAATAAACTTCCCACTTTCGTTCGAGATTCAGACACTCTCCAAAGTTTTAAGTCTAGGCTAAAGACATATCATTATTTACACAGGGCTTTGACGAGATTTAGACCAGTTGCATGGTTTGGGTTGATGAGGCCGGAGTCTGATAGTCATGTCTGGCCTGTCCTGCCTTGTCCGCTTGCCGGGAGTGTGTGGGTGGGCGGTCTTGGCTGAACTAGGGCTTGGGGTCCTCGTGATCTTGACATCATGCAACCTTGCCTTAGAATTAAGGGCAGAGCTGGGGGTTCATAGTCATAAAAGAGTCTTATGGTGATCAGAGACGTTGGGTTTGCTGTCTTCTGCCCGCTCGTGGGGTTGCCAATGTATCAAGTGATCCCTCTTGGCTGTGTTTCCTTCCAGTTCTCCTCTTTCTAGCTTTCTAGCTATGCTGCTATAGATATGCTGCCGGGGTCTCATTGCTACACTTGGCATCAGTGATTGACATGGCATTCAGTGATTGTTAATAGGGGACACTGTGCTCTTAATCAATTAACTAATTACATTTTCTGTTTCTCTCTCCGAGCGTGTTCCGGCAGTTCCGGACCCCACACATTTTGATGTACATCTGATGGAGCTCCACTGTGCATAATTCACATTTTATTCGACCATGACTCCATGACTTAGTTTCGCTCTTAGATTTATCATCCTACCCGGGCCACTTAATGTCGATGTGCATATTTCATTGTTCTATTCGAACTTTGACTCCATGACTTTAGTCGCTTCTTAGATTTATCAGATCTACGCCGCCCCAAGGAGGTTGGGTCCCTTTTTGAGGTCTTGGTCCGGTTCCCCAAGGTTTCTTTCCTAGAACTAGGGAGTTTTTCCTTGCCACTGTCGCCCTAGGCTCGCTCAATTTGGGATTTGACGTAGTTATTAGGAGATAATCTAAACTTGTAAAGTTGCTTTGAGACAATGCTCCATTGTAAAAAGCGCTATATAAATAAATCTGACTTGACTTGACTTGACACTTGGACAAATCACTGTGTCACTACACTTGTGTCACTACGTTTGGACCAATCACAACATACTTATGTCACTCAAGGTTCCTATGCTCTAAAGAAGTACCTACCCTAAAGTAGGAGCTTGACAAGTTCCTATACAAGGTGTTCTAAGCACTACAATCTAAGTTCCTGCAGTGTGGATAATCAAGCAAGAGGGCACTTTCTCCAACAGTTGTAAGAACTATTAAAATGTTCCCCCAGTGCAAAATCACCTGTACACATCTTGTGAAAAAAATCAAACAACAAACACAACAACAAGTATAGCAACAAACACATCTTACACACTCAATTTGTCTTTCTTTCAACTAACAAACTAATAGCATTAATACTATCGTGGATCCTACAGCAAGGGACTTGCCTAGCGGTTAAGGTACTGGACTCTGGACCTCAAGGTCCAGGGTTCAAATCCCATCTCTGCCAAGCTGCCACTGTTGGGTCCTTGAGCAAGACCCTTAACCCATAATTTCTTGGATTGTAAGATTGCATCATTTGTAAGTCGCTCTGGATAAGGGTGTCTGCTAAATGCTGTAAATGTAACTATGTTTCTAGTCTGTTAGCATTAACTGTTAGCATTAGCTAATGCTAAACTGCCAAAATGTATTCCTGGTCTGCAGTTTATTTCTATGAACAGTTGGTAGTTAGTTCCCCTGTTAGTTCTGTTCTCAGTCCTGCATTGGAACCCAGGCTGCATTGGTCAAGTGATCTAACCCCATAATCATGAGTATTACATGCTATTCAGTAGTATATTAACCTACATTTTAAATTACATGCTACATGTTATTTTGTTACCAAATTGACTTACACATACCAGTCAGATCCCCATGACATACTGGTAAAACAGTGAAGCAAGTAAACATTCCTATAGCAAGGGCACCATACCAGGGCACACCAGAGGGCAGTAACTCTTTCCCTCCTCCGGTTGGCTGGGGACAACATGCAGCAAAGGAATTTCCTGCTGAGGACTTTCCTGCGAAGTGACTCTGTGTATCGGATTAAAAAATGCCGATATGCCTATTTACGATACTTTATTTATTTACATTATTTATTTAATTCCTGTTTTTGTACTATTACTACAAAACTGTTTGACTAGATAAATTAGTTTAATTCTTACATTTCTCATTTAACCCACCCAAGGACGATGGTTCCCTTTCTGAGTCTTGGTCCTTCCAAGGTTTCATCCTTATAACATTTAGAGAGTTTTTCCTTGCCACTGTCACCATAGGCTTGCTCAATTTGGGATTGGCCCTATATATTAGAAGATCATTTAAAATTGTAAAGCTGCTTTGAAACAATACTTTATATAAATAAAACTGACTTGACTGACATTGACTATCGTTATGTGTGAGCCTGTGTCTGAAGAAGTTTATTGGTCATCTACTGCATTTTGCACATTTATTATTTGCACCCTGTCATGACATAAAACTACTACATATCTTATTCCTATACACTTCTATTATTACATCTGATTACATCTAATTGCATTACATCTGACTATGTGTCTATTATACGATCAAAGTATTGGCAGCTTTGTGGCACAAGAGGATAGCACAGACAGCAGCTCCAGAAATCCCTGGTTTGATCCCAACCTCGAACTCTGCCTGTGTGGACTTTGCATAACCTTCCAGGGTCCACCTAAGTTTATTCTGGGTACTCTGGTTTCCTCCAACATTCTCCAGATGTGTGTCAACTGGGCAGTCTAAATTGGCACAGTATAAATATGTCTGACTTGTACTGATGTAACCTTGCTTCTAACATGAATAGCCACTGATGCTGAGGCAACATTTAACAAACAAACAAACAATAAAAGTGTTTGCCCCTCCTGATTTCCTATTTTTTTGCATGTTTGTAACACAAGTGTTTCGGGAACATCAAACCAATTTAAATATTAGTCAAAGACAACACAAGTAAACACAAAATGCAGTGTTTAAATGAAGGTGTTTATTACTAAGGGAAGAAAAATCCAAATCTACATGGCCCTGTGTGAAATATTGATTGCCCCATAAACCTAATAACTGATTGGGCCACTCTTAGCAGCAACAATTGCAACCAAGCGTTTGCATTAACTTGCAGTGAGTCTTTTCCGGCGTTGTTTAGGAATTTTGACCACTCATCTTTGCAGAATTAACCTTGTTAAGGTCATGCCACAGCACCTTAATAGGATTCAGGTCAGGACTTTGACTAGGCCACTCCAAAGTCCTCATTTTGTTTTTCTTCAGCCATTCAGAGGTGGACTTGCTGGTGTGTTTTGGATCATTGTCCTGCTGCAGAACCCGAGTTTGTTTCAGCGTCACGAACAGATGGCTGGACATTCTCCTTCAGGTCCTGAAGCAGCAAAACAGCCCCAGACCATCACACTACCACCACCATATTTTACTGTCGCTATAATGTTCTTCTTCAGAAATGCTCTGTTACTTTTACACCAGATGTAATGGGACACACACCTTACAAAGAGGTCAACTTTTGTCTCATCAGTCCACAGAATGTTTTCCCAAAAGTCTTGGAGATCATCAAGATGTGTTCTGGAAAAACTGAGACGAGCTTTAACGTTCTTGTTGCTCAGCAGTGGTTTTCATCTTGGAACTCTGCCATGCAGACCATTTTTGCCCAGTCTCTTTCTTATGGTGGAGGCATGAACACTGACCTTAACTGAGGAAAATGAGGCCTGCAGTTTGTTGGATGTTGTTGTGGGGTCTTTTGTGACCACTTGGATGAGTCGTTGCTGCGCTCTTGGGGTCATTTTGGTTCGCCTCTGTTCTATGTCTTCACCATTTGTGGATAATGGTTTGATGAAGTCCCAAAGCTTTAGAAATGTCTTTATAACACTTTCCAGACTGATGGAGCTCAGTTAATTTCTTTCTCAATTGTTCCTGAATTTCTTTGGATCTCGGCATGATGTGTAGCTTTTAAGAATCTTTTGGTGTACTTCACTTTGTCAGTCAGGTCCTATTTAAGTGATGTCCTGACTGAGAACAGGTGTGGCAATAATCAGGCCTGGGTGTGGCTAGAGACAGCGAACTCAGGTCTGATAAACCATGGATAAGTTATTTAGGTATGGATTTTCTTCTCCCTTAATAATAAACATCTTCATTTAAAAACTGCATTTTGTGTTTACTTGTGTTGTCTTTGACTAATATTTAAATAGGTTTGATATTCCGAAACACTTAAGTGTGACAAACATGCAAAAAAAAAAGAAAATCAGAAAGGGGGCAAACACTTTTTCACACCACTGTATGTTTACTTTATTGCTGCTGCTATTGCTGTAAGGCAGGGCTGTCCAAATGCGGTCCATGGACAGATTTTAATTGGCCGGCGACATCACTATTAAGAATACAATGACGCAAAAAAGTATTTAGTCAGCTACTGATTGTACAAGTTCTCCTACTCAGAAAGTTGAGAGAGGTCTGTAATTTTCATCATAGGTACACTTCAACTATGAGAGACAAAATGAGAAAAAAAAACAGGAAATCACATTGTAGGATTTTTAAATAATTTATTTGTAAATCATGGTGGAAAATAAGTATTTGGTCAATAAATTTGGTTCAACTCAGTACTTCGTAACATAACCTTTGTTATCAATGACAGAGGTCAAACGTTTCCTGTAAGTCTTCACCAGGTTGGCACACACTGTAGCTGGTATTTTGGCCCATTCCTCCATGCAGATCTCCTCTAGAGCAGTGATGTTTTGGGGCAACACGGACTTTAAACTCCCTTCACACATTTTCTATGGGGTTGAGGTCTAGAGACTGGCTAGGCCACTCCAGGACCTTGAAATGCTTTTTACGGAGCCACCTCCTTCGTTGCCCGAGCAGTGTGTTTGGGATCATTGCCATGCTGGAAGACCCAGCCACGTCCCATCTTCAATGCTCTCACTGATGGAAAGAGGTTTTGGCTTAAAATCTCACTATACATGGCCCCGTTCATTCTTCCCTTAACATGAATCAGTCGTCCTGTTCCCTTTGCAGAAAAACAACCCCAAAGCATGAGGTTTCCACCCCCATGCTTCACAGTAGGTATGGTGCAACTCAGAATTCTTCTTCCTCCAAACAGGGCGAGGTGAGTTTTTACCAAAAAGTTCTATTTTGGTTTCATCTGACCACATGATATTCTCCCAATTCTCTTCTGGATCATCCATATGCTCTCTGGCAAACTTCAGATGGGCCTGGACATGTACTGCCTTAAGCAGGGGGACACGCCTGGCACTGCAGGATCTGAGTCCCTCTTGGCATAGTGTGTTACTGATGGTAGCCTTTGTTACTTTGGTCCCAGCTCTCTGCATGTCATTCATCAGGTCCCTCCGTGTAGTTCTGAGATTTTTGCTCACTGTTCTCATGATCATTTGACCCCACGGGATGAGATCTTGCGTGGGGCCCCTGATCAAGGGTGATTGTGGTCTTGTATGTCTTACAATTGCTCTCAAAGTTGATGTATTCACACCAACCTGCTTGCCTATTGTAGATTCACTCTTCCCAGCCTGTTGCAGGTCTACAATTGTCTTCCTGGTGTCCTTCGACGGCTCTTTGGTCTTGTCCATGGTTGGGAGTCTGACTGTTTGAGGCTGTGTTCAGGTGTCTTTTACACAGATAAGGATGTCAAACAGGTGCCATTAATACAGGTAACGAGTGAAGGACAGAAGAGCTTCTTGAAGAAGTTACAGGTCTGTGAGAGCCAGAAATCTTGGTTGTTTGTGGGTGACCAAATCCTTATTTTCCACCATGATTTACAATTAAATTCTTTAAAAATGCTACAAAGTGATGTCCTGGATTTTTTTCCCCTCATTTTGTCTCTCATAGTACCTATGATGAAAATTACAGACCTCTCTCAACTTTCTAAGTCGGAGAACTTGCACAATCAGTGGCTGACTAAATACTTTTTTGCCTCATTGTATTCTTAAAAAATAGGAAATCCCACTGTACATTATTAGTGGCCTGTAGGCACGTTGCACTTTTTTCTTTCAGTCTACTTGAGCTCCAGACTGACTGATTGACACTTACATGACATCTGTAGTTACATGTCACAACTACAGCCGTCAAGCCAGACCTAATGTATATAATGCTGTCAAGAGTGCAACACCACCTCGCTTTCTCTTGTAGTAAGTTGTAGCATCTGGTTTGAACTTTAACACAATGACTATCTTTACAGTTTTTTTTATATTTATTTGGTTATGTGACTTCAGAAATATAAGACGTTCAGGTCCATAGGTATTGTTATGCATAGTAACTACGTGAAAAAATACAATCTACATGAGAAATACTGAAGACAGACAGAAGATACTTGTCTTACAGATGCAGTATTATGCATAAATGTTTTAAAGAAGATGTTAATTAACCTAAATAATCTGTTGCAAGTTGTGGTATTTTTAATTCTTTTGATATCCTGTTGCAGTGATTGCACTAAAATGAAATTAAGTACTTAAAAATATATTAATTGTTCTGTAAGTACAATGTTTTGAATTATTTATGAATAATATTTTTGGAAAGAGAGACCTTAGGTACTTTGATATGGTCCAATCTGGCCCCCTTTGAAAAAAGTTTGGCCACCCCTGCTGTAAGGTGTGAATTTGAAAGTGCTCTATCTATCTTTACATAATATATTTCCCATTACAATTTGAAATGACTCTACCACTGACTATGACTGTAAACATAATACACATATTACCATGTAACATGTAATATTGGTGCACTCATGGTTTTGGGGCAGTGTTTGCGAAGTGTAACTGGGATGTTGCTGCCAAATATAAACTTTATCCACTTATCTCTGCTGTCCTACTGGGACTGGGGCACGATCTAGTGATTTATACTGGTCTCAGATGTGGGGGCAAGACAGTGCTAGTCCCCTCATGATGTACTGTAGGTCAGGAAGTCAAATAGGGAGTTTGTTGTATCCCATGTTTTCAGAACTACGCCTCCCACAAAAAATGACTGGGTTGTCTGAGTCGGTAGGCACTCCAGATACACAAACGTATGTGCACAAGCACTAAAAATGTGAGTTTTACGTAATACGTCTGCTTTAAGACTTGAGCCTGCTGACACGTTTGTGTTTTGGCAGCGTGTCATTTCCTACACAACAAAGCTATATTTTCACACCTCAAAAAGAAGTGCTTAATAGCTCTGTACAGATTCCATTCAGCCCACAGACATCCCGAGAAAAAAATGTAGCACCTAAAACAGTATAAAATATATTGTCACCCCATACACAAAAGAGTGATCTGAAGGGGGCAATGAATATTATGTGGGCACTGAATATTGTGGAATGTTGTAGGCAATGAATATTATGTAGTAAACGTGGGTCTTGATCTCAGGGCAGATTATCAAATCTGTAACAGCGATATTAAATATTATCAAACCATGGTCATTTTTGAAATCATGAAATTTGGAAACCTGGATAATATTTAGAAAGCTGGGTAATTACAAAAAATAGTTATGCTCAACAAAATTAAAACCAAAGACATTTAATTTAAGTAAATAAGCCACAGATTTGTAATCAGGAATGGTTACTTGACTTTGTACTTTATTTTATTTAGGGTATATTACAGGTACCGTATTTTTCGGACCATAAGGCACACTTAAAATCCTTTAACTTTCTCAAAAATCGATAGTGCGCCTTAAAATGCGATGCGTCTAATGTATGAATTAATTCTGGTTGTGCTTTCTGACCTAGAACCGATTGTAGATGGTACAACACGGCGCTCATAAATCTTTCAAAATGTTTTTAGCACGGTCTTGGTAAGTTACGAAGCTCACGGCAACCGTAGTGCGCAGCATAGCGGAGTAATACGGTATGTGCTTCAGCATTAGGGTACGTGCATTCATTCATTCATTTTCGAAGCGGATTTTCAAACACAACGCTATCAGTCACGCAGTACAACATGGACATAGAGCAGCTGCGAGAGAATTCAACATTAACGAATCAATGGTACGGAAGTGGAGGAAGCAAGAAGATGCCCTGCGCCAGGTAAAGACCAAACTGAGCTTCAGACGGAACTTAAGAGTTTTGTTTCATTTAATGCGTCTTATAACCCGGTGCGCTTTATGTATGAACATATACCCGTTAGCAGCCGATCGTTGATATCGCACCTTATAACCTGGTGCGCTTTATAGTCCGGAAAATACGGTAATTTGATTTAGAGTTTACTTTTTTTGCATTAGTCCTACTTATGTTTTATACTAATTCCTTTTTTGCATGAAAATTTTAAATTGACGCTGCATTCATATATACACTAGGATTCAGAAGTTAGAAATCACTAAGAAATGTATACTTATTGCACTGGTACCAATTAAGTATACAAAAAGTATAGAGTTATCAGCTGTTGCAGCATTCTCCTAATTGCAATAAATGTTAATTGATTATTAGAGAAATATGTGTAGTTGAAAAAATCTTACAGGTTCCTTGTAAGATGGTTCTATAATGTAATGCGTGCCAAATGCTAGCTTTACAGAAGGAACTGTTGAAAGGTTACAATTAGGAAATAAATATGACACAGGGAAGACTAGAAAAGTGAGATGAACCTAGAATGTTCTACAGTTCCAGTTGAGAAAAAATGTCGTACATGCCAACTGATTTTAGGGAGAGCTACGGATGGTGTGAGTTGAAACTGCTCTGGAATGTCCTTCAGAATTAACCTAACAACTATGATCCCAAACAACCGCAAGGCTGTAACTGTTGCAAATAGAATGCTAGTGTATTAAAATAATGCACCATTTTCAAGAGTGGTGGTAAGCTGCAGCTGAAACAGAGCAGCTTCCCAATAAATGGAGTTGTGAAAGAGGAGGCTCCATTTGAACGCTCCATTGCCTGCCATTGTGAATGTTAACCAATTTTCAACAATTCATATTTTATGATTTTCCCTATGAATGGATCACTGTCACACACAATGTGGTCTGCACTCAGGCCCATTTAAAGCAAACCCCAGGCCATTTGTTTTAGGTTGACCATAAATCAGAAACAAAACTGCAAGTAAGAGAACACCCTTAAATAAAGTTAATGGATTTTATCCAGTGAGCTGTGGTACAGAAAACTACCTCTGCAAGCTGTAAATCCTTGTTTCTTATAACTGACGAGACACCACTGCAATATGTTGTTGTGGTAATCAGCTGTAACCATGCATACCCTTCATTTACCATTCAATTTCCAAACCTTTTTTTTTAGTGATAGGTGAATCGGGCAGCACAGTGGCTCGGTAGGTAGCACTGTCACCTCACAGCAAGAAGGTCCTGGCTTCTAACCCAGGTGGAGGTCCTTTCTGTGTGGAGTCTGGATGTCCTCCCCATTTCTGTGTGGCTTTACTCCAGGTATTCCCAGAGGCCAAAGACATGCACTATGTCAATTGGTTACACTAAATTTGCCCAACTTAAGAATATATATATACAGTGGTGCTTGAAAGTTTGTGAACCTTTTAGAATAGTCTATATTTCTGCATAAATATGACCTAAAACATCATCAGGTTTTCACAAGTCCTAAAAGTAGAAAAAAACAACCCAGTTAAACAAATGACACAAAATATTTTACTTCGTCAATTATTTATTGAGGAAAATGATCCAATTTTACATATTAGTGAGTGGCAAAAGTATGTAAACCTCTAGGATTAGCAGTTAATTTGAAGGTGAAATTAGAGTCAGGTGTTTTCAATCAATGGGATGACAGTCAGGTGTGAGTGGGCACCCTGTTTTATTTAAAGAACAGGGATCTATCAAAGTCTGCTCTTCAGAACACACGTTTGTGGAAGTGTATCATGGCACGAACAAAGGAAATTTCTGAGGAGTTGTTGATGCTCATTAGGCTGGAAAAGGTTACAAAACCATCCCTAAAGAGTTTGGACTCCACCAATTCACAGTCAGACAGATTGTGTACAAATGGAGGAAATTCAAGACCATTGTTACCCTCCCCAGGAGTGGTCCACCAACAAAGATCACTCCAAGATCAAAGGGTGTAATAGTTTGCGAGGTCACAAAGGACCCCAGGGTAACTTCTAAGCAACTGAAGGCCTCTCTCACATTGACTAATGTTAATGTTCATGAGTCCACCATCAGAAGAACACTGAACAACAATGGGGTGCATGGCAGGGTTGCAAGGAGAAAGCCACTGCTCTCCAAAAAGAACATTGCTGCTTGTCTGCAGTTTGCTAAAGATCATGTGGACGAACCAGAAGGCTATTGGAAGAATGTTTTGTGGATGGAAGAGAGCAAAATAGAACTATTTGGTTTAAAAGAAAAGCATTATGTTTGGAGAAAGGAAAACCCTGCATTCCAGATTAAGAACCTTATCCCATCTGTGAAACATGGTGGTGGTAGTATCATGGTCTGGGCCTGTTTTGCTGCATCTGGGCCAGGACGGCTTGCCATCATTGATGGAACAATGATTTCTGAATTATACCAGAGAATTCTAAAGGAAAATGTCAGGACATCTGTCCATGAACTGAATCTCAAGAGAAGGTGGGTCATGCAGCAAGACAACTCCCCTAAGCACACAAGCCGTTCTACCAAAGAATGGTTAAAGGAGAATAAAGTTCATGTTTTGGAATGGCCAAGTCAAAGTCCTGACCTTAATCCAACAGAAATGTTGTGGAAAGGCCTGAAGCGAGCAGCTAAGGTGAGGAAAAGGAACCCACCAACATCCCAGAGCTGAAGCTGTTCTGTACGGAGGAATGGGAATGGGCTAAAATTCCTCCAAGCCGGTGTGCAGGACTGATCAACAGTTATCAGGAAATGTTTAGCTGCAGTGATTTGCTGCACAGGGGGGTCACACCAGATACTGAAAGCAAGGTTCACATACTTTTGCCACTCACTAATATGTAATATTGGATCATTTTCCTCAATAAATAAATGACCAAGTATAATATTTTTGTCTCATTTGTTTAACTGGGTTCTCTTTATCTACTTTTAGGACTTGTGTGAAAATCTGATGATCTTTCAGGTCATATTTGTGCAGAATTATAGAAAATTCTAAAGGGTTCACAAACATTCAATCACCACTATATTTACAACTAATGTCAATGTAACCTTGTGTGTCAATGTATCCTTGTGGCCATTGATGCCGATGGCGACGTTATAGGTTATAGCATCAATGGTAAAAAACAAATTTTTTTAATGGTAATTGCATTTGAACTATTTGCGCTTTGTGAGATGAATATCAAACAATACTTTGAAATCCTCTAGTGTATGTCCATGAAAGATATCAGAAAAGACAGGTGAAATGAAGAGGTTCTCACCCATGAAATAGGTCATGGTCTTGCACATGACAGCTCCAAAGATAAAATCTTTGAGCAAATTGGGAATAAGTGTGAAGGGCATGCAGAAGACAGCCATCATGAGGTCACTAACGGCGAGTGAGAGCAGGAAGGAGTTTGTAACCGTGCGCATTCGCTTGTTCACAATCAGCACCATGATGATCAGCAGGTTGCCAAACACGCTCAGGAGAAAGATCAGGGAGTAGAGGAGGATCCTCAGGGAGTACATTTCTGTAGGAAGAAAAAGATTTAGTAAATAGATCAGTGGAAAATGGGGTGTTTTGACCTTTTAACAACCAGAGCAACATTAAGCCTAGTCAATGCGTGCATTACAACTTTAATGGAACATCTCAATTAAATACTCATTTCACCCTGTGAATTAGGTTTAATTTGTATTTCACTCTGTGATAATTAAAAAGACAACAGACACTGTCATGATAACCTAGGTTAATTCCATGGTACAATAATCACTTGTAACGGCAGGACTTGCTGGTTTAGTGGTTGAGATCATTTGAACCACTTTCAGTACATTCAAGATAAGTCTTACCACAGATGCCCCACCCAGTCAGAGAGGCAATCATAGACAGTGACATGAAAAAATATCTCTTCAGATTGCGGCTGGGCAATCACAGACATCAGGTTCTAGGAATGTCTATATGAACTGTAAATCTCTACCATAGAGATGCCATCAGTCACACTGCAGGTGATTTTATACTCCCATTCACCTCTGCATCTTCATGCAGGTAACCTTCATTTCTGGGAATCAGTATGCAGTAGTCAAAGACCTTCACTTTAATGAAAGTGATCCTTTGGGGATTTTTGCCACAGTAATCTTCTTCCTCACTGTGCATGGAGGCAAAATAAACTTCCATGCTCAGGCAAGTTTGTCCCAGTTTCAGATAAATGGAACTTTTTAATTATAGCCCTAACTGTAGTTTTGTCATTTTAAGAAGAGCAGCTATTATTTTGTACCCATTCCCTGGCTCTGACTAAAAAAAAGTGCAATTGTAATGTGGTTAATTCTGAAGTTAAAAAATAAGTTGGGATGGTATGTAAAATTAAAATTTTAAATAGAATGCAGCATTCCTTACAATGACTTTGTAGTGCAGACTGTATAAACCCAAGATACAGTATTTCATGTTTTGTCTGGTCAACTTCATTTCTTTTGTCAATAAACATCCATTCCTACATTTCAATTTGGGATGGGGCAATTTATCTCTAGTCATCATGTGATTATAATCCAGTATTGGTACAAAAGCAGTATACTTCAGCAGTATAATTCCTAGAATTAAAAAAGTCACAGCAAGGGGAAAGGCTTTCTCATACATGGCCCCCCAACTATGGAATAAACTTCCCACTTTCGTTCGAGATTCAGACACTCTCCAAAGTTTTAAGTCTAGGCTAAAGACATACCTATATTAACACAGGCTTTTGACTAGATTTAGAACCAGGTTGCATGGCTTGGGTTGCTGGGGCAGGAGTTCTGGAGTTGGAGTCATGTCTGGCTGCCTGCCTTGTCTGCTAGACGGGAGTGTCGCGTGGGCGGTCTGGCTGAAACTGGGCTTCGGTTCCTCGTGATGGATCTTGACCTCATGCATCCTTGCCTTAGAATAGGGCAGAGCTGGGGTTCATAGTCAAAGAGTCTTATGGTGATCAGAGACGTTGGGTTGCGTCTTCTGCCTCCCGTGGGGTTGCCAATGTCTCATGTGATCCCGCTTGGCTGTGTTTTCCTACCAGTTCTCCTCTTTCTAGCTATGCTGCTATAGCTAATGCTGCCGGGGTCTCATGCTACACTTGGCATCAGTGATTGACATGGCATCAGTGATTGTTAATAGACACTGTGCTCTTAATCAATAACTAATTACATTTTCTGTTTTCTTTCCGAGCTGTGTTTTGGCAGTTCCAGCCCCACACATGATGTTCATCTGCTGTAGCTCCACTCAAGCTGCTTCCGTCATCAGCTCCAGCCCCATCATACCCAGGCCACTTAATGCCCATGTGCATACTTCACATTTTATTCAAACTTTGACTCCATGACTTTAGTTTCGCTCTTAGATTTATCATCTACGCCGCCCAAGGAGATTGGGTCCCTTTTTGAGTCTTGGTCCTCCTAAGGTTTCTTCCTAGAACTCAGGGAGTTTTTCCTTGCCACTGTCGCCCTGGGCTTGCTCAATTTCGGATTGGACATAGTTATTAGGAGATAATCTAAACTTGGAAAGTTGCTTTGAGACAATGCTCCAATGTAAAAAGTGCTATATAAATAGATCTGACTTGACTTGACTTGACTATAAACAATAAGCGTCTTTGAGGAGCAAAGATGGGCAGAGGATCTACAGTTTGTCAACAAATGTTTACAATTATTGAAATTTAAAACAAAAGTTTCTCAAACTATGATTGTAAGGGATTTGCATATTTCAGTCCTAAGATTTTCTGCTTTTGCTTGTTTGTCTTGGTGAAAAATGGTTGGACATCCCTCGTATTTAAAGCAGTATATGTTGCTCTAAAATCTCAGTGTACTTTTCTGCGTAAGTGTAAATGCCCTTTGCCAAGGACACTGACCCAACCTCATACCATGACAGAGCTTGGCTTAAGGACTTGTTGCTGATAACAGTGGATAGTCTTTTTCTTTTTGGTCTGGAACACATGGTGTCCATTTCTTCCCTAAAAAGATCAGGAATACCGATTTGCTTTAACTTCTTTTCACACTTTAAAGTAAATTAGGTCTTCAGACTGGCTTGTTCTATTCCTCATAAGGACATTTAGGAGCAACATCCCTACCTAAATGAACACATCAATGAGAATCATTACTAGTCCACTGAATTATGAAATAG
Organism: Ancistrus triradiatus; assembly: GCA_025084515.1. NCBI lineage: Eukaryota > Metazoa > Chordata > Actinopteri > Siluriformes > Loricariidae > Ancistrus > Ancistrus triradiatus. The sequence goes on from JAJAGP010000523.1 coordinate 247,615, forward strand.
CAACCCCACAGGCCATAAAATTAATAGTAAGTCATCAGTTCAAACCACTTTAATATTATTGCATAATGCATCAGTTCCAAGTCATTTCCATTGTGTAACCTTGAACTTGCCATAAGCATCCATATGCTCTTAATATCCATGACATTCTGACAGCGAGTAACTCAGCAGCTTGTGTCTACTCATATACTACACTTCACCTCTCAGGCCACAGTAGCCCCTGACAACATGTACTCAGTGCAATTCTCATGCAATAAGCTTTAAAAAAAAGCTTGTTCCTTCACAGTCAGTGTCAATTTCAACAGTCGGTTCCTCCACTAGAAGAAATGAATCTTTCACTAGGGCCTTGCCTAACAAGGTTTCTGTCTCCACTCTTTGCTTTGAGTCGATATAACATCAGGTAATTGAACAGGGATCTACTTGATAACATGCTGATTGGACAGACAGGAGGGAGAAGAACAAGACACAGCTGAAGTAATTCTTCTAAGAGAAGTTGTTCATGCACAGGAAAAAACAGTATTGCTCATGCACGTATCTGAATTCCATATCTGAAATGTATAACTATACCATAGAAAAACTGGCATATTATTTGTATCAAATGGCATAAATGACAAGTGAATCTAGTTAGCAGATGCATCGCTAATTATGAATTCCATAAGCAGCTAGTATTAGCCGCTTCGTTTCTCTTACGCTCTCACAAGCCAGGCTCGCCGCCAGTCCGCGAGCCCCGCCTTTTTGATTCGCAAATTGTTTTCGGAGTCAACTCTGACTCCCGAGTTGACGGTTCCGAGCGAGTCGCTTTCACTTTGACTTCGTGCTTGCCACGCCATTAGTGGCATTTTTGTCCAACTATAAGCGCCGTGTTGTCGCACCATTACGTTCATATTCTCGCACATAATTTTAACGTTAATATATATTTTATTTTTGAGTCCATTTCCATGCGGCACTTTCATCTGCTGTTTAAAGCCCCTTTACTTTCGCACTCGTTCCCCATGTCACGCAGCTTAGTGGTATTGCACCCAACTCCCACACTAGCGTTTCCTGTAACTGTACATCAGTCCTGCACACCGGCTTGGAGGAATTTTAGCCCATTCCTCCGTACAGAACAGCTTCAAATCTGGGATGTTGGTGGGTTTCCTCACATAAACGTCTTCCACAACATTTAAATATAATAAATGTATAACCAAGAACAATATTTGTGTCTCATTTGTTTAACTGGGTTCTCTTTATCTACTTTTAGGAAAATCTGATGATGTTTTAGGTCATATTTATGCAGAAATATAGAAAATTCTAAAGGGTTCACAAATTTTCAAGCACCAGTGTATATATTTTGTAACACACACACACACACACACACACACACACACACACACACACACCTCTAGCGTGTGTGCTTGTTACATTGCCCCCTTTAACACATATACATTTACACACCTCACCTACACACCATGTTGCCCCATTAGCTGGGCTTTTCACACAGTCTAAGCTAACTGCACTTGGGTCCTCCTCACAAAATCCCGTAACAATATGTATCCATTTAATTGAGTTTTGTGTTTTATCTTCAGCTCTGCCATAAACAATTAATATTTCAGCTTTTGCTTTACAATGCTCTTTGGATGGTGTCTCATTTGGTTTGTGTCATTAACTGATATTTTTAAGTCAACTACATTTAACAGCTGTACAATTTATGATCTGATCCAGTGTTTCAGGATAGTATCCCATTACCAGTACTCTATCAAATCAGATATCAATTATAACTTCTATTTATATCAGCAAGTATAATGCTATTTGCATTGTGTTTCTTGAATAGAGTGTATAGGGTCGGGTGGTTGTTCAGGCTACATAACCCTACTTACTACTGACACATTTGTCCATGACATCCATCCAACTAGTATAAGATTCATAAGTGGATCAAAGATGTAGTCTAAATAAAAAATGCATGCGTTATAAAAACCCTTTTTTTCCCTACATTCTGATAAAGAACAAAATGTCAAATGTTCTTATACTTGCCTTATAACTTAGCTTTATAGGGGAAAAATTGAAATATTTAAATTAGGGATGAGAAAATTATTTTCAGTGCTTGACCCTGTGAAGTACCTGTGGGAACTGACTGTATCTGAAATGGCCCCCAAATCACTATTCCTCACGTTCTATATAGGATACTATATACAAGGCATTTTGAAGGTCTTCATACCCTTTCACTTTTTATGTTGCAGACCTGTGCTAGAATTAAACAAAATTCAAGTTGCCCCATCATTCTGCATTCAATACTCCACAATGAGAAAGTGAAAACAGAATTTTAGAAATTGTAGCAAATTTATTAAATGAAAAACTAAAATTTGGCTTGGACAAAAGTATTCAGTCCCTTTGCTATGACACTTTAAATTGAGCTCTGGGGCCCTCCCATTTATTTTGGTCATCTTTGAGATGTTTCTACACCTTGATTGGAGTCCACCTGTGGTTTAGTTGATTGGACATGATATAAAATCTCAAAGATAACAACGAATGTTCGAGTAAAAAACAAGTCATTAGCAGGAAAGCACAGAGACCGGATTGTGTGGAAGCACATCTGAAGGAAAATCTGGAAGGTTTGGAAAATTCTGCTGCACTGAAAGTTCCCAAGAGCACAGTAGCCTTCATAATTCTTAAATCGAAGAAGTTTGGAACAACCAGAATTTTTCCAAGAGCTGGCTGCCCCACCAAACTAAGTAATCTAGGGAGAAGGGCTTTGGTAAGAGTGGTGACCAAGAACCCAATGGTCACTCTGGCTGAGGTCCAAAGATCCTGTGTTCAGATGGAGAAACTTCCAGAATGTCAACCATGACTGCAGCACTCCACCAATACAGACAGAAGACAGAACCCTCTCCTCAGTAAGAGACACAAAAGCCTGCCTAGTTTGCAAAAAAAAAAAAATGGATTGGATTGGTTTTGTGGAGTGCTTTTCACTTTTCACTTTCTCATTATGGGATACTGAATGCAGAGTTGGAGAAAAACCTGATCTCTTTTTTTTAGCACAACACCTCAACATAACAAAATGAAAAAGGTGAAAGGGTCTGCAGACTTTCCAAATTTATCATTGAAGAGCACAGTTAGCCTATGATAAATAAAACTGGTGAGTAAACAAATCACACACTTCCCTAACACACTAACCCTCTCTGTGGTATGGGACATGAGCTGACACAAGCTGTTTCTTAGTTTTATAAACCAATGCACCAATATTATGTTAGTATATTATCAAAAACACAGATTCTCAGGTTAAAATGTGGTACAGTTATAAAGTAATAATCAAAGGGACAAGATAATCAATTGACCTTTAATGATTTTGACACTTCCTGAATATGCCACTAGGGTGGTTTTTGAAGTATACTTAGTGTTAGCAATCAGCTGAAGTGGTACTCTGGAGTGGTGCTGAAGTGGACCCTCATTAAAAATGTACTTATGCAGCCACAAGATACTTAACGTTGCCTTTTATTTGGGTATATCTGCATAGCTTTTAGGGTACATGACACATGTATATGTGATATTTCTGCCCACCCTCACATGTACAATTCAATCAGTTAATGGAGTAACAGTACGCAAAAGTGGAAAATTTAAATGTTCCCAAACAGGACAGAGAAGGATAATGAATGGTCCTCAAGCTCTCATTTTGCATCTTAGGAGGCTGCACCATTGAACATGTATTTGAGTTGCTGTTTATGGTTCCACTATATGGTACCCCATGCATCAGATAAGCATATGGATGTAAAGAGGTGCCGGAAAAACCAAGCTCAGAGACAGACACCAATGCTATTCAACCTAAATTGCTTTACTAACAGAGTGCACTATAATCCCACTATAAACCTTTTTATCTGTGAGACTCTTTAACAATCTGTCTTACAGCTTTCACTCAGTGGGTGGGAGGCTAGGGTCATTTTTCCCATGCTGGCTAGAGCTGAGCATTTAATGCTGTAACCAATTGTCCAACCATTTCATTATCCAACCATAATTGTTTTAAAATAACATGATATAAAAATTTAAACAATAACAATTTCAACCAAATCAAACAGCCTTCACATCAAAATGTTAAAAAACAAATGGGGGCTCATTCCCCATACCCCCAAATTACATATTATGGAATCAGAGAACTTTAGTTCTCCACACAGAAATGTAGAACAGAGGACATATTGTATCTTGTCAAGTATCTCTTTATTTGCTAATGTTTTGTTCGACTGACCAACCAGCATAAAATAACCATGCTAAACCTAAACTAGATTTGCTCGGATCACAATGTGCATCAACCATTTGGTAGGATCACTTATTATAATCACTGGCTGTAATGGGTCCAGCGAGCTACTGGAATGAAACTGGAAATGAGTACTCAGAGCTGATCCACATGGAGATGCGAGAAACATGCAACGATGGGGTGAGATACAAACTGCCCTGAAGATGTGAAACATGACCACTAATTCCTGCCCTCATGACGTCCTTTCTATTTAAAACTAGGTAAGATCCTGATAATGCAAGTCAAAAGTCTAAGTTCAAGTCTTCTGCCATTTCATGCAAGTTAAAAGGTTTCAAGCCCATTTATTTAGGCACTGTGTAGTGCTCTTTCCTACCAATAATTTACTCATTTCAGAGTTTTACATGGTATCTAAAATGTTATAGTAATTAATATAATCCTGCACCAGTATCTTTTTATTACTTCATTCACGTGAAATCCACTAAGACCACTTACTAGACCTTTAGACAACTGCAGTATGTTGTGACTCTGTATAACAGTAACGTGTGATCTTCCTGAGAAAACAAGAATCATAACAACGATGAACAATCAAAGCAGTCATAACAGATGTTTCCATCTTACTTCCTCTGGTTTGCTGATTTTACCCCAGTGAACTGACTTGTGTCACTAATGTGTTTGTGCATTTTCATACCAGGTTTGCACAACATCTTTAATGGGGCAACTGAGACATGGTCAAATTTTCATTATGATTAACAGGAGTAGAGCAAGCAATATGTCACTCAGGAAATCCAATTTCTGTGCAGATGTTCTGACTTTCAACAATACAAGAATGAGCCTGAAATGCCTAATCGGTGGAGAGCATGGACATATGTCACTGATTTTTATGTGTTCTCCTTCACTCCATGTCCCTCAGCATCTCCACAGGGAGAGTGTTTTATAGTTTTAATCAGTACTGCAGTTCTGTGGTTGGAGGGCTCATGCCCAGATATTTCTTTCACACAGAGAGCCCTATATAGCCTATGCTAAAATGAATATACACTAGTCTGAAGCTAACAAAGATAATATGATTAACAGGTGTATTGCCGTTTATTGTGGGATAGAAAGTGTGCATGGTTAATTAAATAGCCAAACTGGAGTAAATAATTCAGCTTCAAATGTTTCTAGTGAGTCACAAAGGAAATATGCTGTACAAAATAAAAAAAATACACATCTGGCATTTTCCTGCACTACATAGCCAAAAGTGTAATGATATCTAATCACCTATCCACATGTTCTTATTGAACATATTCCAAAATCATTGGTATTAATATGGAAACTTTAAAAACTGTAAAAACTGATTCTTGCCAAAAGCAAATTAAAAACTGTTACTAGACTTTATTTTATTTCATTGAATGTACACTTGTCGGTCACTTTATTACGTACCTCCTTGTTTCTACACTCATTATCTGTTTTTATCACTTCTACAATTACAGACTATTGGTTGAGTTCAAATAGTCAGTGAAGCTATTGCAGTATGTAAATGTTTAAATAAGTCTCAAATAATGTCTTTGTAATGTAATGTAATGTTTACAGTTAATATCTTTAACTTATGTTTTATTGGGGAATGCAGCTACATAACCAATTTGTTTTCCAAATAGTCAGATTATTTATAGCTCACATTTAAATAACTCCTACCAAAAATGTACTGGTTACTCCTGCTCACAAACTGCTTCAGTGAAAACAGCTGTATTGTAATGTTACACACAAATATGACTAAATATGGCTTTGACTAAAGCTAGTTTGGAAAGTCATACTTGCTAGCTTGCTAACTAGGTGAAATGCTAGTAAGCTAACCCCAATTTTAAAAAGTGAACTGCAGCTGGACAACAGTTGTCGAATCTTGCTAGCTTGCTAGAGAAACATGATAGAGAGATAAGCAAAATTTGTAAAAAAAAAACAAAAAAAAAAAACAGCTTTGACAGCTTCCAGAACAACAGTTCAATAGGATTAGTATAGATTGTTTGTGCAACTGCAAAGCCAAGCTGATTCAGGTTGCTGCTGAATGGGATTCATCCAACAAATTTCGCTGACAGAGGAATGAAAAACTACTCAGAAGGCTCAGTGGTAAAGGTATGTGTTTTCAATTTATTTGCATGACTCTTGTGTGATGTTTCTCTTGCTAACTGCTTTACTGGCTTTTGAGTTTGGTTATGTGCTTAGAATAGCTGCTCTGTTTAAGTGTCCTCCTCCTTGATTATGCTGAAGCAGATACAGGTATTTCTGACAGACATTTAACAATTTAGCATCATGTAGCATCAATCAGTTATGCTGTTGTGCAGTTTGTTTATTATATATATATATATATATATATATATATATATATATATATATATATATATATACATATCTTCTTCTTCTTCTTCTTTCGGCTTCTCCCTTTATCAGGGGTCGCCACAGCGAGTTAAACGTTTCCACCTCACCCTGTCATCCACATCCTCTACTCTCCCCCCAACTCCCTGCATATCTTCATTCACCACAACCAAATAACTCCTCTTTGGTCTTCCTCTCCGATCTGAACCTAGCTTCCACAACTCTCTCCCAAATCTTCATTGTGTGGCTCATCAACTTTATGCCCCTGTAAGAGCCACAGCTCTGTACATAACCCTTCTGCTTAAATATCGGTACAAGTAAACTTTTCCTCCATTCCTCGGGCATGCTCTCATTCACCAGAATTCCATTGAATAATCTAGTCAAAAACACCACTCCCAGCTTCTCCTAGACTTTTCCAATAACCTCAAAACCGGTATGTCATCAGGTCCCCTGCCTTTTCCGTTCTTCATCCTTTTCAAGCTTTTCTACTTCTTCATCGCTATCTACAAATTGCTACGCCCATCCAAACCGTCTTTCCCCTTTCATTTTCTACATTCATCAACTCCTCAAAATACTCCATTCCATCTTTCCCTCACCCTCTCCTCAACCCTGCCTGCAGTACCATTCCCATTTCTACCTTGATCACCCTGACATGCTGCAAATCCTTTCCAGCTCTATCTGCTCTGTCTTGCCAAGCAGATACAACTCCTTCTATCCTTCCCTACTGTCTAACCTGTCATATCATTTATATTATTTTATATACATCGTAGACCTTCTTCTTGACCTTTGATAACGGACCTAGGGGAACGGTGAAGCAGGAGCAGGGGAAGAAGTGGAAGAAGAGAGGGAGTACGGGGCGTTGACAGGTCCCCTTTCAACCTTATTTTGGTTTTTTTGGGTGTTTGCTTTGGCCTACTTTCTTTAGTCCTGTCCCTGTCCCATTTCTTCTTTGCTGACCTCTTTCTCTGAATAACCTCCTGCACTTCCTCGTTCCACCACCAGGTTTCCTTTTCATCCTTTGCCTGTCCAGAAGACACACCCAGTACCTTTCTACCTGTCTGTCTAATCACTGTTGCTGCTACTACCCAGTCATCTGGGAGCTCTTTCCTATCACCCAAAGCCTTTCTCAGCTCCTGTCTGAACTCCTTACAACATTCTTCCTTTCTCATCTTCCACCATTTGGTCCTCTGCTCTGACTTTGTCCTCTTCCTCTTCCTAACCACCAGAGTCATCCTGCACACCACCATCCGATGCTGCCTAGCTACACTCTCCCCTGCCACTACCTTACAATCACCAATCTCTTTTAAGCAACCTCTTCTACATAGGATGTAGTCTACCTGTGTGCTCCTCCTTCCACTCTTATAGGTCACCCTATGCTCCTCCTTCTTTTGGAAATATGTGTTAATCACAGCCATTTCCATCCTCTTTGCAAAATCCACCACCATCTGTCCTTCTAGGTTCCAATCCTTAACACCAAACCTGCCCATCACTTCCTCATCTCCTTTATTACCTTCACCAACATGACCATTGAAATCTGCACTAATCACCAGTCTCTCCTCCCTGGGAATGCTCTCAACCACTTCATCTAACTCCCCCCAGAATCTCTCTTTCTCCTCTAGTTCACAGCCAATTTGTGGTGCATAGCCGCTAACAACATTCACTGTTACACCCTCAATTTCCAGCTTTAAACATATTATCCTATCTGACACCTTTTCACCTCAACAACATTCTTTACATAGTCCTCCTTCAGGACCACACCAACTCTATTTCTCTTCCTATCCACACCATGGTAGAACAGTTTAAACCCTGCACCAATGCATCGAGCCTTGCTACCCTTCCACTTTGTCTCCTGCACACACAAAACATCGACCTTTCTCCTCTGCATCATATCAGCCAGCTCTTTACCTTTCCCAGTCATCGTCCCTACATTTATGGTTGCTACCCTCAGTGCTATATTCTTTCCGCTCCTGATTTCTCTCTGTCTCCTCACACGTTTCCCTCCTCTTCGTCTTCGGCAAACAGTAGTCTAAATTTCCGCTGGTACCCTGTTTGCTACCAGTACCAGTGGCGGTCGTTGTTAACCCGGGCCGCGACCGATCCGGTATGGTGAAATTATTATGAACTCGCATACTGTATTTGGCAAATGTTTTACCCTTGCCCTTCCTGACACAACCCTCACCATTTATCCTGGCTTGGGACCGGCACTAGAAATACCCTGTCTGAGCAATCTAGCGGCTGGTTTATATATATATATATATATATATATATATATATATATATATATATATATATATACATACATACAGTGTGGCAAAAAAGTATTTATTCAGCCACTGATTGTGCAAGTTCTCCTACTTAGAAAGATCAGAAAGGTCTGAAATTTTCATCACAGGTACACTTCAACAATGAGAGAAAATTAGAAAAAACAATCCAGGAAATCACATTGTAGGATTTTTAAAGAATTTCATTGTAAATCATGGTGAAAAATAAGTATTTGGTCACCCACAAACAAACAATATTTCTGGCTCTCACAGACCTACAACTTCTTCTTTAAGAAGCTCTTCTTTCCTCCACTTGTTACCTGTATTAATGGCACCTGTTTGATCTCGAATTCTGAGTTGCACCATACCTACTGGGAAGCATGGGGGTGGATACATCATGCTTTGGGGCTGTTTTTCTGCAAAGGGAACAGGACGACTGATCCATGTTAAGGGAAGAATGAACGGGGCCATGTATCATGAGATTTTAAGCCAAAACCTCTTTCCATCAATGAGAGCATTGAAGATGGGACGTGCCATAATTTACAATTAAATTATTAAAAAATCCTACAATGTGATTTTCTGGATTTTTTTCTCATTTTGTCTCTCATAGTTGAAGTGTACCCATGAGGAAATTTACAGACCTCTCTCATCTTTCTAAGTAGGAGAACTTGCACAATCAGTGGCTGATGTATATATGTGTGTGTGTGTGTGTGTGTGTGTGTGTGTGTGTGTGTGTGTGTGTGTGTTACTAATTTCAGTATATTTCACTTTATTATACATATATTTATATTATTATTCATATTTAAGGAATAGAATGCAACAGACAATGTGTTATCACAAATAACATCACATCTGTGATTTGATCGCAAGTACGAGCCTAAGGGAAGTGCTGTAGATCTTCACAGCCATCATGTTATTCATGAAGACACATGACCTTGAGTGTTCTATTGCTTTTATGCAACAGATTGCTTTCTATTGCTTACAACAAAAGAAATTAACAAAATAAATCAAAGAAGCCCTGAATTTCATACTGAAATGCTTCTTTAATGCTGACAATACAATACCTTCCATCACAAAGTAGGTCCACAACAAATTAGTTGTTGCTATGCAACAGACCTATGGTTTGTATAACACTACCAAGTAATGTTAGTTTGAAATACAAAGAACAAATTTGAAAAGATGAATGAAAACAATGACTATAACTAAAAGGAAATTCGTTAAGAATTAAACAAATGTAGTTATTTATTATTGTTACTGCAATATCTGTATATGTTTTATGTGTGTGCATGTTTGTAGCCAGCTTGGTGGCTGGCAGGTCTCAGCGCTAGGGTCTCGTGTTCATGCTCCTATTTGAGTGGAGTTTCCATGTTCTCACTGTGTTCGCTAGAGTTTTCTCCAGAATCTTCAGTTTCCAAAAACATGGATTTAGATTGATTGGTCATTCTAAATTGTCCTGGTATGAGGGAATGCATGAATGACTGTGTGTCTGTATGCCCAGCGATGGATGGTTCTCTGTTCTGGGTGTTATCTTCTTCCCCTTTCCTGTTGCCGATGTAGTCCCCCAGGGGCTGTGGTTTTCATTTGAGAGAACGCTGTGCAACTGGTTGTTGATTTGATGTACATGCTAAGTGTTTATTGTAAAGCATCTCTGAGTTTGAGGAAGACGACATAACATAATAATAATAATAATAATAATAATAATAATAACAATAATACCGTTGTGATACTGTTTTGGTCAGAAAAAAATCTGCAAAAAATCAGACTGGTTGAATAAACTGTTGTATAAATATATATATATCTATACTACATAATGTATCACTTTTATTCCCTTTGCTATTTCCTTGCTTTTAGCAAGTGTAAGGAGTGTGTATTTCTCTAGCTTACTACTTTAAAAATTATTTGTCTTGATTACAAAACCAGTTACACCGAAGTGATTCTGGTTCTAAACAAAAATGGTTGACTCCTGTGCCTAATTTTTCATTTCTCAAAAGGCCAGCATGTTATTAGGAAGATCAGCACAGCGATTCCCAACATGCACGCGCCAACCATTTCTGGCGCTAATTGCAACCTCAGAGACACCTGTTGGGTCAGGTATTTAAGGCCATTCCCGAGCAGGGTCTCTTGTCGTACCCTTGCATCATTCACACATTCACATCCACATTATCTGAGTGAAGTCTTAGAGTTTTACAATCCAGCTCATCTACTTCATTCGCAGGATGCAGGACTTCTTTTATTTCCTACAGATAAAAAAGTCACAGCAGAGGGAAAGGCTTTCTCATACATGGCCCCCCAACTATGGAATAAATTACCCACTTTCGTTCGAGACTCAGACACTCTCCAAAGTTTTAAGTCTAGTCTAAAGACATACTTATTTACGCAGGCTTTTGGCCAGACTTAGACCGGGATGCATGGCTCAGGTTACTGGGGCCGGAGTCTGGAGTCATGTCTGGCCTGCCTGCCTAGTCCATTGGCCAGGAGTGTCGTGTGGGTGGTCTGGCTGAACTGGGCTTCGGTCCTCGTGATCTTGACAAAGGGCAGAGCTGGGGGTTCATAGTCAAAGAGTCTTACAATGATCAGAGACCTTGGCTTGTTGTCTTCTGCCTCCCGTGGGGTTGCCGATGTCCCATGTGATCCCTCTTGGCTGTGTTTCCTACCAGTTCTCCTCTTTCTAGCTATGCTGCTATAGCTAATGCTGCCGGGGTCTCATGCTACACATGGCATCAGTGATTGTTAATAGACACTGTGCTCTTAATCAATAACTAATTACATTTTCTGTTTTCTCTCCGAGCTGTGTTCCGGTACCAGTTCCTGCCCCACACATGATGTTCAACCGTTTCAGCTTCACTCAAGCTGCTTCCATCATCAGCTCCAGTCCCACCACACCAGAGGGCAGTAACTCTCTCGATTCTCCGGTTTCCTGGGGACGAAATGCCACCAAGGACTTTCCTGCTTGGACTCAAGATCCTAGAGTGACTCTGTGTATCGGACTACTTAATGCCAATGTGCATATTTTACATTATTTTATTTGAACTATAAGACTTATTTGTTTAGATAAATTAGATTCATTCTTACATTTATCATCTACGTCTTGGTCCTCCCAAGGTTTCTTCCTCCTAACATTTAGGGAGTTTTTCCTTGCCACTGTCGCCCTAGGCTTGCTCAATTTGGGATTCGCTGTAGATATTAGAAGATAATCTAAAATTGTAATGCTACTTTGAGACAATGCTCCATTGTAAAAAGCGCTATAATAATAAATCTGACTTGACTTGCTCAATATTGCTCAATTTTGCTTAATTATAAAGTACAGCTGTACCTCAGTTCTCGTCGTTAATTTGTTCCAGAAGGCTTGTCAAGTACCGAAAATGACAAATACTGAGTGAATTTTTCCCATAAGGAATAATGTAAATTTAATTAATCCGTTCCAGTCCTCCAGAAAATCCACACTGTATAAGGCATTATATGCATTAATAGAGTTGTATTGTACAGGTGTTCCCTGATTTACAATGGGGATATGTTCAACAAATCATAAGTCATATGTCAAATCATAATAAATAAGTTAAATCATGAACAGATGAGTTTAATGAGTGTTTGGTGTATCATAGCGGAGACAATGATGAAGTTGCCTACTTATTCGCATTTTCTGGTCCACCTTAAATGATAGATACATTATGAAGCCTGTAGACAAAGATTCCACCTCATGATAAGTAAATTAATTTTGGTCAACTTAACATTAACCTACAGTTGACCAAAATTATTAACACAAAGCTTATTTTATAATAAAGTATTTACAAATTGCATGTAATTTAGTGAGTACTGGCTTGAAAGTGCAAAACACTTACTTAGTAATTGGTTAACTAACTGCATCCTTTGGTCTGGAGCATTCAGTTCCTATTTTTCTTTCAGTTGGCTCTTATAAACTAACCTTTTTAGGACCCAAGGAGACTTATTTGTACTAAGACTACAGAACTGTAAATGTACAAATAAAGAAAAACACAATAAACACAGCACAGATCTTCTCTGAGTGAGAACTTTTCTGAACCTGAATCACTGTTTACCGAATCACTGTTTACTGAAACGAGTCATGTGGCTCAACTCATACAAGTTTTAGCAAGTGCGCTGAGTACCAATCCACCGGCGAGGACTGAGACAAATTTTTCTAGTCAAAATGTGTTGAGAACCGAATTTAATGAGTTCCGAGGTGGTTCGAGAACCGAGGTACCACTGTATATACAATGTAGAGGAGTTTAATTGTACCACACGCATGGCATCCATTCCATTTGTAAGACATACTGTCAGTGTAAATCTAAAAGACATCACTGCATTGTCAGGCCAAAAACCTTGTGATGTCATAAACGTGTGATATTTTTCTCAACAAAATATATTTATCTGTTTGTATAGGTGGGAGCCATTGAGAAAAGATTTGTCAATCACTGCTTGGTGCAGTATGTGGGCGAACACAGCCTTTTCACAGAATGTGCAAGTCAAATCTGCAATATATTTTTAGGCATGCACTACATTGGAATTTCTGGGCTGCTATGAATATGATTACTAATAACTATCACCTTCTGGGTGTTAATAAAATCAATAACCCATTAAAATTCTCATTCCCGACGTCACACCACAATGGTACAGACCTGTTGTCATTTTAGAAGCGTCTTCCCTGACCAGTGATTGAGGTTGATCATGTTTAACAGAAACTACTTCACTAAGTTGTTATATTTACATTTAGGCATTTAGCATATCCAGAGTGACTTACAACTGTCACAATGCCCACTGATGGTGTAGCTTGTCCAAATATTGTAAAACATACCGCGTGTATTAAAAACTGTATATTGCTTGTTATTAATAGGATGGACATGGAGTTCAGGAAAAAAAACTGACTTCACAAAATGATATGACTGCTCCCCATATAGCAGACAGTTCTGACCACAATCTGGCTCAGTTTAGATACTTATCGGTCAGTAATGGCAATGTCAAGTGTATTGTGGGCCATATTTGGCCCAGTTCTGACAACCATAATAAAGGTTCATCACTGCATTCAGACTCTGGGCCATGGGGATCAAAAGTAATTTACCATAGGTAACATTTGTGCAGGATGTGCACTGGCTGGACAGGGGCAGTGTAGGTTTGGCAGCCAGATTTGTCCGCTGTCATTCCACAGTGATATGTGGGCTGATAAACTTGGCAAGAGCATGACTGAGAATGCTCAGAATGGTAATTTATGGTTATGCCTCTGTTAGTGTTGGCACCCCAGTTTGCGTGTGCTGCCACAGACTCGGCCCTTCAGAAATTTGGATGGTGGAAGCCTCTGGCAAGGCAGAAACCAGACACAGACAAAGCAGATAGAAGCAGAATGGAAGATGGCTGCGAGACTCCTCACCACACATCTTGAAAACCAGTATGGAATCTGGCAATGATGAGACTCCAGCTTCCAGTGCGCTGTCCTTGTGAGGAGTCTTCCTGCCAGGTACATTCTGGTACCTGTCTGCGTATATGTCTGGTTTCCACTTTCGAGTTTCATAGTTATTCATTTAGGGTTTTTTTTCCCCCAGAGTAAACCTACAGGACCTTCAAAAAGCACAGATTTAAATCAATATACCAATGATATCAACATGCCATGATTCTTCCTCCACGAATGGCACTATGAATTTGGGCAGGTAGCATTCTTGGACTGCCTAATGGGGACTTGTGACATTCAAGAGAACACATTTAAACTGCTCATGAGTCCTTTGATGGTGTGCTGCCAACCAATTTAGTTGTTACTTGGCTGTGTTCATTCTCAGGCATGTGTAATATTCATCACCAACGTATCATCCAATCCAGAAACTTAATTATAACTCATGTTGGAGTTACTTCCCTAGGCAGTCTGAAACTCTGTAGCGTGTCTAGCAGGGCAGAAATTAAACAAATAGTAATGCAAACAACCTCTTTAGTACAACCCATTCTAGCTCCAATATTTATCTATGGATATTGCTTGACTCATGGACTATTCTTGAGTTCACGCACCTGTTAGTGGAAATTCGGTACCATGCACTAAATATACGAGCATGGTAAATCATAAACATTACCTTAACCATGAATTTAACTCCTAGTGTAACCCTAACCTTAATTATAATCTGGCATTTAAACCTGGCATATAGTGTTCAAATGATTTATTTAAAAAAGCAGGCATAACAACACAGGCTAACAGCAATCATTCATACAGAATCTCTTACACTTTTTAATGTGTTTGCATTCATTCCAACCAGCCTACACATCTAATAAATGTCAATTCCCTAAGGTATTACAAGGAGAGAGCTGTTTGTGGGACTTTGTTATGTAGGCAACCTCTGTTGTATGATTACTCATGTGTTGAATGGACTGCCTATGCTGTGCATTATAATCATCAGCTCATCATAATGGCATGGTGACAGTATTTTTATGATGATTTTGATCATTTCTGTATCACTAAAAGAAATGTTTTTAGTTTTAAGCTCCCCACTATTGCCAGAGCTGTGTCTGATAAAAAAGGGGACCTCAAGGGTTCTTTGTAGCCTACACATCTGAATTAATCATCAATGCAAATGTGTTGCAAACACCTCACATGTTTCCTTATGATATTCATAGTGGAAAAATGCAGCTGGCATCTGGCTTCTTATGGAGGAAATGCAGGGTTGCCATTAGACAGCAAACTTGCAAGTGTTAAATAAATGTTAATATGAAACTATGTTAGTCCCACATGAACAAAGGACAATAACAGAGATTTTTTTACTGGTTGTATGTACTTAGAACTGAGGTAGCCTAGCGGGTAAGGTACTGGACTCAAATCCCACCTCTGCCAAGCTGCCACTGTTGGGTCCTTGAGCAAGACCCTTAACCCACAATTGCTTGGATTGTAAGACTGTACCAATTGTAAGTGGCTCTGGATAAGGGCGTCTGCTAAATGCTGTACATGTAAATTTGCAAAGATAAAAGAACAAGATTTGTTATTATGTAAAAGATAAGATAAGATTAATTTATTGTCATTGCACAGAGTACAACGAAATTAAGTAGCTATTCTGAAGACAACAAATTACGACTATATAATAAGATAAATAAAGTGCAAAGAGTAAAATATAATGTAAGAATGGAATACAATGTATCAGTGTGCAAATAGCAGCATAGGTAATGCACTTGGGGATATTGCACATTTCCAGTGTTGTGCTGTTAGTGTTCAGTGTCAGTGTCAGTATTTGGCAGTATTTAGTTCTCTTTTGGCCAAAATGGTTTTGTATTATTCAACTAACTGCACCTCTACTGTAGGGATAGAGGAAGCATACTGCTATGGCTGCCCAGTAGAAAGAAGTGATCGACAGCTTCACATCACTTATATACACCAGTCAGCCATATCATTAAAGCAACCTCCTTGTTTCTACACTCATTCTCCATTGTATCAGCTCTACTTACCATATAGGTGCACGCTGTAGTGTTACAATTACTGATTGTAGCTCATATTGTTCAATATACAATGGGGCAAACAAGTATTTAGTCAGCCACTGATTGGGCAGGTTCTCTTACTTAGAAAGATGACAGAGGTCTGTAATTTTCATCATAGCTACAACTTCATTCAACACTTCAACTATGAGAGATAAAATGAAAAAATAAAATCCAGGAAATCGTACTGTAGGATTTTTAAAGAATTTAATTGTAAAATATGGTGGAAAATAAGTATTTGGTCAATAACAAAAGTTCAACTCAATACTTTGTAACATAACCTTTGTCAGCAATGACAGAGATCAAACGTTTCCTGTAAGTCTTCACCAGGTTGGCACACACTGTAGCTGGTATTTTGGCCCATTCCTCCATGCAGATCTCCTCTAGAGCAGTGATGTTTTGGGGCAACATGGACTTTCAACTCCCTCCACACATTTTCTATGGGGTTGAGGTCTGGAGACTGGCTAGGCCACTCCAGGACCTTTTTACGGAGCCACTCCTTCGTTGCCCGAGCGGTGTGTTTGGGATCATTGTCATGTTGGAAGACCCAGCCATGTTCCATCTTCAATGCTCTCACTGATGGAAGAAGGTTTTGAAATCTCTTCTTCCCTTAACACAGATCAGTTTGTCCCTGTCCCCTATGCAAGAAAAACAGAAACAGGCCAAAAGCATAATGTTTCACTCCCCAATTTGCTTCACAGTAGATATGGTGCGACTCGCAGCATCTTCTTCTTCCTAAAACACGGCGAGTTTGATTTTTTAATACCAAAAGTTCTATTTTATTTTGGTTTTCATCTGACCACATGATATTCTCCCCAATCCGTCTTCTGGATCATCCATATGCTCTCTGGCAGAACTTCAAGACAGACCTGGACATGTACTGGCTTAAGCAGGGGGGCACGCCTGGCACTACAGGATCTGAGTCCCTCTCGGCGTAGTGTGCTACTGATGGTAGCCTTGTTACTTTGGTCCCAGCTCTCTGCAGGTCATTCATCAGGTCCCTCCGTGTAGTTCTGGGATTTTTGCTCACCGTTCTCATGATCATTTTGACCCCACGGGATGAGAACTTGGGTGGGGCCCCAGATCAAGGGAGATTATCAATGGTCTTGAATGTCTTCCATTTTCTTACAATTGCTCCCACAGTTGATTTATTCACACCAACCTGCTTGCCTATTGTAGATTCACTCTTCCCAGCCTGGTGCAAGTCTACAATTTTCTTACTGGCGTCTTTCGACAGCTCTTTGGTCTTGGCCATGGTTGAGTTTGGAGTCTGACTGTTTGAGGTTGTGAACAAGTGTATTTTCTACAGACAATGAGGTCAAACAGCTGCCATTAATACAGGTAACAAGTGGAGGAAAGAAGAGCTTCTTAAAGAAGAAGTTTGTTTGTGGGTGACCAAATACTTATTTTCCACCATAATTTAAAATTAAATTCTTTTGTCATTTTGTCTCTCATAGTTGAAGTGTACCTATGATGAAAATTACAGACCTCTCTCATCTTTCTAAGTAGGAGAACTTGCACAATCAGTGGCTGACTAAATACTTTTTTGCCCCACTGTACTTTGTTAGTCCCCTTTTACCCTGTTCTTCAATAGCCAGGACCTCCACAGATAAGGTACTATTTGGGTAGTGGATCATTCTCAGCATTGCAGTGACACTGATGTGGTGGTGGTGTGTTAGTGTGTATTGTTTTGGTACGATCGGATCAGACACAGCAGTGCGGGTGGAGTTCTTAAACACACGGCCTACTTGCTGTGCACTGTGCACTCTATTTTACACGCTTCACTTGTTGGTTCACCTTGTAGATGTGAAGCCACATTCAGTGGTTCATCTGTTTGTGTTCGTCATCCTCAAATCCTTCATCAGCTGTCACAGTACGCTACCCACAGCACACCGTTGGCTGGACATTTCTGATTGGTGGACTACCCTCAGTCCAGCAGTGACACAGGTGTGTAAAAACTCTAGCAGTACTGCTCTGTCTGATCCACTCATGCCAGCATGTAACACACACTAATACGGCACCACCATATCCGTGTCACTGCAGTACAGAGACTGATCCACCACCTAAATAATACCTGCTCTGGAGCTCCTGACCAATGAAGAACAGGGTGAAATGGGACAAACAAAGTATGCAGTGCAACAGAGGACTACATTGTGTAACTACAAAGTGCATCTATATGGTAAGTGGAGCTGATAAAATGGACAGTGCGCGTAGAAACAAGGAGGTGGTTTCAATGTTATGGCCAAACATAACATGTATGCAGTGTGCCTTATTCTTCTTTTAAATAAATAATAATTTAAAATAGATAGACATTATTAAAAAAAACTGCTGACTTTCATAGTTGAGGGAAACATACCAGACACAAAAAATACATCATTGAAGGTAACTAATTTTCAGATATATAACACATTTCGTGCAATATTAAAAATCCAACAATACCACTTTTCCACATTTTAAACCTCATTTAAACCTGGTCAGGGTCACAGGCACTCGGAATGCACATGGAGCATGCATAAACGTGCTCTGGACAAGACCCCAGTCCATCAACAGGGCTGGATAGGGCTTGCTGATCCTCAATTATCCTCACCTCTTTCAGACAGGGCTAACTGTGGGAGAGCTGACCCAGCCGGAAGGCACTGCTGGAACTCAAACCCAGGTCCCTACGGTGTTAGGCTAGCATATTAGACAGCTGCACCCACCAATATTACCTCTAGATATGTAATTTATTTGGTCTTTAACAGGTGGTGTTTAGTAAATTAAACAGAAATGGCATGCACGTTGCTGTTGTGGACTCTGAACAGTTTTTGACTTTCAGGTTCATGGAGATAATAATACACTAAACACAAATACAATACTTTATTGCAGAAACTTACCAGTTTACCGTGACGCTCTGATTTTAGGCACTGATTAAAGATGCACTGCCTATTTTTCACTAAAATCCCGCCACTACAGAAAAGGAAAAGAGCTCACCTTTGGATCGCGTTGATTGATGTTTGGTGAGGATTGACGCATTGCTACAGGTGGCGTTCAGATCCACGCTGGAGCGATTCAATGAGGAATCGAGGGGAGCTTTCACACACTCCCATAATGTGACATGACTTTCATTGGTTTTGTGCAGATCCATAATCATAAATCACTATTTCACTGTAAGCTTAAATTACAACTAAATCATCTTTGTGCATCGCTGCCCTATCCAACTCCGAAGCGCACCACTTTTTGAAGAAAATAACACAGTATGTAAAGTGTATTCTATAATAATCTGTAATTCCTTTCGATCTCTGAATGATGGTGTCCGTGGTTTAAATTAGTGAACTTCTTCGCTACGTGGCTGAGCTTTAAATGCCGACGCTGGAGAGATCAGCAAGCTTCTAAGCGCAAGGACGCTCCTCGGTGTGTGCGCAGAAGGGGAGTGTCAGTGTTTGCGTGGGGGGACACGAATGAGGGATGCACCATGTAGAGGGTCCGATTCCAGTGAGGAGGTGGGGGATACCACAGGAGCATACGCTTGTTTTCATGAAATACCTCGTCTAACGCCCAAAAGATAAAGGGCGCCATCCAGAGGAGGACAGCAGAAAAAGAAAGGTGGTGATACAGTATATTAACGTTGGACACTCACTTGCACAGTGATACGTACTGGCCGTTACTACTAATACATTCTGACACATGAAAGAAAAACATTAAATACCAGTTCTGAACACCTATAGTTATAAAACTGACAGAGTGTTTTAAGCAAATTTGTAATTTAGATAAACAATAAAGAACAGCAGTTTATGCATTAGGGTGTCAATGGGAAACAACGTATTTTACAAACATTTCTCTTGCAAGAATAAACTTGACAAACAGAAGAAATTCAAACCAAATCAGTATTTAGTGTGATTACCCTCAGCTTTTAATTGGCTGTACATTGATCAATGTATCAATCTCAGCCAGTTAGTTTTCCCACGCCTCTTGGAGAAACTTGCACAGTTCTTCTGAAGACTTTGGCTGTCTTACATGCTTCTGTCTCTTTACGTAAT
The DNA here is from genome assembly GCA_025084515.1 of Ancistrus triradiatus. Lineage (NCBI taxonomy): Eukaryota > Metazoa > Chordata > Actinopteri > Siluriformes > Loricariidae > Ancistrus > Ancistrus triradiatus. The sequence goes on from JAJAGP010000523.1 coordinate 267,909, forward strand.
CCCAGACTGACTCAGTGACGTTATGTATCATCTGCTCTAGGACACAGTGTTCTTCTTTTCTGCTTTTTACTGAGATGTTTTTGCTGGAGTTCTTTATATCTTCAGCCGTGTTTGAGGTCATTCTGTCTTCATGCTGGAGAATGAATTTGGGACCAATTTGATTCTGATGGAGCTGCTTGATGGATAAGAATCTACCTATACTCCTCTGCAATAATGGGGCTAAATTACCCACCCAATTTGCAGAAATACAGCCTCAAACCTTCACTGTTGAATGCAGACACTGATCCATGTAGTGCTCTACAGCCATTCAATGGACAAACTGCCAACTGTTTGAGCCAAGAGTCTCAAATTTTGCCTCATCTGTCTAGATCACCTGCTGCCAAGGTACTGCAACCCAGTCCTTATGGTTTGTGCATAGGCGAGTCGCTGGGCTTTGTTTCTTCCTCTGAGCCATGGCAGCTCTTCCATGAAGGCCACTTTTGACAAGACATCTCTGGACTGTAGAATTCGTGTACCAGGGTTCCAAGGGTTTTTGCTATAGTTATGAGCTGAGAGTGATGGCGGACATCTTCAAAATAAGTTTCTGTGCATCTCCAAAAGCTTGATATTGTGTGAATTAATTAAGTTTTTTGATCTATTAAACACAGGGAGAAAAGACAAATGACATATCGGGCACAACAAAAATGATGAATACCTCCATTGACAATAAGTTCTCCGACTTAGAAAGATGAGAGAGGTCTGTAATTTTCATCACAGGTACACTTCAACTATGAGAGACAGAATGAGAAAAAATTTTTTTAAAGAATTTAATTGTAAATTATGGTGGAAAATAAGTATTTGACCAATAACAAAAGTTCAACTCAATACTTTGTAACATAAACTTTGTTGGCAATGACAGAGGTCAAACGTTTCTTGTAAGTCTCCACCAGGTTGGCACACACTGTAGCTGGTATTTTGGCCCATTCCTCCATGCAGATCTCCTCTAGAGCAGTGATGTTTTTGGGCAACATAGACTTTCAACTCCGTCCACAAATTTTCTATGGGGTTGAGGTCTGGAGACTGGCTAGGCCACTCCAGAACTTTGAAATGCTTTTTACAGAGCCACTCCTTTGTTGTCCGAGCGGTGTGTTTGGGATCAGTGTCATGCTGGAAGACCCAGCCACGTTCCATCTTCAATGCTCTCAATGATGGAAGGAGGTTTTGGCTTAAAATCTCACGATACATGGGCCCATTCCTTCTTCCCTTAACACGGATCAGTCGTCCTGTCACCTTTGAAGAAAAACAGCCCCAAAACATGATGTTTCCACCCCATGTTTCACAGTAGGTATGGTGTTCTTAGGATGCAACTCATTCTTCTTCCTCCAAACACGACAAGTTTAGTTTTTACCAAAAAATTCTGATATTATACCACATGATATTCCCCCAATCCTCTTCTGGATCATCCATGTGCTCTCTGGTAAACTTCATGTACTGGTTTAAGTAGGGGGGCACGTCTGCAGGATCCGAGTCCCTCTCGGCATAGTGTGTTATTGTTGGTAGCTTTGTTACTTTGGTCCCCGCTCTCTGCAGGTCAATCATCAGGTCCGTCCATGTAGTTCTAGGATTTTTGCTCTTCATTCCCATGATCATTTTGACCCCACAGGATGAGATCTTGCGTGGGACCCCAGATCGAGGGAGATTATCAGTGGTCTTGTATGTCTTCCATTTTCTTAGTATATATTGACTATTATATTGATATATTATATATTATATAGATATTGATATATATGACTTGTCCTGAGGTAACTTTGTGTATAGATGTAACCTTGTGTGTGTCATTGAAAATGGCCACTGATGCTTATAGCTACGTTAAATAAACCAATAAACAAACATACAAACAAACACAATTGTTTCATGCATACTGATTCTTTCATATATTGTGTCATTTTGTGGGGTGAAGTAAAAAATAAATCTGTGATATACCTTGAAACTGGTAAAATCTTTAAAAAAAACATGATACAAATTTTTGGTCCCTGCCCAGCACTACCATGTGTGCATAAACTAATGGTCCCCTGCAGGATAAACTCTAGTACAAGCATATGGTGTAGATCCATTAGGATATTTCATTCACTTATGCGGTAAACCCTGTTAAAACTCTGTAAAAAAGACTACCATATGGTTTGCCTTGTGTGCTGGATTGGTGAGTGTCATGGTCACCAGCATGGGACACTAGGATAGTAAATATGGTCACAAGCACTGGATGCTGGTATAGTAAGTATACTGGTCACCATCTGGTGACCATCATATGAACTCACCAAACAAACATGAACACAGGGAGGTCATGGTACACAAGGCGAAGTCCAAGGTCGGGATTGAACCAAAGATCTCAGAACTGTGAGGTGACTGTGCTAACCACATGCACCACCATGCTGCCCTCTGTAACCATGTGTCACTTCCTCTGAACGTTATAGTGACTGTAGGGTTAACATGTTTATTGTTTTAAAATATTAAACTGTCAAAGCAATACAATTAAACAAAAGGAAAACGCATATATCATCATGGTTAGGATTGTTTAATATCTTTTCTATTGTATAGAACATTTTTTACAATAAGAACTTTATTTGTACAATCAAATGTTTTACTTGCTCTAACACATATGCCTAAAGAATTAAAGGCGGACTCCATAACTGTTAAATCAGTACAAAAAATATGAAAAGCTGTAGTCTTGGTGCAACCTCAGCCATGGGTAAAAGATAAAAAAGTAAAGTACTGATATGTACCACCAACATTCATCCAGTTAGAACATTAGGACTACAATCCACACTACAACATGGAAATCATTATATATGCATCTGGGGGAATCCAAAAGCAGGTTTAGTTCATGTCAGTGGCATAGGATGTCATGTTAATAAATAAGAAATACCAGGGCAAACCAATGCAATAGTTTAAGCTCTAACATCATTGGTGGATTTACCAGGTTTGCTGGCACAGAGGAAAGATTAGAACGTGCTCTTTAGAGCCAACAGTTTGGCTTGGGATTGTGGCTGATGGATTTTTGAATCATCCTCTATTACTCACTCACTCAGTCACTCACTCACTTTCCACACCATCTTAATTCAGGGTCACACATACAGTGGGGCAAAAAAGTATTTAGTCAGTCACTGATTGTGCAAGTTCTCTGACTTAGAAAGATGAGAGAGGTCTGTAATTTTCATCATAGGTACACTTCAACTATGAGAGACAAAATGAGAAATAAAATCCAGGAAAATCACATTGTAAGGATTTTTAAGAGTAAAAATAAATATCTGGTCACCCCACAACAAAGCAGATTTCTGGCCCTCACAGACCTCTACTTCTTCTTTAAGAACGCTCTTCTGTCCTCCACTCGTTACCTGTATTAATGGCACCTGTTTGACCTCGTTATCTGTATAATCGAAACCCTGTCCACAGCCTCAAACAGTCAGACTCCAACTCAACCATGGCCAACAAGGACAAAGAGCTGTTGAAGGGACACCAGGACAAAAATTGTAGACCTGCACCACCGCACCAGGCTGGGAAGAGTGAATCTACAATAGGCAAAAGCATTTTGGTGTGAATAAATAAGCTGTGGGAGCAATTGTTAAGACCTACAAAGACCATTCGATCACATGATAATCTCCCTTGATCTGGGGCTCCACGCAAGATCTCATCCTGTGGGGTCAAAATGATCATGAGAACGGTGAGCAAAAATCCCAGAACTACATGGAGGGACCTGATGAATGACCTGCAGAAAGCTGGGACCAAAGTAACAAAGGCTACCATCAGTAACACACTACGCCGAGAGGGACTCAGATCCTGCAGTGACAGGCGTGTCCCCCTGCTTAAGCCAGTACATGTCCAGGCCCATCTGAAGTTTGCCAGAGAGCATATGGATGATCCAGAAGAAGATTGGGAGAATATCATGTGGTCAGATGACACTAAAATAGAGATTTTTGGTAAAAACTCAACTCTCCATGTTTGGAGGAAGAAGAATTCTGAGTTGCGCCATACTTACTGTGAAGCATGGGGGTGTAAACATCATGCTTTGGGCCTGTTTTTCTGCAGAGGGGACAGGACGACTGATCCGTGTTAAGGGAAGAATGAACCTCCTTCCATCAGTGAGAGCATTGAACAGGGAACGTGGCTGGGTCTTCCAGCATGACAATGATCCCAAACACACCGTTCGGGTAATGAAAGAGTGGCTCCGTAAAAAGCATTTCAAGGTCCTGGAGTGGCCTAGCCAGTCTTCAGACCTCAACCCCATAGAAAATGTGTGGAGGGAGTTGAAAGTCTGTGTTGCCCCAAAACATCACTGCTCTAGAGGAGATCTGCATGGAGGAATGGGCCAAAATACCAGCTACAGTGTGTGCCAACCTGGTGGAGACTTACAGGAAACGTTTGACCTCTGTCATTGCCAACAAAGGTTATGTTGGTAATGAGTATTGAGCTGAACCAAATATATTGACCAAATACTTATTTTCCACCATGACTTACAATTAAATTCTTTAAAAATCCTACAATGTGATTTCCTGGATTTTGTCTCTCATAGTTGAAGTGTACCTATGATGAAAATTACAGACCTCTCTCATCTTTCTAAGTCGGAGAACTTGCACAATCAGTGACTGACTAAATACTTGTTTGCCCCACTGTACATACAAAGTCACTCACTCACCATGGCACCCAATTTAGCATAATCAATTAACCTAATGCATGTCTTTAGACTGTGGGAGGAAACGGGAACACCAGGAGTAAACCCACATGGGAGGACATGCAGACTCCACACAGATGGAGTCCAAGGTCAGGATCAAACTGGGGATGCTGGAGGTGTGAAGCGGCTACATGCCACCCCAAAGAAAAGAGAAAGACTTATCTGAGCAATTAATATACAGTATACAGTGCTTGTAATATATCTAGCTAGCTAAGGGCTAGCCAAGCAAAGAGACTGCTTGTAATACAGCTAGAAAGCTAGTCAAGCATATCAAACAATTGTATGTGGCCACTGAGTTAGCTGAACAAAAAAAATATTACTAGGCTAATATTTCAAGTTAAAAAGACAAATAATTCAGGTGAGAAAAGTTTTTTTTTTTTTTAAGAAATACTTTCTTCTACGATATATGCTACAAGAACCTTTAGTGTAAATGCTCTGATACCACTGGAAGAAAGATGTATTAGCCCAAGATGAGAACAGGCTACTTTCAACCACTGCTCATGTGTTACATCATGCTTATACAATAATACAGAAAGGCTGCATCTTTCGATGCTATTAATCCATTTGGCAAAATAGCAAAATCAAAATGAGTTAAACTGGGTGAGCAGACACTTCCATTTGATTTAATTTGGCTTTTGTCTGGAAGAAGGTTTGTTACTGGCTGCCACACCAGTGCTCATGTCTCTGTACCAGCTATGGTGCACTGGGTGAAGGATGCCCTGCTTCTTCCGCCGTGCTTGTGGTTTCATGTTCATGTAGTCATGTGCGATTAACTTCTTTTTTCTCAAACGGAACTGAAAATCAAGCACAGACAACAAATATTGTCGGAACACATTTTTAATTACTACTCTGTTATCCCACCAAAGCATAGGAGGTGGATTTCTTGTCTATATACTTAAACAGCCCTATTAGGTAAGGACTCCAAAAGTGTCTTTATAAAAACTGACACCTGTTAGTTTTATCTATTTTGTCATTACCTGGGTGTGTATTAAGTTTTAAAAGCTTAAAAAAGTTACAGTTATTATAAAGTTTTTGATGGGACTGAGGTGCAGTGATTTGGCTGGCAAGTAAATGTGTCCAAACATCGTGACCTCTTTGATGTGCGTCCTTTTCAGATACCAAATACTATTAACACCCTTTTACCACTCAAAACCTAAACTGAGAAGGTAATCACTGAGAACTTGAACTCAAAACAAAAACTTCCAAAAAAAAAAAAAGTGGAACTTTGTCATCCAAATCAGTCTCAAAATAAATCTCATATTTTAATTTTTTGTATTTTCTTTTAACCCCATATTAGGGAAACCTAAAAACTGCCCTGACACACCACGATTACTGGTCATGTCTCTACAACGACTCAGCACTGGCTTGCTTATTTGCTGCACTTGCAAGCTCTCAGTCCCAGATGCAATCACTTTTCATGATTAGGGTTCGAAATTTTTGGAAATGTATTTTTTTTTTACTTCAGTTTCTCAAAGCATGAATTTTAGCCTCCCTTGGCTGGCCAAAGGCGGCGCAGTAGGTCAAGACATTACAGATGTTCCATCCCAACCAGTTTTTTATGAACACTCTTGTTTGTCCATATAGCATAATCTGCATTTCTGCTACATTTGTAGTTGTATACAGCCTGTTAATATTACACCATAAGGCACAGCTATTGTGGATGTGGCATTTTTGTCCAGGTAAATGAATATCATTTTTATTACATTTTGAACATTTTTATTAATGATATAGCTCTAACTGTATAACATGAATTCTACTAATATTCTACTAATGTGAAGAAGTATTTGCTACCTTGTCTGAATTTCTGAACTTGTGCACATTTTACATTTTACTTAGATTTTATTGTGACTTGCAACTGTACATACAGATACTCTGGCATTTTTAGCCTGCAAATGTCATTAAGCTGCAGAAGTTCTGCAAAAACATACTAAGTCAAAATTCTTCCACGGAGATTAAATTAAATACGTACTATAAGCATTGGTTGCAGTTATTTTATCTACATGGGATATAACCAGCTGTTGATTCTAAGTGGCCAATCACTTTTTCACTATTAACAAATGCATTTACTGTTACTGTTACTTACTTTAGAAAAATACATAAAATGTATATATACTGCACTATTGTTTCTTTGTTCACTCACAGTCCCTTCTGTTATAAATTAATACGTTGTTTCTTTGTAAAAATGTGCTTAAATATAATTTATTCCAACAAACTACAGTTTCATATTATTAGTTAAAGTAGGCTACTTCCTAAAACAATATTATTAACTCATAACTACTCACCTAGTTAATGTGTTGTTTTCCAGGGTTTAATGTTATGTACCAAATTTCACAGCAAGATAGCTAATGTTTAAAACAAGCAAGTTTGTTAATGGGCTATTGGGTTAACTATTATATTTTTTTAATTAAAATGAATAATCACGTTCATTAGTAAGCTGTCTTACTTCAAAATTGTGTTAGTAGCCAAATATAACTTCACACATTCGGCTAATAATTAAAGTGCATTATTGAAGTTACTAACCACATTTGCTAGCAAGCTGAATAATGTTATGCTAATTATTATACTGCATATTATAAATCTAAACCACTAGCCAACCAGCTAATGTTAGCCAGAATTTTATTGTGTAGTGTCATTTATTGTATATTATGTTTATTGTTTAGTATTGTTGTGTTCATTATCCAGTAATCTTACATTAGGCTAGCTTACATTGTATCAGTCAAACCTGTAGCTAAATTGGATAGCAGCTGATGTAACATTAGGCAAGCTATTTTATTGTATAGTTAAATATTTAATATGCATTTACAGAATAATCAGGATCTTCAACAGAATAATGCAAAGTCATGGCAAAAATGGCTGAGGAATAGTACACGTAGTAGTCGTAGTGGTAAAAGTAGTAGTAGTCGTTTTCCACTCACCTTAAGCGCTATAGCAATGTAAGTGATTAACACGCTATATGTGATCAGCACTCCAAGCACCACCAATAGCAAGTGATGATCAGATAAAGAATTCATCTTCTGGACACTCTGTGTACATTGATGATCTAAGAAAAAAGTATGTGTGACTAACAGTGTGATATATAAAGCATATCTGTATAGAGATTGTGATGATATGAAATTGACTGACAGAAACTAGCAAAATGCCTTTATATACTTACGCTTAGCAATCACGATAGTTTGGGGTTGCTCCTTGAGTTCGCATTTTGGAGGAGGGAGGGACTGCTCAGCAGTGCATGTGTACAGATCTGTCTTATTTTCAGTCATATTGGAAAGGACAAAATGTGTAGTGCTGTCCGTGAGATTGACATAGTGTTCGATGTCTTTTAGAGGGTTAGGGTTCTTCTTGGAGGTGATGTTTGCATATGTGACAGAGGCGATTTTTTGTAGACCCTTGTGCAACATGAAAGTCATCTCCACTGCTGTGAAACTGGGGCAAGGTATGAGGGCGCTGTCATGGACTGCAACACGCTGGACCTCTAGAATAAAGTTTGGGATGTAAGTTGATTGAGGTTTTTTTCTACTGCTTACAAATTCAACCAATAGCATGTTCAGATCACATTCAAGGAGACACTCGTCTTACCTTTTTTTTATACCTCATTCTCCTGCAATGCTTTAGTAAAACTGTAGTCTGCACTACAAGTGTCACGCCAGCCGCGAAACCATGCCAGAGGTCGCGGTCGCCTGAGTTTGGAGGGCTGCCAGTTTCTATGGCCATTTCTACGGCAAGGGCAAACAATACAGTTTGCAAGGTCTTGTTTGTTTCGGCGAGTTTACCAAGCGTTTATATCTAGTTTACTGTTTGCCACTATCGTGTATGACCACCTGTTTGTACTTTGGATTTCGACTCTTTGCCTGTACCTTTGGATTTGTTCGCCTCTCATCTGATTTACTTGTTTTGACTTCCACTTGCCTTCATGTTGCCGAGTTTTGTCTACACGTTTAATAAACCTGCACCTGGTTCCGAACCTGCATTCTGGAGAGTTTGTTACCACAAGTGTATCAGCATTGCCCTCTACTTGGTCTGCAGTGGTGCTTGAAAGTTTGTGAATCCTTTAGAATTTTCTATATTTCTGCATAAATATGACCTAAAACATCATCAGATTTTCACACAAGTCCTAAAAGTAGATAAAGAGAGAACCCAGTTTAAACAAATGAGTCAAAAATATTATACTTGGTCCACTTATTTTATTGGGGAAAAATGATCCAATATTACACATATTAAGTGAGTGGCAAAAGTAATGTGAACCTGTGCTTTCAGTATCTGGTGTGACCCCCCCTTGTGCAGCAAAAAATAACTGCAGCTAAACGTTTCCTTGTAAACTGTTGATCAGTCCTGCACACCGGGCTTGGGGAGGAAAATTTTAGCCCATTCCTCTGTACAGAACAGCTTCAACTCTGGGGATGTTGGTGGGTTTTTCCTCACATTAGCTGCTCGCTTTTTTCAGGTCCTTCCACAACATTTTTCCATTGGATTTAAGGTCAGGACTTTGACTTGGCCATTCCCAAAACATGAAACTTTATTCTTCTTTACCATTCTTTGGTAGAATGGCTTGTGTGCTTAGGGTCGTTGTCTTGCTGCATGACCCACCTTCTATTGAGGATTCAAGTTCATGGACAGATGTCCTGACATTTTCTTTTAGAATTCTCTGATATCATTCAGAATTTCATTGTTTTTTTTCATAAATGATGGGCAAGCCATCCTGCCCAGATGCAGCAAAAACAGGCCCAAACCATGATACTACCCCTACCACCACCATGTTTCACAGATGGGATAAGGTTCTTATGCTGGAAATGCAGTGTTTTTCCTTTTTCCAAACATAACACTTTTTTTTTAAACCAAAAAGTTCTATTTTGGTCTCATCCATCCACAAAACATTCTTCCAATAGCCTTCTGGCTTGTCCATGTAATCTTTAACAAACTGCAGACGAGCAGCAATGTTCATTTTGGAGAGCAGTGGCTTTCTCCTTGCAACCCTGCCATGCACACCATTGTTGTTCAGTGTTCTTCTGATGGTGGACTCATGAACATTAGCATTAGCCAATGTGACAGAGGCCTTCAGTTGCTTATAAGTTACCCTGGGGTCCTTTGCGACCTCGACAACTATTACACGCTTTGCTCTTGGAGTGATCTTTGTTGGTCGACCACTCCTGGGGAGGGTAACAATGCTCTTGAATTTCCTCCATTTGTACACAATCTGTCTGACTGTGGATTGGTGGAGTTCAAACTCTTTAGAGATGGTTTTGTAACCTTTTCCAGCCTGATGAGCATCAACAACCCTTGTTCTGAGGTCCTCAGAAATCTCTTGTACACTTCCACAAATGTGTTGTGAAGAGCAGACTTTGCTAGATCCCTGTTTTTTTTAATAAAAACTGATTGTCATCCCATTGATTGAAAACACCTGACCCTAACTTCACTTTCAAATTAACTGCTAACCCTAGAGGTCCACATACTTTTGTAATATTGGATCATTTCCTTCAATAAATAAATGACCAAATATAATATTTTTGTCTCATTTGTTTGACTGGGTTCTCTTTATCTACTTTTAGGACTGGTAAAAGGATGTGGCAAAAGGATCCCAGAGTTGCAGCTGTTCTGTACGGAGGAATGAGCTACAATTATTAATTCCTGTAATTTTAAATAAAAATAACAAAGATAAGTGTGTATATCATTTGGCCTCATAGAGTACCTCTGATAAGAATGCTGAATTAAGTGTAACTGCACACTGAACACACCAAAAAAAGATTGCCTGGGTATATTACCTACCTAAATGCTACTTATAAAGCATGGTGAAGAAGAAATAATGGTATAGGGTTGTTTTTCAAAGATTTACCGAAGACCCTTTCAATTATAGGAAAGAATAATGCTGCAGTGTATTTCAGCGTGTAAAAGGCAAGGGCACAAGCCTAAGCTGAAGAGGTTTGACGGCACTGCATCAAGAACCGCCATTGATCAATAACTTATATAACCTCATGAGCAAAGGATTACCTTATCAAACTTTATCAAGTACTGCAATACAAAGTTACAGTCACAAATGCCACTTAAAACGTTACTGTGCAAAATAGAAGCTTTATGTTAACCATGTCCAGAAGCGGAGTCGATTCTCTGGGCTCAGGGGCATTTAGGATGGAAATCTATAATATTTCACTTTAAAATACACATTTTAGAAATGTTCCCAGGTTTTCCCTCAATCCTGTTACCGTACATATTCCCATATTTGGAAATGATGGAACCACAAGTCACATAAATTCCCTATTATTATATTATTATTTCTGGTTCTTGTAACTATGACAGGACTGAGAACTTTGACTTACTATCCTGTTATCTAGATTATTTTAGATTTGATTTTTTTATTGTAAAAATACAAAGTTTTGGTAAATCATTAGAATGTGCTCAGTGTCCTAATGCTATTGGTACGAACGCCATGTGGTTACATTTTATGTGTAACAGGACTGAGCAACAGTAACGGTAGAATCCATGTAATAATAACAAAGTTAACTGAAATTGACCAATACTCATTATGAATAGTTAAATATGTGTGTTGTTAGAGGGTTAGGGTTAGGGTTAGTATTGAAAAATGTAGAAAATGAAGTTCAGTTTTTTACAACAAGCAAATATCAGCAATGAAATCTGTGGAATGACTCAGATAAATGCAAATGGGTAAATGGGTAAATGGGTGTGCAGGTTTTAATTTCTAATGATTTGTTACTGTACTTATCTGTAACAACAGATTCATTCAGACCCATGTCAGAATTGTTCCAAAACACTCAGTAGTTTTTGGCTTTTTTTTTCTTACGACTTGTTCACTGCTGTGGTTAGAGAGTGCAGACACAGTGGAAAAATACTGTCATGACAAAGTTTAAACACATGATTAATGTAAGGAAGGCCTGAATCACTGATTTCTGGTAACTTTTAACACTTCCTTTATTGTTCACATCGAAAACATGATCTTGAATCCGAATAATGGATTATTGAATGCTTTGTATTTGTGTGAATTTAATTGTCTGCACCGGGATTTGCATTAACATCTCGTACGATATAATGTCTGCAATGTCTGTCTCTTCAGTGACAGGACACTTTCATCAAAACAGTAATAGAATTTTCTAGTGGGTTGTATTCTCTACAAACCCAGATGTTTCCATCACACATAACTGACTGAAAGAACTTGCCACTATTTACAGAAACTAAAATTTTATACTGTGCATATCTAAAGTAATGCTCTATACTGTTTTAATCAGCTGTCACTATCTGGCTTTTTATACTTGTGCTCCTTCATGGCCCTCCGAGAGACATACCATATACTAATTATACAGCAAAGGGGAGACACACTAAATGCTGACTGTGATATGTAATGCAAAACATTAAATTAAAGTCAAGAAAAATGCAAAATACAAGCATTTTCACCAGTGCTCTCAGAATTTCGGCCCCACTGTGTGTGTTATAAGACCAACTACGTTATTCTAAATCTGTCTATCCTTAGTAAACAATTCCTGTTATAGGTTTACATCTTCCACATTACATGTCTTAAGACTTATAAAACATATCTGGTCATAGGTGATAAAGCAACGGAGGTTTTTAAACTCACCTATGCTTCGGCAGGTTTTTTCAGAGTGGGTACAACCAAAAAGGAAAAGGGGCAGGAGGGTCGCATGCAGCCAGGAAGTCTTCATCTCGTTCTCTTTGCGATTTCAAGAAGACCACAGGATACCTGTTTCGGTGATACAGTGGCAACCACAAATAGTTGTGTGAAATCTAAACTTAAAGCAAATTTTTGTGAAGATTAAAGTACAGGTTCCACTGTTACACAGAGAATGTGCACTACGCCAGTCATACCGTTTGCGTATGAGAAATTGGCACTCTTGTCATAAACTGAAAGAAGGCACAGACGCATGCATCACTATGAGAGCTAAGGCACATCCTCATACAGTGTGCAAGAAGTTTCCATCCTCTCCCTGCACACTCTCAGACAATTTGCATATGAAAGCTTGAAATGAAGCATTGTTTCTCCTGCTGCAGTGTCATAAAAGGTGTGCGTGTCAAGGGGAACCCACCTTGGTGATTCCTTGTGTGTGTGGTGTGGGTGGTCTCAGTTAACAATCTAGCCTCTTATGTTCTTGTCCCACTTGTATTTGCAAAGCTCTGTCTTAATAATACATGATAATTAATAATGAGTGATTATTGTTAACTTAGCCATGCTTGCTTGATCCAACTTGCCATATATAATATTTATATATTGTACTTTTGTGTACAAAAGGTGGGACTGTGGTAGTCTAGTGGGTAAGGTACTGAACTATGGATCAGAAGGTCCAGGGTTCAAATCCCACCTCTGCCAAGCTGCCACTGTTGGGTCCTTGAGCAAGGCCCTTAACCCACAATTGCTTGGATTCTAAGACTGTATCAATTGTAAGTCGCTCTGGGTAAGGGCGTCTGCTAAATGCTGTAAATGTAAATATATATAAACACATGGCGACTGTATTTTTAAAGATACATCATTGTAACAATATACACTTTTTTCATTGTTGTGTCACTCCATATCCCATCTATGCCTAAGTATCTAAGTATATTTTTCATAAGAAATCCATCATTTATTTTAAATGATAGCTGTTACACTAATATATTCCCACTTCTGAAAATTATGGAACATACCACAAGTCACATGTTCAATAGGAAGTTGTATCATCTGGATCTTGGGAAGACCAAAAGTAAGTTATCTCTTATTTTTTCTGTATATTTGATAATATTGTAACTATGACTGAGGAGGTCAATCTCAACTTACTATCCTGTTATCTAAATTATTTTTAGATGTTAGTTGTTTATAATAAAATACGCATAATAATTATGCATCCATTTTTTATGTGCCATTGAAATGAATATGCATTCTTCTACTTTGGCTTACTTAAATTTCTATCCACTTTACTGTACATGCTTGCTATAGCAAGACCAGTTATCTTGAAGACAACGGGATATGTTGAGCTGGATATGCACAGAAATAATACAGTATATGTAAAACTAGTGGCCATTCCAAACATTTTTAGCCATTCAGATGCAGTTTTACTTATGTAATTAAAACCACTACCCTGTCAAAGCATCAAGAACCATGCTTGATAGGTGGTATGAGGTCTAAGTAGAGATGTTGTGTGTTCAGAAAGTTGTTCAACTGACTTGTTGGGGAGTTAGAAACTTAAGAACTGTCATAGTGAGAATCGCAAAGGTGTTAAGTAACCCATATAACTGCCACTGTTTTTCTAAGGTGATTTCATACCTGTATACACTTTTAAGTGTGCACATTTCACACTTAGTATAGTCAAATAAATATGCATTGTTTATGTATTCAATCATCACTCAACTATCTTTATAACAGTGTTCATCTCCAAGCTTAGAGTTTGAAAGCAGCCCATGAGGCTCAGCAGTAAGAGCCAGTTGCTGAAACGGCAGTTCCTGAGTCCAGGCAGCACTTGCAATCAATGCACTTCTTAAGGTATACTCAGTTTTGGTTCCTTTAATCTCAGAAATATTCATTTCTTAATTCACATATTAATACAGTTGCGCTACCTGATGATCATTCAATATCTGAACGGCGTGTATATATACACTCACCGATCACATTATTAGGTACGCCTCCTTGTTTCTACACTCACTGCCCATTTTATCAGTTCCACTTACCATATAGTGGTACCACATAATTGTAGTTCTACATTTACAGACTGTAGTCCATCTGTTTCTCTACATACTTTGTTAGCCTCCTTTACTCTGTTGTCTAATGCTCAGAGCCCCACAGAACCAGCACAGATCAGGTACTAGCTGAGTGGTGGATCATTCTCACACTGATGTGGTGGTAGTGTGTTATTGTGTGTTGTGCTGGTATGAGTGGATCAGACACTGCAGTGCTGTTGGAGTTTGTAAACACCTCAGTGTCACTGCTGGACTGAAAATAGTCCACCAACCAAAAATGTCCAGCCACCAGCATCCTGTAGGCAGCGTCCTGTGAGCACTGATGAAGGATTAGGGGATAAATAACACAAAAATGCGCTACAGCAGAGGAGCTACTGTTTCTGACTTTACATCTACAATATGGATCAATGAGGTCAATGTGTCTAATAGAGTGCAAACGTTTCCTGTAAGTCTTCACCAGGTTTGCACACACTGTAGCTGGTATTTTGGCCCATTCCTCCATGTAGATCTCCTCTAGAGCAGTGATGTTTTGGGGCAACACGGACTTTCAACTCCCTCCACAAATTTTATATGAGGCTGAGACCTGGAGACTGGCTAGGCCACTCCAGGAGCTTGAAATACTTTTTACGGAACCACTCCTTCGTTGCCCAAGCAGCATGTTTGGGATCATTGTCATGCTGGAAGACCTAGCCACGTTCCATCTTCAATGCTTTCACTTATGGAAGAAGGTTTTGGCTTAAAATCTCATGATACATGGCCCCGTTCATTCTTCCCTTAACATGGATCAGTCATCCTGTCCCCTCTGCAGAAAAACAGCTCTATAGCATGATATTTCCATCCCCATGCTTCACTGTAGGTATGGTGTTCTTGGGATGCAACTCAGCATTCAAACATGACCAGTAAAGTTTTTACCAAAAAGTTCTATTTTGGTTTCATCTGACCACATGATATTCTCCCAATTCTCTTCTGGATATGGACATGTAGTGGCTTAACCTTCCTGTAGTGTTAGCATTCTGTTAACGGGTCGGTTTTGACCCACGTCTTAAATCAGCCCTAAGATACCCTAATCAATTATTTAATCATCCAATTTGCTTCTTTCTACTTGATTACCTTGCTAGGCTTCTCATCCATGAAAGGATTGGTTTTAATATTTTTGTTGTGGCCCACTGGGCCTGTCTTTCGAGAGCATACCCCTCATTTTCAATATAAAAATATTGTCAAATGAACCTCAAGAGACTAATACAAATATACAAATAACAAAAAGGTTCTTTTATTACCTGGCTATTACTGAAGGGTATTAGAACACATTTCTTAAAATGTAAAAAAAAAAAATATATATATATATATATATATATATATAACCATATTTTTTTTTTTTTTTTTTTTTTTTTTAATATTATAAACTCTAGTAACATTTATGGCGTTACGGGTCAGTTTTGACCCACATATAATTAATTCAAGAAAAAGGCAAAAAAGTATTTTTTTTAAATAGAACTTTAATACAAACACAAAATGAAAAGCACTAGTAATAAATAACTAGTATTAAATAATAATAATAATAATAATAATAATATGTAGATTTACAAGGTCAAACAAACAAACATCTACTGTCACCTCTGGCCCTGGGTTGAACATCAATGGAAGCATTGCTCCCTGACATGTATTCAATGTTTGTCATAGCAATAATGACTTTTTTAGTGACGATGGCATAAACAGATCAAAACATGTCTTGATGTCTCTTACTCTTGTCACAGCAAACCTTCTGATCCCAGGGGTCATTTTGATGACATTTGCAGCATCTGCCCTGCCATGTACGTACGGACGTACTGAGCTCCAACAAAGGTTTCCACTTTTGGATTTGAATGTTTCAGCAGGAGCAGGAGCAGCTTCAGCCCCGGGGATCTCCTCATCAGACTGATCAGATGTGTCTGTGTCATTCGGTTGATACTCCACATCATCTTCCTCCTCAGAAACCTGCTCATCTGTATCAGTATGCTGCTGTGTGTCCTCTGATTCATTATCCTCAAAGATATGATCCAGAACTTGGCTTACATTGAATCTTCTTATCATTGTTGTGGGCTGTAAAATGGAGATGTATACTCTGCAAAGCACCAACTCTAAACTGATTTGGCTATTGAGAGAAAGTGTTCTTATATAGAAACTCACACCCTGTCTTTTCGAAACTTTTGTATATTCTCCCATCCTGGATCCTGTATGACACCTCAAACCCTGTCTCCTTATAATCTTTTGTATATTGCTTAACACCTCCCTTTAGTCCTAGCACAAAGTATCATAAAGTCTCCCCAAATCTGGTTTATACTGTCTTTATGATTTCAGTTTTGGGACTTATTATTGTTTTCTAATATTATATTATACCTGGGTCGAAATTGACCCTAACAACAGAAAGGTCATAATTTTAAAAAGAGCATTTTATAATTTAGTAAAAAAATATATATACATTTTATTTTGTTTAAATAGAAGTTCCTGACAAAGCCAAAAAGTCTTGATGCAATAAACAACTTTATGTAGTATTTTAAAGCATTTCAAACTTACAAACGGGTCGGTCACGACCCTAACACTAGAGGAAGGTTAAGCAGGGGGACACGCCTGTCACTGCAGGATCTGAGTCCCTCTCGGCGTAGTGTGTTACTGATGGTAGCCTTGTTACTTTGGTCCCAGCTCTCTGCAGGTCATTCATCAGGTCCCTCCATGTAGTTCTGGGATTTTTGCTCACTGTTCTCATGGTCATTTTGACCCCACGGGATGAGATCTTGCGTGGGGCCCCAGATCGAGGGAGATTATCAATGGTCTTGTATGTCTTCCATTTTTTTACAATTGCTCCCACAGTTGATTTATTGACACCAACCTGCTTACCTATTGTAGATTCACTCTTCCCAGCCTGGTTCAGGTCTACAATTTTCGTCCTGGTGTCCTTCAACAGCTCTTTGATCTTGAAATTGGAGTCTGACTGTTTGAGGCTGTGGACAGGTGTCTTTTATACAGATAACGAGGTCAAACAGGTGCCATTAATACAGGTAACGAGTGGAGGACAGAAGAGCTTCTTAAAGAAGAAGTTACAGGTCTGTGAGAGCCAAAAATCTTGCTTGTTTGTGGCTGACCAAATACTTATTTTCTACCATGATTTACAATTACATTCTTTAAAAATCCTGTGTGATTTCCTGGATTTTTTTTGTCTCTCATAGTTGAAGTGTACCTATGATGAAAATTACAGACCTCTCACATCTTTCTAAGTAGGAGAACTTGCACAATCAGTGGCTGACTAAATACTTTTTTACCCCACTGTACAGCCATCTCAAATTACTTTAATTACAGAGAATGGTCAAAAAAGAGAAAATATCCAGTAAGCAGCAGTTCTTTTGGGCAAAAAATGCCTTGTTGATGCCAGAGGTCAAAGAATAATGGCTGGACTGGTTGGAACTGATAGAAAGGCACAGTAACAGTAACTCAAATAACAACACGTTACAAACAAGGAAAGCAGAAGAATTTCTCTGAATGCACAACACATCGAACATTGAAGCAGATGGGCTACAGCAGAAGAAGGGACACCGCATCTGGGGACATTTTCTTGGTACACTTTGGGCCCCTTAATACCAACTGAGCATTGTTGAATTGCCCTGGCCTATCTGAGTACTGTTGCCGATAATGTCTATCCCTTTATGACCACAGTGTACTCTGATGGTAGTGTCATCTTCTGATGGTTACTTCCAACAGGATAACACGCCATGTCTCAAAGTTCAGGTAATCTCAAACTAGTCTCTTAAACATGACAATGAGTACATTGTACTGAAATGGCCTCCACAGTCACCAGATCTCAATACAATACAGGACGCGCTGCGTGATGTAGACTGGGATATGTTCCAGGTGAACTCTGAGAACGTTGATGAGTTTACGGATGTGATTACGAGCTTTATTTCCAAAGTGACTGATGACATCGTTCCCATGGTGACGGTTAAGGTCTTTCTGAATCAGAAACCGTGGATCGATAGATCAATCCATGAGGCTATTAAGGCACATACCACTTTTACAACAGTGGAATAAGCTCTGGGGATATGTCTCTGTGCAAAGCAGAGTCATATAAAGTTAGGAAAGCATTGAAGACAGCTAAGAGGCGGTAAAAGGATATAGTCGAGGCTCAACTGTGTGATGGTGACATCAGAAGGATGTGGCAGGGACTCTGGATTATTACAGACTTTCAGAAACAAACACACACCTCAACGCTTGCGGATCAATCACTGGTAGAAGATGTAAACATCTTCTATGCATGTTTTGAGTTCAGTATGCAAGCATTAATACCATTAGCATCGCTAGCAATGCAATTAGCACTAACGCTGTGGGAGCGTGCGACTTTAACCAGTGAGGTCTGTCCATTCTTCATCTCAGAGCATGACGTGAGGAAGGCTCTGACACGAGTAAACAGCAGGAAGGCAGCCGGCCCTGATGGCATTCCTGGGGGGTGTTAAAATCATGTGCTCCATGACTTCATGACTTTAGTTTCGCTCTTAGATTTATCATCTATGCCGCCCAAGGAGGTTGGGTCTCTTTTTGAGTCTTGGTCCTCCCAAGGTTTCTTCCTATAACACTCAGGGAGTTTTTCCTTGCCACTCTCGCCCTAGGCTTTCTCAATTTGGGATTGGACGTAGTTATTAGGAGATAATCTAAACTTGTAAAGTTGCTTTGAGACAATGCTCCATTGTAAAAAGCTCTATATAAATAGAGCTGACTTGACTTGACTTGACTAGCCAGCTATCGACAGTGTTTACCACCATTTTCAACCTCTCCTTGGCTTATTCTGTTGTCCCTAGATGCCCCAAGACGTCAAACATCATTCCTGTACCTAAGAAGACCAACTCTGCTTGCCTTAATGACTACCACCCCATACCTTTGGCCTCTGTTGTGAGGAAGTGTTTTGAGAAAATCATCAAAGACTTCATCTGCTCATCTCTGCCCAGTTCACTAGATCCTCTCCAGTTCGCCTATCGTAGGAATAGGAGCACTGATGACGCTATATCATTCGTCCTACACACGGTCCTCTTCCACCTGGACATTGGTAAGGGGAATTGTGCATGTCTGTTGTTCGTTGATTACAGCTCAGCATTCAACACGGTTGTACCCACCATACTAGTAAACAAGCTCAGGGACCTTGGACTAAGTCGGCCATTGTGCTCTTGGGTCCAGAGCTTCCTATCTGACAGACCACAAGAGGTGAAGATGGGTAACTTTACTTCCGGATCCATAACCCTTAATACCGGTGCCCCACAAGGCTACATCTTAAGTCCTCTGTTGTACTCCCTGTACACTAACAGTGGGCCAAAAAAGTATTTAGTCAGCCACTGATTGTACAAAAGACACCTGTCCACAGCCTCAAACCGTCAGACTCCAAACTCAATCATGGCCAAGACCAAAGAGCTGTCGAAGGACACCAGGAAGAAACTTGTAGACCTGTAGCAGGCTGGGAAGAGTGAATCTACAATAGGCAAACAGGTTGGTGTGAATAAATCAACTGTGGGAGTAACTGTAAGAAAATGAAGACATACAAGACATTGATAATCTCCCTCAATCTGCAAGATCTCATCCCGTGGGGTCAAAATGATCACAAAAACGGTGAGCAAAAATCCCGAAACTACATGGAGGGACCTGATGAATGACCTGCAGAGAGCTGGGATCAAAGTAACAAAGGCTATCATCATACTTTTTTGCCCCACTGTATGAATTCACAGCTGACCACAGCTAACCACAGCTCCAACATCACTGTGAAATTTGCTGACGACACTGTGGTGGTGGGCCTGATCTCTAACAACAATGAGAGGGCCTACATGGATGAGGTGGAAAGGCTGACATCATGGTGTAATGCTAACAATCTGGAGCTGAATGTCACCAAGACAAAGGAGATGACCGTGGACTTCAGGAGGGAGAAATGGCACATCCAATACACACCCCTTGAGATCAGCCGAACCATGGTGGAGAATGTGAACAGCTATACAGTGAGGCAAAAAAGTATTTAGTCAGCCACTGATTGTGCAAGTTTTCCGACTTAGAAAGATGAGAGAGGTCTGTAATTTTCATAATAGGCACACTTCATCTATGAGAGACAAAATGAGAAAAAAATTTAGGAAATCACATTGTAGGATTTTAAATAATTTAATTGTAAATCATGGTGGAAAATAAGTATTTGGTCACCCACAAACAACCAAGATTTCTGCCTCTCACAGACCTGTAACTTTAAGAAGGTCTTCTGTCCTCCACTCATTACCTGTATTAATGGCACCTGTTTGACATCATTATCTGTATAAAAGACACCTGTCCACAGACTCAAACAGTCAGACTCCAAACTCAACCATGGCCAAGACCAAAGAGCTGTCGAAGGACACCAGGAAGAAAATTGTAGACCTGCACCAGGCTGGGAAGAATGAATCTACAATAGACAAGCAGGTTGGTGTGAATAAATCAACTGTGGGAGCAATTGTAAGAAAATGGAAGACATACAAGACCACTGATAATCTCCCTCGGTCTGGGGCCCCACGGAAGATCTCATCCAGTGGGGTCAAAATGATCATGAGAACGGTGAGCAAAAATACCAGAACTACACGGAGGGACCTGATGAATGACCTGCAGAGAGCTGAGACCAAAGTCACAAAGGCTACCATCAGTAACACACTACGCCAAGAGGGACTCAGATCCTGCAGTTCCAGGCATATCCCCCTGCTTAAGCCGGTACATGTCCGGGCCCGTCTGAAGTTTGCCAGAGAGCATATGGATGATCCAGAAGAGGATTGGGAAACCAAAATCGAACATTTTGGTAAAAACTCAACTCGTCATGTTTGGAGAAAGAAGAATGCTGAGTTGCATCCCAAGAACACCATACCTATTGTGAAGCATGGGAGTGGAAACATCATGCTTTGGGGCTGTTTTTCTGCAGAGAGGACAGGACGACTGATCCGTATTAAGGGAAGAATGAACGGGGCCATGTATCGTGAGATTTTAAGCCAAAACCTTCTTCCAACAGTGAGAGCATTCAAGATGGAACGTGGCTGGGTCTTCCAGCATGACAATGATCCCAAACACACCACGCAAAATACCAGCTACAGTGTGTGCAGACCTGGTGAAGACTTACAGGAAACCTTTGACCTCTCTCATTGTATTGAGTTGAACTTTTGTTCAACAGTAGAGCTTCTTAAAGAAGAAGTTACAGTTCTGTAATTGCCAGAAATCTTGCTTGTTTGTGGGCGACCAAATACTTATTTTCCACCATGATTTACAAATAAAATCTTTAAAAATCCTACATTGTGATTTCATGGATTTTTTTTCTAATTTTGTCTCTCATAGTTGAAGTGTACCTATGATGAAAATTACAGACCTCTCTCATCTTTCTAAGTAGGAAAATCTGAACAATCAGTGGCTGACTAAATACTTTTTTGCCCCACTGTAGGTACCTTGGAGTCCATATCTCTGAGGACCTAACTTGGTCCGCACACATCTCCATAACAGTGAAGAAGCGCTTGTATCACCTCAGGCAGCTAAGAAAATTCAAAGTCTCCACAGAACTACAGAAAACCTTTTTCCCCGCTGCAATATGATCTGTACTGTCTGGAAGCATCACTTCCTGGTATGGAAACTGCAGTTTACAGGATATGAACGCTGTTCATAGAGTGATAAGATGTGCAGAGCGCGTCATCTGGACCAAACTACCTGGACTACAAGACATCTACTCCAGGCGGTGCATGTCTTCAGCAAAATGGATCATTAAGGACATTCATCATCCTAATCACAATCTGTTTCAGTGGTTACCCTCTGGTAAAAGACTTCGTTCCATCAAGGCCAGAACGGAGAGGGTCAGGACGAGCTTCTTCCCACAGGCCATTCGGTCAATAAACTGTTAACACCATAACTTAATGAATTTGATTCATTTTATTGATCTGTTACACAGACACTCGACTGTTTCATCTCAATTGCTCACTTTAAATTGCAATTTGCACACTACCGTAAAACGTTTCATACTTTATACCTACCTTAAATTGTGTAAATATCTAAATTATGCTCTTTTTGTCATTTCTCCTAAGTCTATTACTTATTTTATCTACAAATTTTATATTTCTTTAAGTATCTACCTCACTGCATTATGATATCATGTCAATATGGACTAAAATCTCTCAGGAATATTTTCAGCATTTTGTTGAAACTATGCCAAGAAGAATTTAAGGCAGTTCTGACTGAAAAAATGTGTCCAACCCAGTACTAGCACAGTGTACCTAATGACATGGTAGCCCATGAGTGTATACTAAGTGTGGTGGGTTTGTCTGTGTGTGTGTGTGTGTGTGTGTGTGTGTGTGTGTGTGTGTGTGTTAGGGAGAGAGCAAATGAATGTGCTAAAGGTTTAGTTTAGTACTCTACATTGTTTGAGAAACAGGATGCTCCCGTTGAATTCCTTTAGCAGGAAAAATAAGACTTCATGTAGTTACGTGGGACTGTGGTAGCCTAGTGGTTAAGGTACTGGACTATGGACGAGAAGGTCCAGGGTTCAAATCCCACATCTGCCAAGCTGCCGCTGTTGGGTCCTTGAGCAAGACCCTTAACCCACAATGGCTTGGATTGTAAGACTGTATCAATTGTAAGTCAGTCTGGATAAGGGCGTCTGCTAAATGCTGTAAATGTAAATGTACCCACATTAAATACATGAAAATCTAAAATATGATACATCTTACAACCCCAAAATCAGAAAAAATTGGGACGGTAGTTAAAATGCAAATAAAAAATATATGCAGTGTTCCTTACATTTCCTTTGACTTTTGTTTCATTGTCGACAGTATGAACCCAAAATATTTCATGTTTTTCTGGTCAACTATCAATCAATAATCATGATTTGGTACTAAAGCAGTCTCCATGAAAGGCTGAATCTTTGAGGAGCAAAGATGACCAGAGGATCTCCAGTTTATCAATGAGTTTGTAAGAAAATTATTGAAATGTATAAAAAACATGTTCCTCAAAGATAGACTGGAAAGAGTCCTATCTGCAGTGGATAATATCATTAAGCAATTCAAGGGAACTGGAGTAAAATCAAGATCCGTGATCTCCAATCCCTCAGACACCACATGGGCAAGGGATTACTTTGGCAAACCTTTATCAAGCACTACAAGATGGAGTTACATTCACAAATGCCATTTAAAACTTTACTGTGCAAAAAGGAAGTCTTATGTCAACCATAAGAAAATGTCCATAAACGGCGTCGACTTCTCTGGGCTCAGACGCATCTGGAATGGACCATCACACAGTGGAAGCGTGTATTGTGATCAGACCACAATACACCAGATCTTTTTTGGAAGAAATGCACACCGTGTGCTCTGAACCAAAGACAAAAGCCAGGCTCTATCATGGTATGGGGTTGTGTCAGTGCCCTTGGCAAAGATCATTTACACTTCTGTGATGGCAGCATTAATGCAGAAAAATACATGAGATTTTAGAGCAAAATTAATTCCAGGGAACGTCCATGCATTTTTAAAAAAGACGATGCAAACAAGCTAAATCAGATAAAAAATTAGGACAGAAATATGTAAATCCCTTCCAGTTTTAAATATTTTTACCTCATTTTTTACTAGCCCTAAATTCATTACTAGCCATAAATTGTCCCTGTCCCAACTTATGTCTATTAACAAATTAAATATCTAGGGTTCATATTGTCTGCAATGAAATAAAAATCAAAGGAAATGTAACGAATACTGCATATATTTTTATTTGCATTTTCAATACTATCCCAACTTTTTCTGAGGTTGTAATTCATGGTATTGTTTAAATGACCAGTCATTTTCATTTTTATTATAGACAATGTATGTCAAGTATTTCTACAATATAGCCAGAGAAATACTCTATGCATTTGTTGAAATTTTATGTAAAATGTTTCAGAGAACAGACAAATAATTTCAAGAATGTTCTTACAAAAACAGTTGCACACTGGTGTAGGAGGTCTTTCAGCTGATGCTTCAGGTTTACACGTTTCCTGTTTTCACAGCTTACATCCTAATCTGGTTGCAAGTTTGCACCATGCAAGATCTTTGTGATACACACCTATGCACAGTATGCATAGATGATCTTTATAGTGAGAGTGCATTAAACAGAATTGGGTTTGGCATAAAAAACCTTAACAGGTCTTGTGGTTTTCTAAAATCAAACTTTCTACGAACATAGCATCTGGTTTTAGACCCCCATGTGAAACGACATCCCCCAATTTTGTTTCCGCTTTCAACCACAGTACTTTCGTGTATTTAATTCAGGGATGCAGACTTGATAACATGCAAGAAAACTACCTTGAAAATATAGTTTGACGTCAGTTCTTCCATGAAAGAATGGATCATTTATATTACAATACCATGACAATTTTATCAGTTTGTTTTTGTATTTTCAGATTCTTGGTTGGCTCTTTAGAGGAACTCATGGCTATTTTCCCTCTGGGATTAATAAAGTGATCGATCAATCAATCGATCGATTGTTCTGTCTGTCTGTCTAGTGTAACCACAACCAAGCTTGAAGTGTGAAAGAATTTATTAAGCTCTGGACTTGTCTACACCTGACTTTGATTAAGGAGTAACAACTCAATTAATTTCTGAGGAATGAGATCATCAGAGGGACAGCACAGGTTGGAAAATTGGAAGACAAAATTCGAGAGGGAAGACTGAGATGGTTTGGACATGTGCAGAGGAGGGGTAGTGGATATATTGGTAGGAGGATGTTGGAGATGGAGCTGCCAGGCAAGAGACGGAGAGGAAGCCCAAAGAGGAGTTATTTGGTTGTGGTAAATGAAGATATGCAGGGTGTTGGGGTGAGAGTAGAGGACGTGGAGGACAGGGTGAGGTGGAAACGTTTAACTCGCTGTGGTGACCCCTGATAAAGGGAGAAGCCGAAAGAAGAAGAAGAAGAACTCAATTAATTTCTGAGACCCTATCAGAAACCTTAGTGAATCATCTGAAAAGGTGCTCGAATGCTCTTCAGTATGTGAAATGTAGTATATAATTAGGTATGTTCTCTGTTGAGGTTAATCTTTTTTCATTTAAATAATTTCAGGGTTGCCATAACAAACAAACCAACCAAAACCCAAACAAACCCTTGTATGTTTTTGTTGCAGGAAAATGCAGTGCGCAAATTTTGTGCATGCTGTTATTTTTCTGTCAGTATCTTTCATTTTACAACACACACACAAGCTGTGCCACTTGTAAGCTGCTCTGGGTAAAGAAGTCTGCTAAAGGCTTTAAATGTAAATATAATAAATACATTTGAATTGAAGAAAACATAAACCAATTATTCTTTTCCAGATCAATATAGTTTGTTCTGTATTAACAAATACACAAGCTCGCTGTGATTGCTGCTCCTCTGTCATAGTTAAGGACGAGTGATCTATTTTTGACAAGCAAAAAATGCAGAAGAATATCTCTGAATGCACAACATGTCAAACCTTGAAGTGGATGGCTTACAACAGCAGAAGGTCACACCAGGTGCCACTCCTATCAGCTAAGAACAGGCAACACAATCGGACAATATGACCCCTTTTTACTACAATGCATTTCTGAATTCATAGCCTCTGCTAAAGGTAATTAGTACACCAAAACTTCAGCTATGGATGTGTGTTGGCTGATGCCTGCAATGTTTCCTGTTTTTATGGTTAACAATCTGCAGTTTGCACAATGCACAGTCTTTGTGGTACACGGCTGAGCACAACTTGCATGAATACGCTAAAGATAAAGATTTAGAGAGATAAAGCTTCAGGTATTAAAAAGAATGTGACTGGAATCAAATGAGGGATTTGTGGTTTTCCAAAATAAGCCTGGGTTTCTACTACAACATCCGGATTTTGGGGCCCTATATGAAATGACACCACCTTTGTTTATTTCCTGTATCAACCACATATCTATCTTTTCCTCTTCATAGGTAGATATGAAAATTAAAATAATAAATTATGCATTATGTAATGAGACTTCAGTGGTTTCTTGTAAACAACCGTTTTAACTATTATATATGTGTCAATAAACCTTATTTAATAAAGATAAGTCAAATTAGCTATATGATCAGGATTTGAATGGTATGACAGAGGCAAACACAGGTAAACAAGGAGAGCTCATTTTTTAAAAGTCATTAGACAGTTCTACAACAACGATTGTCGGTTCTTTTTTTGCTAATTAATACAAATTATAATGCACACAAAAAATATTATATTCTTATTCCCAAGAATTTGTCAAATCATTGCTGATGTTTACTATTCATGGGGAGTCAACAACAAAATATGCACCCCATGTGGCTTGGAAGCAAGAGTCATAGGCTGTAAATATTCCTGAGTTTTGAACCTGTGTGCAAGGACCTGCTAATGCAGTAACATTGTTTGTATCTTTGCTTGAGCTATACCTCTTGTTAGCAGATGGATATGGTATGTACCTAAAACAGACTTTTATTTTTCCATGCATGTTTTAAATTAGATGCCAGTATCATAATGGGGACCTTTTAGCGTCGTTTTTAAATACTCTTAGGGGACTAACCTCTAGACTCCCCATGTCAAAGCTTATCCCCCATTCATAAATCTCTAGTGACGACCTTGCCTCAATAAAAGTCTTTTTAACGAATTTTTAAATACAGTATATTGGGTATGTGTTGTACATTGGCCCGATGGCCACTAGATGGCGAAATAAACCAAGTTTGTCTGTGCTAAACCAGGTTTATCATTGTGAGGACCACATGTCCCGGCAAGGATAGAATTCACTTTTTTTTCCCTTGTGAGGACATTTGGTTGCTCCTCACATTTGTTACCAGAAATGCACCTTTAGGTTACTGTAAAAATTAGGCATTATGTCAATGGAAAATCCCCACAATGATATAAAGTAGGACAGGGCAAGGTACACTCACCCTTTTAAATAAGGTAATTGGCATGACCTTGATAAGAAATATGCCATGATAACAATCTAGATGTAAACCATTTACAAAGTTACGAAGAGCAAATATTGACATTAATTAAGAAATACACTGTTAATATACAGTGGGGCAAAAAAGTATTTAGTCAGCCACAGTGCAAGTCTCCTACTAGGAAATCACATTGTAAGATTTTTAACAAACAAGCAAGATTTATGGCTCTCACAGACCTGTAACTTCTTCTTTAAGAAGCTCTTCTGTCCTCCACTCGTTACCTGTATTAATGGCACCTGTTTGACCTCATTATCTGTACAAAAGACACCTGTCCACAGCCTCAAACAGTCAGACTCCAAACTCAATCATTGGCAAGACCAAGGAGCTGTTGAAGGACACCAGAAAGAAAATTCTAGACCTGCACCATGCTGGGAAGAGTGAATCTACAATAGGCAAGCAGGTTGGTGTGAATAAATCAACTGTGGAAGCAATTGTAAGAAAATGGAAGACATACAAGACCATTGATAATCTCCCTCGATCTGGGGCTCCACGCAAGATCTCATCCCGTGGGGTCAAAATGATCATGAGAACGGTGAGCAAAAATCCCAGAACTACACGGAGGGACCTGATGAATGACCTGCAGAGGGGTGGAACTAAAGTAACAAGGCTACCATCAGCAACACACTACGCCGAGAGGGACTCAGATCCTGCAGTGCCAGGCGTGTCCCCCTGCTTAAGCCAGTACATGTCCAGGCCTGTCTGAAGTTTGCCAGAGAACATATGGATGATCCAGAAGAGGACTGGGAGAATATCATGTGGTCAGATGAAACCAAAATAGAACTTTTTGGTAAAAACTCAACTTGTCATGTTTGGAGGAAAAAAAAGAATGCTGAGTTGATACCAAGAAAACAACCTACTGTGAAATCATTGGGGTGGAAACATCATGCGTTGGGGCTGTTTTTTGCAAAGGGGAGAAAAGGACGAATGATCCGGTTAAAGGAAGAAATGAAAGGGGGGGGGGGCCAGTATCGTGAGATTTTAAGTCAAAAACCCCTTCCATCGGTTGAGGGAGCACTAAGATGGATGTGGCTGGGTATTTCAGCACGACATGAGCACAAACACACGCTCGGGCAATGAAGGGAGAGGCTCTGTATAAAAAGCATTTCAAGGTTCCTGGAGTGGGCCTAGCCCAGTATCAGACCTCAACCCCATAGAAAATTGTGGAGGGAGTTGAAAGTCACGGGTTGCCCCAAAAACATCACTGTCTAGAGGGATCTGCATGGAGGAATGGGTCAAAACTAAAAAAAAAAAAAACAGGCTACAGTGGGTGGCCACGTGGTGAAGACTACAGGAAACGTTGACCTCTGTCATGCCAACAAGGTTATGTTACAAGTATTAAGTTGAACTTTTGGTTATGGACCAAAATGACGTATTTTCCACCATGATTACAAATTAAATGCTTTAAAAAATCCTACAATGTGATTTCCTGGATTTCTTTTCTCATTTTGTCTCTCATAGTTGAAGTGTACCTATGATGAAAATTACAGACCTCTCTCATCTTTCTAAGTAGGAGAACTTGCACAATCAGTGGCTGACTAAATACTTTACATTTTCTTTAAACTACAATGTTACCCTATTTTAAAATCACAAAACCACAGTATGTAAGTTATTAACTTCAAAAGACAGTTTTTAACTGACACACCATTTTGTGTAAATTGTAACAGTCTTGAGAATTAGCAAATAAACAGATTATGATGCTGTTAACCCTTGCAACTTAATTTATAAATGTAAATCTTTACATATATAGCGATTTGGTACAGTGTAAACAGAAGCTAAAATCTGGGCAGACAAAAAGCTCCTTGTTTTTGGTTACTGGTGCCTTAACTAGCTTGGGAGCTTAACTTGAAGGCTTCCTTAATGGCTATCTTTATGCTGTATTATACTCAATAGATCAGAATAGGTGAGTAGTGTTGTAAAGGATTCAGCAATGCTTTTGCTCAGGCTTGATTGAGGTTTTATTGCAGAAAGAGCTAAGAAAATTTGATGGCATAATTTCATGATACAACAGGAATCTACAAACTGCTCCCAGCAACATGTTGCTGCTTATTTGCACCTGGTTTTGGGGTACAACACCCTACCTGCTAATACCCACATAGTACTAACTGTAAACTATAAAATTAGTTTCTTCCCTCAAATGCATATATATAACTGAGAGACACTCGCTTTGCATGTTGGCATGTGGCTAGAACATCAGTTTCATACTCAACACGCTGCCCAATTGCACCTTAAAACTGTCAGCTTCATTTCTAGTAATTTCATTTCATTATAATTTGTGTGAACAAAAAAAAACCATCAGTAATGGATGTATTGTAGTGTCATTGTGGATAAACAACTTGGTATTGTAATGCATAGTGTAGCAGCAACATTTGTCTTAATGATAGCTGTACTATAGCTGGGATACATGTTCAATCAATCATAATTAAAATTCATAAGAACATATTTTAGGATCATGCACAGACATTCTAGGGATAAAGGCTCAAGGAATAAAAAAATGACACCTTCCACACCAGTCATCAATCTTCAGCCACTACACTATTTCCACTGTTTATACCCAAATGTCACTCATTATCACAGATGTCTTGTCAGATGTTTAGACTAGTTCACGTTGCACATTTCTTTATGAAAGAGAAGCTTCTCTCAAGTGCAATATAATAGTCTCTTCAAAGTACATCCCAGCATTTAAAAACACCCTTCTGCACCAGGATATTCTGAGGTTTTTCCCCAACTCAAGAAGTTGCTCTTGTTTCAACAATGTTTAAAAGAAACGGGTGGGACTATTACACCACACATCACACAGGCACAATTTAACAATTTGCATACTGGCCAATATTTGTATGTTTTGTAAGTTCTTTAACTTATTTGAAGTTCATTAACTTAAAACTGACCAGTTTCATGATCATAATTGCAGTTATTTTAATGGTGAAGGGAAACTGAGTCGTCCAGGTGACCCAACTGAATGTTGTGGAGATGCATGTATGTGTGGATGAAGTTGAGGTGAAATATTAATACGAAGAACTAAGAGGGCACCCAAGAGCGATGAGGCGCGTGGAGCAAACAACCTAATACACATCTGTGCTGTCCCAACAGGCATTTTTTGGAAACAATCCAGCTGTGAATGAGACTCTGTTTGCAGGTTTCAAGACTCTATTCAAGACGTACATCTTTTGCTCCACAAGCCACCCGACCATCATATGCAACACAATTATTATAAAGGCCAGGTAAATGGGGACTTATGCAGTCTGAGGACAAACAGTCAGGGTCTCTAGTCCCTCTGGGGTCTATCTGTGCATGTGCCTATTATGGAGCATTAACATAAATATATTAACATAAAAACCTACAAACAATTCACACTTTAATTACTTAAAAGTAGCCTATACAGACAATATATAGTGAAACACTCATCCAAATGTTTATTTTAAAGCTCTGTTTTACTGTTTATTACTTAATTAATTATTACAAACTTCTCGATTTTCCCACCTTATTGCCAATTTTCTCTTATTGAAAATTCTTAACATTTCAGCTTCAGGAGGATGAGTGTTAAAATGTGCTTCCTCTGAGACTGCAGTGTCTTTATTCCTACCATAGAGCAGGGCAGGTTATGTTGCATTGGAGACCTGGTCATAAACAGGCTTGGCTTTGTCGGGGCCTGAGCTCGCAATCTCTCAATTATTATAACTACTATATACTATATATAATACTATAACAACTATTATAATTATTCTAACTATAATAACTTTTGTGTAGAGGCACAGTTAACCATCTTGACACTAGGTGGTGCTGCAACAAACTTACCACCAGCGCTTTCTGGACAATGATCTATGAAATATGAAAGGACATAATTGAAGTACCAGTGAACTAAGATACAGTGGGGTAAAAAAGTATTTAGTCAGCCACTGATTGTGCAAGTTCCCCTACTTATAAAGACGAGAGAGGTCTGTAATTTTCATCATAGGTACACTTCAACTATGAGAGACAAAATGAGAAAACAAATCCAGGAAATCACAATGTAGGATTTTTAAAGAATTTAATTGTTAGGGATCACTCTTTGGCCGCTATTGGCAAGGAGTTATCCCGGCTTGGCGGCGTGAGCCGCAGCAGTGCAATCGCGCGTGCATCAGTCCTTCGCGGGCATTTTATGCTCCGGCAGCTCTGAGCCGTGCTCCCACCGTCCCTTCCTCACGCCGCCCTCCCCCCTCACCGTGATCGGTATTTAGTCCCCGATCGCGCTTGAAGAGGACGCAGCGTTTATTAACCATGTCCCCTTCATTTCCCATGACCGTGCCACCCTCCCGCGGCTGCGTTTAACCGCGGTTGAGCGGCACGAGCTCGCAGAAGCTCCGTTCGAGCTTCTGTGCACTGCGCATGTGCAGACCCGAAACGCCTATTGCGCAACGGATGCACGCCGTAAGCGTGCTTTTGAATACCACTGCAGTACGCTTACAGCATGCAGTTTCTTTTATTTAGTTTTATGTGTTATATTCATCTTCCGTTTTATTTCCTTTTATTTATTTAGTTTCATTTCAGTTATAATCACCAACTGGAGCTAACTGCACTTGGGTCCCAACCTATTTATATTTTGTTTTATATGGTTCGTCCCTGTTTTTTATGGTGAACCGTAACAGAAAGCAGCGACAATCCGTAGGACCAAGCGTTAGCTCCTGGACCTCCAGTTCGGAGATCCCCAGTCGCCGCGGTCGGTGGGTTTTGTTACCCGGGTCACAGCTGGCTTTTGGGGGGCCGTTTAATGACTTCGGCCAGGTCACTGAATTTTTTTTTTCACCAGACCCTCCCAAATTGCCCAGCCCTCGCAGCCGTAACTGCTGGCGTCCATCTGGGGTTCAGGTAGTCCTTGATGTTGGTACATCACCCAGCCACTTATTCCTGCCCTTGAACCAACTACTGTTTTTAACATCTTGCAATGTTCCAGGGGCGTGCAGGAATGTGTGTCTGTGCTTTCTCCCATCCGCCTCTTCACTTGACCACCTGTTTGAGCTCGCCAGGTTGGCGGAGGTCCAGCGTGAGAGGAAGAGGAAGGGTATTTTTCCCAACAGCTCAAGTCCACTCGGTCCCATGCCAGGGCATTTAGCGCCACCAAACCCCGTACTAAAGCTCACCGCACCTGTAAACCCCACATCTGAGCAATTAAGCTCCATGTCGGGGTATTTAGCACCAACTAGCCCCGTTCACGAGCATGCCACACTTGAAAGCTCTGAAATTGAGCATTTAATGCCCCCTAGCTCTGAACTTGGGCTCCCTGAGCTCGTAAGCACCCACATGGGCTCTTTGACCCCATGCCTGAGCTTTTAGCGCCCCCTAGCTCTGTACCTGGGTTCACCGCGCCTCTAAGCCTCGCATTTGAGCATGAAAGCTCCATGCCGGGGTATTTAGCGCCGCCTGGCCCCATTCAAAAGCACACTGCACTCGTAAGCTCCAAAATTGAGCTCTCAGCACCCCCTAGCCCTGTACCTGGGCTCGCCGCACCCATTAACCCCATGTTCGAGCAACTAAGTTCCACATCAGGGCATTTAGCGGCCACCTAGCCTCGTACAGGAGCTCATTGCGCCTGTAAGCCCTGCATTCGAGCATGAAAGCTCCATGCCTGGCCATGTAGTGCCACCAAAGTCCCGTTCAGGAGCACGCTGCACTCATAAGCTTTGAAAATTGAGCTCTCAGCGCCCCCTAGCTTTGAAACCTGGGCTCACCGCACTCGTAAAGCGCCGCACTTGGGCAGCTTCATGCCGGGGTATTTAGCGCCGCCTGGCCCCATCAAAAGGGCACCACTGCACTCGTAAGCTCCAAAATTGAGCTCTCAGCACCCCCTAGCCCTGTACCTGGGCTCGCCGCACCCATTAAACCCATGTTCGAGCAACTAAGTTCCACTCAGGGCATTTAGCGCCACCTAGCCTCGTACAGGAGCTCATTGCGCCTGTAAGCCCTGCATTCGAGCATGAAAGCTCCATGCCTGGCCATGTAGTGCCACCAAGTCCCGTTCAGGAGCACGCTGCACTCATAAGCTTTGAAATTGAGCTCTCAGCGCCCCCTAGCTTTGAACCTGGGCTCACCGCACTCGTAAGCGCCGCACTTGGGCAGCTTGACCACGTGCTTGAACATTTGGCGCCCCCTAGCCCTGTACCTGGGCTTGCCGCACCCGTTAGCCCTGTGTTCGAGCAACTAAGCTCCATGTCAGGGCATTTAGCGCCGCCTAGCCCCATACAGGAGCTCATTGCGCCTGTAAGCCCTGCATTTGAGCAGGAAAGCTCCAGGACTGGGCATGTAGTGCTGCCAAGTCCCGTTCAGGAGCACGCCGTGCTAGAAAGCCCCAAAATTGAGCTCTCAGCACCCCCTAGCTCTGAACCTGGGCTCGCCACGCTTGTAGGCTCCGCACCTGGGCTGTCTGAGCCCGTGCTTCAGCATTTAGCGCCCCCTAGCTCTGTACCTGGGCTTGTTGTTGTAGCCCCGCATCTGAGCAACTAGGCTCTACGCTTGGGCATTTAGCGCCACCTAGCCCCATACAAGAGCTCGCCGCGCCTCTAAGCCCCGCGTGTGAGCAAGTAAGTTCCATGCTTGGGTATTTAGCGCCACCTAGCGCCGCTGTGGAACACGCCGTGGTCGTCCCTGTGCCACCATTGTGACCACGGCTGTGTTCTTCTGTCCACTCGGCCAGACACGTCGCACCCACCTTTCTAGCGGGCCTCGCTGGGCCAAGTTTCGCCCCTGAGCTGCCAAGCGCCGAGCTCTGCCCCTGGGCTGTCGAGCTCTGCCCATCAGCCACTGAGCCCCGTCCATGGGCCGTCGGCATCTAACTATGCTCTTGAGCTGCTGGGCTCTTGAGTCGCTGAGTTCCGCTCCTCAGCTGCCAGCGCTCAGTGTTGCCCTAATGCCGATCAGGTTGGTCACTGAGCCCACTATGGGCATAACTTGTGTGAAAATTTTCTTTCAGTATCTGATGTGACCCCCCTGTGCAGCAATAACTGCAACTAAACATTTCCTGTAACTGTTGATCAGTACTGCACACCGGCTTGGAGGAATTTTAGCCCATTGTTCCGTACAGAACAGCTTCAGCTCTGGGATGTTGGTGGGGTTCGTCACATTAACTGCTTGCTTCAGGTCGTTCCACAACATTTCGATTGGATTAAGGTCAGGACCTTGACTTGGCCATTCCAAAACATTAACTTTATTCTTCTTTTGTCTTGGTCACAATCATGGTTGAGTCCTGTTCAAGGTCATGGTTGGGTCATCCTGTTCAAGGTCCTGGGTGGGGGTCCTGTTCAAGGTCCTGTTTTTTTATTCATGGTCCTGTTGGTTCCTGTTCAAGGTCCTGTTCATGGTTCTGGTTGGGTCCTGTTCAAGGTCCTGTTTGCGTCCTGTTCATGGTCCGGTTTTGGTCTTGTTCAAGGTCGTGGTTGGGTCCTGTTCAAAGTCCTGGTTGGGTCTTGTTTAAGGTCCTGTTTGGTTCCTGTTCAAGGTCTTGTTCATGGTTCTGGTTGGGTCCTGTTCAAGGTCCTGTTTGCGTCCTGTTCATGGTCCGGTTTTGGTCTTGTTCAAGGTCGTGGTTGGGTCCTGTTCAAAGTCCTGGTTGGGTCTTGTTCAAGGTCCTGGTTGGATCCTGTACAAGGTCCTGGAAGGGTCTTGTTCAAGGTCTGTTTCAAGGTTCTGTTTGGGTCCTGTTTAAAGTCCTGCTTGGGTTCTGATAAAGGTCCCGGTTGGGTCCTGTCCAAGGCTTTGGTTGGGTTCTGTTTAAGGTCCTGCTTGAGTTTAATAAAGGTCCTGGCTGGGTCCTGTACAAGGTCCTTGTTTGGGTCCTGTTCATCATGCTGTTCAAGGTCCTGGTTGGGTCCTGTACAAGGTCCTTGTTGGGTCTTGTTCAAGGTCCTGTTCAATGTCCTGATTGGGTGCTATTCAAGTTCTTGGTTGGGTCCTGTTCAAGTTCCTGGTTGGGTCTTGTTCAAACTCCTGTTCAAGGCCCTCTTTGGTTCCTGTTCAAGATCCTGGTTGGGTCATGTTCAAGGTCCTGGTTGGGTCCTGTTCAAGGTCATGTTCATGGTTCTGTTTGGGTCCTGTTCATGGTCCTGGACATGTACTGTTCAAGGTCCTGTTTGGGTCTTTTTCAGGGTCCTGTTTGGGTCCTGTTCAAGGTCTTGGTTGGCTCCTGTTCAATGCCCTGTTTGGGTCCTGTTTAAGGTCCTGCTTGTGTCATGTTAAAGGTCCTGGTTTGGTCCTGTTCATCATGCGGTTCAAGGTCCTGGTCGTGTCCTCTTCATGGTCCTGTTTGGGTCCTGTTTTAGGTCCTGCTTGGGTCTTGTTCAAGGTCCTGGTTAAGTCTTGTTCAAGGTCCTGGTTGGGTCCTGTACATGATCCTGGTTGGTTCTTGTTCAAGGTCCTGTTCAAGGTCCTGGTTGGGTCCTGTTCAAGGTCCTGTTTGTGTCCTGTTTAAGGTCCTGGTTGGGTCCTGTTCAAGGTGTGCGTTGGGTCCTGTTCAAGGTGTGCGTTGGGTCCTGTTTAACGTCCTGCTTGGGTTCTAATAAAGGTCCTGGTTGGGTCCTGTTCAAGGTCATGGTTGGGTCTTGTTCAAGGTCCTGTTCAACGTCCTGGTTCGGTCCTGAACAAGGTCCTGTTTGGGTTCTGTTCAAGGTCCTGTTTGGGTCTTGTACAAGCTCCTGGTTGGGTCCTGTTTAAGGTCCTGGTTGGGTTATATTCAACGTCCTCTTTGGGTCCTGTTCAAGGCCTTGGTTGGGTCCTGTTCAAGGCCCTGGTTGGATGATGTTTAACGTCTTTTTTGGGTCCTGATCAAGGTCCATGTTGGGTCCTGTTTAAGGTCCTGCTTTGGTTCTAATAAAGGTCCTGGTTGGGTCCTGTACAAGGTCCTTGTTGGGTCTTGTTCAATGTCCTGTTCAAGCTCCTGTGCAAGGTCCTCTTCACAGTCCTGTTTGGGTCCTGTTCAGGGCCCTGGTTGGGTCCTGTTTAACATCCTGTTTGGGTCCTGTTCATCATTCTGTTCAAGGTCCTCGTTGGGTCCTGTTCAAGGCCCTGGTTGGGTCCTGTTTAAGGTCCTGTTTAAGATCCTGGTTTGGTCCTGAACAAGGTCCTGTTTGGGTCCTTTTCAAGGTCCGGTTTGGGTCCTGTTGAAGGTCCTGTTTGGGTCCTGTTCAAAGTCCTGGTTGGGTCCTGTACAAAGTCCGGGTTGGGTCTTGTTCAAGCTCCTGTTCAAGGTCCTGGTTGGGTCCTGTTCATGGTCCTGTTTATGGTCCTGTTTGGTTCCGGTTCAAGGTCCTGTTGATGGTCCTGGTTGGGTCCTGTTCAAGGTCCAGTTTGGGTCTTGTTCAAGGTCCTGCTTGGGTCGTGTTCAATTTCCTGGTTGGGTCCTGTTCAAGGTCATGTTCATGGTCCTGTTTGGGTCCTTTTCAAAGTCAAGTCAAGTGAAGTCAGATCTATTTATATAGCGCTTTTTACAATGGAGCATGTCTCAAAGCAACTTTACAAGTTTAGATTATCTCCTAATTACTACGTCCAATCCCAAATTGAGCAAGCCTAGGTCCTGTTCATTGTGAATGCAACAGATGTTTGCTTTTTCTCACACCTCAGTACCTTTTTATGTCTACACAAGATTGGAGTTGTGCAATAGGTGCAAACGTTGACAAGTTCCCAGGATACTTCTCAGACTGAATTTTTCTATAAAATTTTATATTTAACAGTTGGTTTGCATTTTCATGTTATGTTATTTATATTTGTCAGGCAGCAGTAGTAATTCAACGTGTGATCTTTGAGTTCTCTCCAAAGCATTGGACTAGCAAAAGGTATATGGCATGAAACATTTGGCCATGCTGTAAGAAGTCTGACACAAAACAAATATTTTAGGCCCAAATTCTATCCTGGTTTACAACCAAACCTCGTAGCAGTTTTCGTGACAGATGTGAAAGAGTATTTTCTGGATGTGAGTGGCAGAATTGCAGAAATAATTATTATATTTGATTATTTAATTTACACCACTTCTTGGCATTGTAATGATGGATGGGTTATCAATGCAACAGTTAAATACACAAAAGCACAACACTTAAACAGAAAAGCACAACTATTCCTGCCTGTCTGTCTTCAGCACTTTCAGAATTCAGCAGAGGTGTGACTGAGTTCCGAATTTGATAACTTGCAACTCCACTCAATAAAATCAAAAACTTGGACTTGGAATCAGACTTGGGTTTTAAGACTTGAAAAGTTATTTTTTTAACATAATGATTTATTTAACATAATGATATAGAATGTTAAATAATGTTGAATCCCATAACTGAACCTTTTGCATTGCTTGCAGGGTGCTGTACATTTACAATTATGTCATTTAGCAGACACCCTTGTCCAGAGCGACTTACAACTGATACATTCTTACAGTCCAAGCAATTGTGGATTAAGGACCTTACTCAAGGACCCAACGGTTACAGATTGGGAGAGGTAGGATTCTGGTCTCTCAAAATTGAACAATTATTATTATTATTATTATTATTATTATTATTATTACTATTATTATTATTATTAATAGCAACTTGTAGACAGAATGGAAAAGACAATGCACCAGTAACATTTGCACATTTTTACATAGTATAGCCTGCGACTGACAGGGAACTGCTCCTCAAAGAGTGGGAACTGTTTGCATGGCCCAAGACATGCATCCATGTTTCTGCAGGGTCCTGGTGACTCATTTATCTTGTGCTATTGCACTTCACAAACAATGAAAATGGTTGTGCTTGTTAAACTGTTGGTTTCAAATGTTGTAGAACACTGGTACATACACCGATCAACTAAAACATCAAAACTACCTGGTCTGTAACAATGTTTAGGGAGGTGTTATGCATCAAATTAATACATAGTATGTTCCCAGTTATTACCTGGTCCCCCGATTACTCTGGATCGGATTAAACAGGTATAGAAAATGAATGGAAACGAGATTGCTACTGCTTCTTCAATAAAAAAAATTATAAATTTAAGTCTGCAACTTAGAAGATTTTGTTTTAATATTATCTCCAATCCTGGAGGTTTGGACTGAGAAAAGCTGGAAAGCTGCAAGGTTCAGTCAGCCAAGGTAGCTGCGAGGGCCCAGTTAACAGAACAATTGTGGTTTAGGGGAAAATGAAACCTAACTGTGTTTAGCAAGAAAGAATTACATTGCTTAACTGCTTATGATTGTAAGCCCTAACATAAGCTCCCAAAACGAGAAGTAGAAGATTCTAGCTGTCTCTCTACTGGTGGACTGTAAACTATATTTCTACACTCTACATACATTGTTCTATATTTCTACACTGTACATACATATTTCTGCATAAATATGACCTAAAACATCATCAGATTTTCACACAAGTCCTAAAAGTAGATAAAGAGAACCCAGTTAAACAAATGAGACAAAAAGTATTATACTTGGTCATTTATTTATTGAGGAAAATGATCTAATATTACATATTAGTGAGTGGCAAAAGTATTTGAACCTTTGCTTTCAGTATCTAGGATTAGCAGTTAATTTAAAGGTGAAATTAGAGTCAAGTCTTTTCAATCAATGGGATGACAATCAGGTGTGAGTGGGAACTCTGTTTTATTTAAAAAAACAGGGATCTATCAAAGTCTGCTCTTCACAACACGTTTGTGAAAGTGTATCATGGTACGAAGATTTCTGAGGACCTCAGAAAAAATGTTGTTGATGCTTATCAGGCTGGAAAAGGTTACAAAACCATCTCTAAAGAGTTTGGACTCCACCAATCCACAGTCAGACAGATTGTGTACAAACGGAAGAAATTCAAGGCCATTGTTACCCTCTCTAGGAGTGGTCGACTAACAAAGATCACTCCAAGAGCAATAGTGTAATAGTTGGCGAGGTCACAAAGGACCCCAGGATAACTTCTAAGCAACTGAAGGAGTCTCTCACACTGGCTAATGTTAATGTTCATGAGTCCAATATCAGAAGAACACTGAACCACAATGGTGTGCATGGCAGGGTTGCAAAGAGAAAGTCACTGCTCTCCAAAAAGAACATTGCTGCTCGTCTGCAGTTTGCTAAAGATCACGTGGACAAGCCAGAAGGCTATTGGAATAATGTTTTGAGGACGGATGAGACCAAAATAGAACTTTTTGGTTTAAAAGAAAAGCGTTATCTTTTGAGAAAGGAAAACACTGCATTCCAGCATAAGAACCTTATCCTATCTGTGAAACATGGTGGTGGTAGTATCATGGTTTGGGCCTGTTTTGCTGCATCTGGGCCAGGACGCCTTGCCATCATTGATGGAACAATGAATTCTGAATTATATCAGAGAATTCTAAAGGAAAATGTCAGGACATCTGTACATTAACTGAATCTCAAGAGAAGGTGGGTTCATGCAGCAAGTACAACGACCCTAAGCACACAAGCCATTCTACCCAAAGAATGGTTAAAAGAAGAATAAAGTTAATATTTTGGAATGGCCCAAGTCAAGTCCTGATCTTAATCCAATCGAAATGCTGTGGAAGGACCTGAAGCCAGCAGTTAATATGAGGAAACCCACCAACATCCCAGAGCTGAAGCTGTTCTGTACGGAGGAATGGGCTCTAAAATTCCTCCAAGCCGGTGTTTGCAGATCTGATCAAACAGCTACAGGAAACGTTTAGCTGCAGTTATTGCTGCACAGGGGGGGTGGTTCACACCAGATACTGAAAAGCAAAGGTAACACATACCTTTAAACTACCACTCACTCACTAATATGTAATATTGGTTCATTTTCCTCAATAAATAAATGACCAAGTATAATAATTTTGACTCATTTGTTTAACTGGGTTCTCTTTATCTACTTTTAGTACTTGTGTGAAAATCTGATGATGTTTTAGGTCACATTTATGCAGAATATATTAAAATTCTAAAGGGTTCACAAACTTTCAAGCACTACTGTATTCCTTCCCTGTGTAATGAATCACTTTGAGAAATGTGCCAGTGTTAAAACAATTTGACATTTTTGTCCACGTTTATGCTTGGAATTTTTATATACACAGATAGGCCAAAACCTTTTGACTACTGAAGGTTTATCTAAAGCAGAAAGCTTGTGTTACAAACCAACAGTGGCCCAAGGGGGACAAACCACAAACATATGACAGAATGTTGGGCATTCAAAAGCTCATCGATGTACAAGACCAATGAAAACTGCTCTGGACTGATATAAGGGCCACTGTGGCACATTACAATTATTTTATGCCAGTCATGGGGGGAATATATCGCTACACAGAGATTGTGAAGTTGCATAGCCACAGCATGTCTACTTCATTCACTATGGGCACTGCAGGGTATCTTTGTCTTATACTAAGGTCAAAGCCAGAGGTTCAATGTCAAATTGTTTTGTGCTGATCAGAGATGTTCAATTGCTGTTTTCTTGTGTCTGATGTGCAATCACTCAGATGGGTGGTTGCTGGGGAATCCCATTTTCTTTTACTTTACATGGGAGGAGTATGTGCGTGTCATTTACTTAAGGAAGGGATATCATCAGGATACACTGGGAAGAAGTTAAGCCAGATAAAGTGGTGTTGGGAAACGCTGGCCCTGTAATTCATGTGAATGTCAATTTGACCTGTGCTACTTACCTACACCTTATTGCAGACAAGGTACACTCCTTCATGACAAAAGTATTTCCATGGCAGTGGCCTTTTGTTTTTTTCAAAGCATTCAAGGCGTTGCTTTGTCCTCCAAATTCCCCAGCCTACAATCAGAGTAAACCTTTGCTAAATGTGCTGGAACAAGAACTCTGATCCACATCACCTCCATCATACAACCTATAGGACTTAAAAGGTCTGCTATAAGGTCTTAGTGCCAGATACCACAGGGCACAGGGCATGCCTCAGTGAGTTGTTTTGAGACACTCAGAGGACCAAACTCATATTCGGCAAGTGGTAATAATGTGTGTGTATATGTATGTGTATGTGCTGGAAAGTTTGTGAACCCTTTAGAATTTTCTGTGTTTCTGCATAAATATGACCAAAAACATCATCAGATTTTCAAACAAGTCCTAAAAGTAGATAAAGAGAACCCAGTTAAACAAATGAGACAAAAATATTATACTTATATTTATTTATTGAGGAAAATGATCCAATGTTACATATTAGTGAGTGGCAAAAGTATGTGAACCTCTAGGATTAGCAGTTAATTTGAAAGTGAAATTAGTGTCACGTGTTTTCAATCAATGGGATGACAATCAGGTGTGAGTGGGCACCCTGTTTTATTTACTGTAAAGAACAGGTATCTATCAAAGTCTGCTCTTCACAACACATGTTTGTGGAAGTGTATCAA
The DNA here is from genome assembly GCA_025084515.1 of Ancistrus triradiatus. NCBI lineage: Eukaryota > Metazoa > Chordata > Actinopteri > Siluriformes > Loricariidae > Ancistrus > Ancistrus triradiatus. The sequence goes on from JAJAGP010000523.1 coordinate 309,515, forward strand.
GGTACGGAAAAAGGAGACTTCTGAGGACCTCAGAAAAAGAGTTGTTGATGCTCATCAGACTGGAAAAGGTTACAAAACCATCTCTAAAGAGTTTGGACTCCACCAATCCACAGTCAGACAGATTGTGTACAAATGGAGGAAATTCCAGACCATTGTTACCCTCCCCAGGAGTGGTTGACCAACAAAGATCACTCCAATAGCAAGGCGTGTAATACTTGGCGAGGTCACAAAGAACCCCAGGGTAACTTCTAAGCAACTGAAGGCCTCTCTCACATTGGCTAATGTTAATGTTCATGAGTCCACCATCAGAAGAACACTGAACAACAATGGTGTGCATGGCAAGGTTCAAAGGAGAAAGCCAATGCTCTCCAAAAAGAACATTGCTGCTTGTCTGCAGTTTGCTAAAGATCACGTGGACAAGCCAGAAGACCATTAGAAGAATGTTTTGTGGACAGATGAGACCAAAATAGAACTTTTTGGTTTAAAAGAAAAGTATTATGTTTGGAGAAAGGAAAACACTGCATTCCAGCAAAAGAACCTTATCCCATCTGTGAAACATGGTGGTGGTAGTACCATGGTTTGGTACTTGTTTTGCTGCATCTGGACCAGGATGGCTTGCCATCATTGATGGAACAATGAATTCTGAATTATATCAGAGAATTCTAAAAGAAAATGTCAGGACATCTGTCCATGAACTGAATCTCAAGAAAAGGTGGCTCATGCAGCAAGACAACGACCCTAAGCACACAAGTCGTTCTACCAAAGAATGGTTAAAGAAGTTAATAAAGTTCATGTTTTGGAATGGCCAAATCAAAGTCCTGACCTTAATACAATCGAAATGGTGTGGAAGGACCTGAAGTGAGCAGCTAATGTGAAGAAACCCACCAACATCCCAGAGCTGAAGCTGTTCTGTACGGAGGAATGGGCTAAAATTCCTCCAAGCCGGTGTGCAGGACTGATCAACAGTTACAAGAAACGTTTAGTTGCAGTTATTGCTGCACAGGGGGGTCACACCAGACACTGAAAGCAAAGGTTCACATACTTTTGCCAGATCATTTCCCTCAATAAATAAATGACCAAGTATTATATTTTTGTTTAACTGGTTTCTCTCTCACTTTTAGGACTTGTGTGAAAATCTGATGATGTTTTAGGTCATATTTATGCAGAAAAATAGAAAATTCTAAAGGCTTCACAAACTTTCGATAACCACTGTACACACTGATGCCAACACATTATGACCACTTGCCGAATATAAATTGGCAAAAATATAATGCATTCCATTGACAGCCATCCACCATCACCTTTGTTTGCGGTTGTGTTGTACACCTGGAATGCTATGGACTGGGATTGTTTTGTCTTTAAAGTGAAAAATCCAAGTTCTGCACATTCATCACAAATATATAATCAATGAAAATATCTCCCAGGCAGAAGGTGTTACAGGTCGCCATCCAAAATAAAAGGCAAACCATGAAAACTAAAGTAAAAAGGATTTTAGGACCCAATTGCAGTTAGCTCCAGATGGAAATTGTGAACCAAAATATAAAATAAATAATTAATAAAAGGAATAAATTAACAAAGAGAAAACAGAATAAATTGTAACCTACGGTCTTCTGAGCCGTACGCGCCCTACCTCCTTTACCTCCTCTACCACTAAGCCTAACAGGGCCGGATAATAGTTACCACCTAAATAGACACCATAGCGATAAGACAGCAAGGTCGGCAAATGCAGCGACTAAAGACCAACGCCTGCATACCACAGAATGCTGTGTGAGCATCAGGGCGTTAAGTGAGCCGACGCTGCCCTCAAACATCCCAAGACGGAAGGCCAGCGTGACTCCTAACACAAAGATGGCCTTATTTGGTGCATAATAGGTAGTATTGTTTTGTGACTTTGGTAAATTGCCAGTACATGGGGATAATAATAATAATAATAATAATAATAATAATAATAAATTGCATTTATATAGCGGCTTTCACAATACCCAAGGCCACTTTACATTGGCGTTACAATTTATACATGTTCCACCTTTATAACACAAATGAAATGCAATGAAAAGTAATACAACACAGAAACAAGTAACAACAAGAACTGTTCACAAAAGTCATTAAATCTATTTTTGCTAAGTCTGCTCTCTCAAAATCTACAGTATGATTTTGGCTTAATCTGCTCTCCAATCCTATAATCTTGGATTGAGAAAAACTGGAAAGCTGACAGATTTAGTCAGCCTAAGCTTCTGTGATGTCCACTTTCATAGAACAAGTGTGATTTTTGGGAAAACTAAATCTAACTGTGTTTACCAAAGACACTTATAGGAATTTAGCTGCTTATGTATGTAAGCCCTAATACATGCCCTCTTTAGTCAGTATTTCTCAATCCTGGTCCTGAACCCCCATGCTCTGCACATTTCAGTGCTTTTCCTGTTTAAACACACCTACTTTAACCCAGTAATGGGCTGGCTATGTGCTTAGAAATCGGATAAGGTGTGTTGGGAGCAAGGAAAACACTAAAACATGCAGAGTGGTTAGGCTCCAGGACCAGGATTGAGAAACACTGTCTTAAATGATGGCCTATTATACATACATTCATCAAACACTTTAATAGGAACACATGTACATCTACAAATTCATGCAACCTTCAGAATGGCCAAAAAATTTGATCGTAGTGATTTTGACAGTGACATGATTGTTAGTGCTAGATGGGCTGTTACCTAAGCCAGCATAATATTTATTAGGATTATAAATACCATTTTTAGAAACATTTACAGTATTACACAGATTAATTCAGCAGTTAAATATTAGGGGTCTTGTTCAAGAGACAATGCATGGCAACTTAGCAGAGATTGGATTTGAGCTTCCACTTTGTAGTCCAGAGCCATCAACTCTCATTTTACTGTTGGTTGGTGCTTTTATGAAGACTTGTTTATGGGAAAGTAAATGCTATCCCAATTATAAAACCATCGTCTCACTGGCTAAAATGAATGTGGTGGACTCACTCATTTGGTTAACTATAGAGATCCAGGAAGTCAGTCAGTTTCCACAAATGCATTATGTGTAGGTTTGTGAATGGGAAAGGGCCCTCTCTCTCCTTTATGAAGACCATTGTGTTTCTGAGCCTCATTCATTGTAACTGAAACTGATTGTAGGAAATGCTTCCATTTTTATCTATCTGTTGTGACCTGGTGCTTGTGGTAATTTTAATAATGGCTAAGAGATTATGAATCATTTGAGGTCAAACTTCAGTTTTTAGATGAGCCAAAAGAGCCAATAAGAACTGAAGAGCCAATAAGAGCTAAATATTTTCTATTCAGCTATAATAACAGCCGCCTAACAACAGCTGCCAGTGGAGCGAGTCACATGGGGACTTTTTTAACAAGACCATAACTGAAACAGCTTTTGTCCTCTAGGCAAGAATATGCATGGTGTAACTTGCTTCTTCTAATTAACAATCATTTGCTGTGCTGCAACAAACTTGCATCACACAGATGTGCACTGCTCTCCAATCAGGATAAGACAGGTTTACAAGTAGCAATGTGTAGCTATTTTCATGTAGAACTGAGACTTAAATAAACTGCATAAATACATAAATACATAAATTGATCTGCTACATAAATACATAAATTGAGCCAGACGTGATCACATAACAATAATTCACATCTGGAGAACTTCCACTACCTTCCTGCCATAGCTGGTAGTGAATTTTTGATTAACTGTCCATGAGTGCAGACTCTCTGTCTTCTCCTTGTAAAAAAATTGCACCAATCATCCTAACAATCGGGGAATAAACCATACCACAAGTTACACAGCATCTTGAACATGCTTTACAATTCAATCTTTCTGCAGTCTAAGAAATGTTTCGGCTGAAATTGGCAATTTGCATCCATACTGGGAGAGGAGGGGGTGGTTGGGGCAATAACACAAGAGTTATGTAGCAGACTTGCAGCAAAGCTTAGGTAAACAGCTTCCATGAGTTAAACGCTGGGTATTGCCACAAGAAGGTGTAAAATTGCTTCCCCCGTTGCCCTGTAAAATGGCTCTTAGAGGCTACTTTTGGTAGGTGTACCTCTTGGTGAAATCGTTGACTGCTAGACATGCCTCCATGATGCACGCTGAGAACATTTTGTCCAGCTGACAGACTTTGAGAGGGTGTGCATCATTGTGTGGACACAGTTGTGGACAGGCGTAGCACGGTTCACACTCTAGCTGGTCTTAGCACTGGCAAAGAGTGTTAAAGTTTTTCTTTAGGTAAGGCATATCAACTCAATGACATGGCCAGCAAATAGTGAATGTGTTGGAAAATTTATGGTGGAAATACAAAAAAATAGTCATTGACAAGCTCCATCCTGCAGCGCTGATCTGTCATTAACAGATGAGAATATTGGAACATTCTCTACTAGTCATTTTCGACTAGTTGTTAAAATCTGTTGGGAGAAATGGTTCCGTGAGAGCATGCACACGTGGCGAGCAGGCTCTGGACAGCCCAGATAGACCACCAGTAGAGAAGATCGTTTGATCCTTGGCAAGCACAAGCAGCTCCTACAGTTTTTTTGTCCACCATCCAGACACAGGTGGCACCTTCACTACACACGCCTGTCTCTACCTGGACCATTTCCAGGTTCTTAGCAGAGGGAAATTTGCTGTCATGGCACCCATAACATGCCTTCATTTGGTGTTGTGAACGAGAAACCTGGACTGCTATGGACTGAATCAACATCATCATTATTGACGTTCTGTTTGGGATCTGAAAACGGTCAGGTTTGAATATGGAGGACTCATGGTGAGCGCTTCAATCCTGCTTTTGCTGTGGATTGACACACTGCTAGAAGCACACTGCTGGGGAGCCATCATAGTAGCTTCATAGTGATATGAGGGGCACTAACAGCTTAGTGATATGTGAATGACATCCTGTGGTCATATGTTGCCTCTCATGGCAGGGCTTCCAACTGGCATTTTTCAGCATGATAACGTTTTCCCAAGCACAGCAAGGGTTTCCCAGGAATGTCTCTGCCAGATTGCAACAATTCCTTGTCCTGTCTGGTTGCCAGATTTACCGCCAATCGAGCATTTATGGAACCAGCTGGGATGGCAGCTTCGGCAGCCTACGAGTGTGCAGGATCTACAGGCCCAGCTGCAACATCTGTGGGCAAATATGCCACACTATACCATACAGAACCCATTTGCCCATGTCCAACCGTATTATAAATAGTAACTCCAGGCTAGAGGCGGCCTAACAGAGTACTAGAGCCTCGTTTCAGTTGTATTTGTCAATAAACTTATCTTTCTGTTGTAATACTGTAATCACTTACATAAATCATTAGTACATTCATACAGAAAAAGTTTCATTTGATTCCAACAAGAGCGAACCCTTGTACCACCTGGTGACAAACAAGAAAATCGGTACAAGTTTTAAGTTTTATAAAAGATACAAAGATGCTGTACTAAATGGTTTCATATTGTGTTTTATTAATATTATTGTTAAACTTAAACACTATATGCAAAAATCTAAACTATGTGACTATGGTGATGTACAGTAAATGTCCTGTTTCTCAGAACATAATGTGGACATTAATCGGCACATACCTGTATTTTGCTGACTTAACAGGAATAATGAAAGAACTTGTAAGTCATTCTTGAGGGTCTAGATTCTTCAGTGATAATGCTATCTAGATGATTAACATGAGCAAACTTGACAGGATTTCTTAAAGAAGTCATATTAATGCATATCTTCACACATAAAAATACAACAAACTTGAAGCAAAATCTCCAGGCATGTCATCCTGACCTACGGTCAAGCTATCCGCACCAATTGAGCGAGCCCCTATTTTACCAGTATTACGGTAGTGCGTTGCAAACGCACTCAAGGTCATTATGTTCAAGCCAACATTTCAGCGAATAAAGTAGGGATTTAAATACGTTCGCGACGTTCATATATTTTTATACTTTGTCTAAAAAGTGTTCATACTATCTTTAAGGGGTATTCGGGTAACATAACTTTGTTGTATACTGTAATTATGAATACATGCATATAGAGCTTGCGAATCTGATCTTCTGATGTTATATATTTAATAAAACTCATAATATATCATTTATTCCAACTTGATTCAATTCTACAATATCTCATGAGTGTCCACACCGAGTTTGAAGGATATTTTGAGTTATAACAACTTTAATGTATAATGTTATTATCAATGCATGCATGTAGATGTTTCATTTTAAACAATTAAAGGAAAAAAATACATATTGCAACCTTTACATTTCATATTTTAGTCAACTGAATCTACTGTAGATTTAGTAGACTATAATATTATAATTATTCGACTAAAGCTAAACTAAAAACAATTCAGATGACTAAATTACGTTTTAGTTTAAGTTTTAGACTAAAACCAAATAAAAATTTGCTGTCAAAATTAACACTGCAACATACTAGTGGCCAAAACAGTTTTTAATAGCAGAGATATTAATAAATGTTCATAATCTTCAGTGCTAATGCAAGCTTTATGTCTAGCATAACTGTTTTAGGACTGTGAGAGTTGTGAGAAAAGTTATATGTTGTAAATCTGTACTTCTTACATTATACATGGCACGATTTCTGAGGAAACTTATAAAGGATCTTAATCTTCAGTGTTAATGCTGGCTAGATAGGTCCCTAACTTTCATTTAAAAGAAATAAAGACAAGCGTTTTGTCAGTAATAATTCTGTTCAGCAAAATCACACTACCTTCTAAATGTAATAACACCATTTTAAATTGGTGAAAATCTTAACACAATAGTATGATGTTTGGGAACTGACATGTTTCTTTGAGCACTGCCTTAATTAGGCTTATAACTGTAAAAGTGATGCTGTTTCCTTCTAAGAAGTCCATGTTCATCCCAAGCTTCAGGGCAAACGACTTCACGTGACTCTTTCATTGCGTATTCTCATCACTTTCAGCAACCTCAGGTGTAAATCTGAGCTATAATATCATGCGGATCATGCCACATCCTGCTAATGAGGCCCCTACAGTGTATGCTTGAGAAAATAGCCAATCCAGGGGGTCCTGCTTGAACAACAGGGTTCTCAAGGCTAAACTGAGTTACTCTTTATTTGGAGCAATGGAGGCCAAGGGGTGAGTTTAAGGCTGTTTTGTGGCAAAGTATACTTCCCCTGGCAAAAATTATGGAATCGTCACTCTTAAGAGGATGTTCAACCAGTTTTTTACTTCATAAAAAATAAATAACAGACATGACACAATTTTGGTTTCATAGCTAAATTTACATTTACAGCATTTAGCATTTACCTTATCCAGAGCGACTTACAATTGATACAACTTAAATTGATCAAGAACCCAACAGTGGCAGCTTGGTGTAACGGACGAGGGCGAGGGGAGGAGACAAACGCAGGTTTAACTGAACAAAACATGGTTTTATTGGGGATTTCACAAAGGAAATGAAACATGGAAAGTAAACAAACCTAGGAGGCGCGTTAGGGACGCGAGGACGGACGAGAAGCGTCCGGGAGCGGTGACGACGAGCATTTGGGACGTGGCGATGACGTCAATGATCTGCGTCTACCGTCTCAACCGTCCGCGTTTAAGTAGGGGACCTCACAGCTGGAGGCGATCAGTGCGATCGCCGTGAGGTCCCCCTGATTGGTCCGGGGGACGGCAGATACGGCAGGCGTGGCCGGGTAGCGTGACAGCGCCCCCCCCCCCCAAGGAGTCCGAGCCGGAGCTTAGGACTCCAAGGAAGGACCCCCGGGGGCGGTTTCGCCTCAGGAGGCCTCCTGGCCGGACGGATCCCAGGAGGGGATCGCCCGCAGTCGGGCGGTCGGCGCGCGGAAGCACCGAGGAGAAGCGGGCGAGCGAGGAAGACGACGAGGCGATGCTTAGAGCGGAGTCGCCGACGCGAGGCGGCTGAGCAGAGTCGACCACCAGGCGACGCTTGAGAGCGGAGTCGACCACCAGGCGACGCTTGAGAGCAGGGTCGACGAGCGGTCGGGACGCTGATGAGCAGGGTCGACGACGGCGGGCGACGCTTGACAGCAGGGTCGACGAGGCAGCGGACGGCTTGACAGCAGGGTCGACGGGCGGCGACGCCCTTGGACAGCAGGGTCGACCACCAGGCGACGGCTTGAGAGCGGAGTCGACACCAGGCGAAGCTTGAGAGCGGAGTCGACCACCAGGCGAAGTTGGAGCGGAGTCGACCACCAGGCGACGCTTGAGAGCAGGGGACGAGGCGGAGACCGACTTTGATGAGGCGGGTAGAAGATCCCTTACTCTCTTAACGGCGGCGACTAGCTTTGAAAGAAGGGTAGAAGACAGGCAGCGACGCTTTGACAGAATAGGGTCGAGAGGAGGGACGCTTGAAACAGGGTCGTTACGACCGGCCAGGGGGCGACGATTGACAGAGGGTGACGACTGCGTGCGAAGTGACAGCAGGGCGAAGAGGCGGAGCGACGCTTGACAGAAGAGGACGAGGCGGCGACAGCTTGACAGCAAAGACGATGCGGCGACGCTTCGACAGCACGAGACGAGGCGGCGACGCTTGACAGCCAGAGACGAGGCGGCGCGCTTGACAGCAGAGACGAGGCGGCGACGTTGACAGAAGAGACGAGGCGGCGGACAGCTTGACAGCAGAGACGAGGTGACGACACTTGACAGCAAAGACGACGACTGGAGGTTGCTGGAAGCGGAGACGCGGGACGGAGGCTCGAAGCAGAGTCGTGGCGACGTGAGGATGCAGAGGCAGAGTCGTGGACGACGTGAGGATGCCAAGCAAGGTCGTGGGACCGCACGTGAGTGCCCCGAGGCAGAGCGTGGAAGAACGGGACGGATGAAGAGACCAGAGAATGTGGAAGAAGTGAAGGGATGACGAGCAAGATGTCGTGGACGACGGCGGAGCGGGCAGGAAGAGTCATGGTAAGAGAGGATGATGGAGAGAAAGGGAAGGCGTGGCCAGAAGGGATGATGGAGAGCAGAGGCAGACGTGGCGACGGGTGACCAGCAGGGAGACTTGACGACGGTTGACAGCAAGAGTGCGACGTGACGACGCTGACAGCAGGGGCGACGTGCCGCGGACGCCTGACAGCAGGGGCGGACGTGGCGGACGCCTGACAGAGGGGGCGACGTGGGACGCTTGACGCAGGGGCGACGAATTGGGTTCTACGTGGCGGAGACAGGGTAACTGGGAAGGGTTCCCATGGAGGGACTAGCACTGGAGGGTTCCCTGGAGGGGGCGTCACTGAACGGTTTTCTCTGGGGGTGGCGGCCGTTAGAAAGGCCCTCAGCGGGGTTCTCCGCGGAGAGGGACCGCTCAGACGGGGTCTCCGTGGAGGAGGACTGTGGCCTTTGGAAGGTTCTACGAGGCTGGGGCTTTAGGAAGCTTCTGGTGGGGATTGGAAGCCTTTAAAAGGCTTTGGTGAGGCTGGAGCCTTTAAAAACGGCTTCTGGAGAGCTGGAGCCTTTAGAAAGGATTCTGAGAGGCTGGGAGCCTTTAGAAAGGGCTTCTGATGAGGATGGAGCTTTAGAAAGGCTTTCTGCGAGGATGGAGCTTTTAGAAAGGCTTCATGGACGAGACTCGGGCCTTTGGGAAGGCTTCTGACGAAGGACTGGGCCTTTGGGAAGGCTTCTGATGAGGATGGAGCCTTTAAGAAGAGGTCTGATGAGGATGGAGCCTTTAGAGAGGCTTCTGATGAGGATGGAGCTTTTAGAAAAGGCTTCAGATGAGGATGGAGCCTTTAGAAAGGCTTTGACGAGACTCGGTCCTTGGGAAGGCTTTTGACGAGATCAGGCCTTTGGGAAGGCTTATGTGAGGATGGAGACTTTAGAGAGGATTCTGCTGAGGATGGGCTTTAGAGAGGCTTCCTGATGGGATGGAGCCATTAGAAAGGATTCGACGAGACTCGGGCTGGGAAGGCTTATGGAGAATCGGGCCTTTGGGAAGGCTTCGGACGAGACTCGGGCCTTTAGAGAGGCTTTTGATGAGGATGGAGCCTTTAGAAAGGCTTCTGATGAGGATGAGCCTTTAGAAGAGGCTTCTGATGAGGATGGAGCCTTTAGAGAGGCTATCTGATAGGATGGAGCCTTTAGAGAGGCTTCTGAAGAGGATGGAGCTTTCGAAAGGTTTTGACGAGACTCGGGCCTTGGGGAAGGCTCTGACGCGGACTCGGCTTTGGGAAGGCTTCTGATGAGGATGGAGCCTTAGGAGGCTTTTGACGAGGATGGAGCCTTTAGAAAGATTTCTTGATGAGGTGGAGCCTTTAGAGGGCTTATGATGAGGAGGGAGCATTAGAGAGGTTCGATGCGGATGGAGCCTTTAGAAAGGCTTGATGAGACTCGGGCCTTTGGGAAGGCTTTGAACGAGAATAGGGCCTTTGGGTAAGGTTCTGCTGAGGATCGGGCCTTTAGAAAGGCTTCTGATGAGGATGGTGCCTTTAGAAGAGGCTTCTGATGAGGATGGAGTCTTAGAAAGGCTTTGGTGCCCTGGGGGCGCACTAGAAACTGCAGACACCATGGGGCAGCCACGGAACTGCAGACGTCCTGGGGGCAGCCACTGGACTGGCCGATGGTCCTGGGGGCAGGCAACTGGCACCAACATCCGGACGGCGGGAGTGGGCGCGAGCGGGAGTGATGTGCCCGTCGTGCCAAACGAACGGCAGTGCGGGTGTAGGGGGCGAGGAAGCTGGACTGAGCGGTACCACTATCGAGAATAGTGGGTTCTGCAGCGAGGTTAGAATGATGAGGGAATAACGAGCGTCAGGGAACTAGAGGTCTGAGGAGGTTAGAACGATTAGGAATACGACATCAAGAAACTTAGGGGTCGAGAGCGAGATTAGAGCGATGGAATCCACGAAACGCCAGGAACTCGGGGTCTGAGGCGTGTTAGAGCGATTGGAATCACGAACGCCAGGAACTAGGGGTCTGAGGCGTGTTTTAGAGCGATTGGAAAGCACGAACGCCAGGAACTAGGGTTCTGAGGGTGTTTTAGGAGCGATTGGAAGCACGAACGCCAGGAAATAGGGGTTCTGAGGGTGTTAGAGCGATTGGAAGCACGAACGTCGAGAAAAAAGGACGGGCAAAAAAACAAGAGCGACTAAGAATGTAATTGTCGGAAGGGCAGATCGCTTGATGTGGTTAGGGCGGTCCGGCTGGTTGTAAGCTGGGGATCACCGCACCTTACCAATAGTCAGACTGGACAGGGCGAACGGGGTTCGCGGGCTGCGAACCCACAGCGGTCGATGCCGGGGCTCCAGGAGGAGCCAAAAGCGAACTCCCGATCCTCCTAGGAATAGGTCTACGGTGCCCGTCCAGGAGCACCGCCCACTGTGGGTGGGCCCAAAACCAGGGGATTCACCTCCCAGGTGGAGAAAACAAAAAGGAAACCTTCTCAAACCCGAGTCAAAGGGAAATATCAAGACGACCCCGCCACTGCACCACAAATGGCCAGCAGGAGGCAGGATCGCATAGAAAACGGCGAGGGAAAACAAAAGTCAGGGGAACCTGCCGTTCCATTACATGCCGGATCATTCTGTAAACGGACGAGGGCGAGGGGAGGAGGACAAACGCAGGTTTAACTGAACAAAACATGGTTTATTGGGTGATTTCACAAAAGGAAATGGAAAACATGGAAAGTAAACAAACATCGGAGGCGCTTTTAGAGACGCGAGGACGGGACGAGAAGCGTCGGGAAGCGGTGACGACGAGCGTTTGGGATGCGACGATGACGTCAATGATCCGCGTCACCGTCCAACCGTCTCGTGTTAAGTAGGGACTAAAAGCTGGAGTGGCGATAGGCGATCGCGGTGAGGTCCCCTGATTGGTCCGGGGGCGGCAGATACGGCAGGCGCGGCCGGGTAGCGTTGGACACTTGGCAGAGGTGGGATATGAAACTTAACTAAACGGATCTTAACTGCTAGGTGATACTACCAGTCCCATGGATATAAATATTAAATTATATAAATTATATATATATATAGCCACGGCAGCGCGCGCCAATCAGGAAGTCTCCCATGATCGCTGTAATTCGGATCCGCTGTGAGACGTCCGATAAAGGAAAAGACCGAGAGAGGGATCAACCTCGCGGAGTTTATTAATGTTGATGTTTATCGTTGGTGCTCTATTCGGTTGTGTCCTACGAGCGTCTCTCGTCTCGCGTCCCGCGTCCCTACCGTTACGCGGCACATCTCTCTCTCTCTCGTCGCCTTGCCCGCGGCAACAGGTAGTTATTGATTGTTTCGTTCACATTCCGTGTTTTGTTTATTTCCCCGTTTTGCCGCCCCCAACGGGTTTCGTTTCCTACCTCTTTTCGGTTTCATTCCTCACCCGTTTCCGGCCTCGGCTACGTTTATGTTCCACAACCGTTTTCGGTCCCCGCACTTTCTTTCGCGCTGTGTCTCTCCTTTGTTTGCCATTTTGTTAATAAAGCTTCTGAATTTTGAATCCCTGCGTTCGTCTCCTGCATACCCTCCCCTCAAGTCGTTACAGAAAACACGCCTCCCCTGCTGCTTCTCTTCAAGCATGGCCGCATCGCCTCTGCAGTCACGCATCGTCGCTAGCTTTGATGTCAAGATCGTCGCCTCGCCTCTGATGCAAGCATAGTCGTCTCGCTCTGCGGGTCAAGCACCGTAGCATCGCCTTTGCTGCAATGCACCGACTCGTCGGGACTCTGATGCACGCACGGCCTCGTAGAATTGCTGACAAAGCAACCGCCTAGTCGACTCTCTGCCAAGCACCGCCTCGTCGACTCTGCTGCCCAAGCACCGCCGCGTCGACTCTGCTGCCAAGCACCGCCTCGTGACTCCGCTATGCAGCCTACGTTCCTCGACTCGTCTTGCAGCCTCACGTCCTCGACTCCGCATTTGCAAGAATCACGTCCTAGACTCCGCTCTGCAGCCTAACGTCCCGGACTCCGCTATGCAGCCTCACGTCCTCGACTTTCCCGCTCTAGCCTCACGTCCCTTCGACTCCGCTCTGCAGCATAACGTCCGCGACTCCGCTTGCAAAGGGCAGCGTCGTTGACTCCGCTCTGCAGTCACAATCGTTCGACTCCGCTCTGCAGCAAAGTCTTTGTCAATCAGCTCTGCCCGCCTCACATCGACGAATAACGCTCGACAGCCTCACGTCGAGACTTCGCTTGCCAGCCGCCGACTGTTGTGGTCCCATCCTAGGGTCCGTCCGGGGGAGGACCCCATGAAGGGGGCTGCTCCGGGGGTTCTTGCTGGGAGTCCTAGCTACGACTCGACTCCCTTGGGGGGGGGGATCTGTCACGCCACGGCAGCGCGCGCCAATCAGGACGTCTCACCATGATCGCTGTAATTAGGATCAGCTGTTGAGACGTCCTATAAAGACAAGGAATGCGAGAGAATATCCGAGGGCTATAATTTGAGTTATCGTTGGGCTCTATGTCGGTGTGTCCTACGCGCCGTCTCTAGTCTCGCGTCCCGCCGTCCCTACGCGTTCCGACGCACGCACTCTACTCTCTCTCCGTCGTCCCGTGCCAGCTGCAACAGGTAGTTATTTATTGTTTCGTTCACTTCAGTGTTGTTTATTTCCACCCGTTTTGCGCCCCAACGGGGTTTCTGTTTCATACCTCTTTTCGGTTCATTCATCACCACGTTTTCCGGCTCGGCTAAGTTTATGCTCACACCCGTTTTCGGTCCCCGCTTCTTCCGTTCGCTGTGGTCTCTCTTGTTGCCATTTGTAAAAAGCGTCTGAATTTTGAATCCTGCGTTCGTCTCCTGCATCCCCTCCGCCTCACGTCGTACAGAATTAACCCGCCTCCCCTCTGCCATCTCAGCATGGCCGCCTCGCCTCTGCCAGTAAAGCATGTCGCCTCGCCTTGATGTCAAGCATCGTCGCCTCGCCTCTCTGTCAAGCATCGTCGTATCGCCTATGCAGGTCAAAGCACCGTGCATGCCCTCTGCTGCACTGGCACCGCCTCGGTCGATCTGCTGCCAAGCACCGCCTCGTGACTCTGATGCCAAACACCGCCTCGTCGAATCTGCTGCCAAGACCGCCTCGTCGACTCTGCTTGCAAGGCACCGCCTCGTCGACCCTCTGGGCCAAAAGCACCGACTCGTCGACCTGCTGCCCAAGCACCGCCTCGTCGACTCTGTGCCAAGCCCCGCATCGTCGGACTCGCTCTGCAGCCTCAAGTCGTCGACTCCGATTGCAGCCTCACGTCATGACTCCCGCTCTGCACCTACGTCTCGACTCCGATCGACAGACTCACGTCCGACTTCCGCTATGAAGGCAACTCACGTCCTGACTCCAGCTCTGCAGCCATGCGTCGTTTACTCCGCTCTGCAAGTCCAAACGTCGTCGACTCAGCTCTGCAGCCAAACGTCGTCAAACTAAGGATCTGCAGCCTCACATCGACGACTACGATCGCAGCCTACCGTAGTCGATTCGCTTGCCAGCGCACGATGGTGGTGGCTCTCCCTCCTGGGAGTATCCGTTCACGGCGAGGAGAAAACTGAATCTGGGCTGCTCCCGGGGGTTCTTGCTGGGAAAGTCCTAGCCCGCCTCAGGAATCCTTGGGGGGGGCTCTGTTAACGGCCACGGCAGGCGCGCCAATCGGGACGTCTCACCATGATCGCTGTAATTAGGCTCAGCTGTGAGACGTCCTATAAAGACAGACTGCGACGAGGCTCTCTCTGCGGGTTATTAATTGTTGATGTTATCGTTGGTGCTCATGCGGTTGCGTTCCTACGAGCAGCCTCTAGTCTCGCGTCCCGCGTTCCTACGCGTTCCGCCGCGCGCTCTCTCTCTCTCTCGTCGTCTTGCCCGCTGCAAAAGGTAGTTATTGTTGTCTTCGTTCACTTCCGGTTTTGGTTTAGTTACAACCGTTTGCGCCCCCAACGGGTTTCTGTTTCCTACCTCTTTTCGGTTTCATTCCTCACCCGTTTTCCGGCCTCGGCTAAGTTTATGTTCACACCCGTTTTCGGTCCCCGCTTCTTTCCGTTCGCTGTGTCTCTCCTTTGTTTGCCATTTTGTTAATAAAGCTTCTGAATTTTGAATCCCTGCGTTCGTCTCCTGCATCCCCTCCGCCTCACGTCGTTACATATATATATATATATATATGAATATATATATATGTATATGAATATTCTGGTTTTGTAAAGCATAGCTCAAACAAATTAAATATAGTTATGCAAAATAATGCCATATTTTTGCCAGTGCAAGTACAGGAAATAATATGGTCATAAACCGAAAGAAAAAAAACAATTAGTACTTGTTGCTCCTCTGGCTTTTTGATAGCCTGAATTTGGACCAACTGTTCAACTGCTGGTTAACATAAATATCAAATCAACCAATCACATGGCGGCAGCTCAATGCATTTAGGCATGGAGGCATGGTCAAGACGACCTGCTGAAGTTCTAACAGAGCACTTAACGTGGCATGGTGGCTGGTGCTAGATGGGCAGGTCTGAGTATTTCAGAAATTGCTACTGGGATTTTCACACACAGCCATCTCTAGTGTTTACAGAGAATGGTCTGAAAAAGAGAAGATATCCAGAGAGCAGCAGTTCTCATTGCTGGTCAGATAAGAATGGCAAAACTGGTTTGAAAGGCAACAGTAACTCAAATAACCACTCGTTACAACTGAGGGATGCAGAAGAGCATCTCTGAATGCACAACACATCGAACACTGAAGCAGATGGGCTAAACAACAGGATCTGTTCTGATTCGCATAATGGATGTGCAGCCACCAATCTGCAGCAACTGCGTGATTCCAATATGGATCAAAAATTCTGAGGAACGTTTTCAGCACCATGTTAAATCTATTAATCAAAATGTGCTATGAAAAAGCAACAAGTGAGCACTAACAGATACCTATAGGAATGTAACAGGATTTTGTCAGTCGTATTTACTTGTCCCATGGCAGTTTGTATACTAAACTGGTCACAGGTCCCGTTGTTACACAGTGGTGTCGGTTGTTATGCAAATGTATTGTATATAAAATGTTTGGGAAAGTTTTCCAACTAGCTGAAACTGAAGAAGTCACTTTGATGAGTGATGAAACTCTTCTCCTACGAAAAACTTGTGTCCAGATGAACTGATTCAACTTTCTGTTATTTATTTACCTGGATTATTGAGCATGCATCAAGACGTATTTACTTGTCACATTACTTATCTAACTAACATGAAAGGAGTTATAATAAATGTTGTAATGCTTTAGTGTCAATGGCTTACAAGAGCTAAATTTACAGTGGGGCAAAAAAGTATTTAGTCAGCCACTGATTGTGCAAGTTCTCCTACTTAGAAAGATGAGAGAGGTCTGTAATTGTCATCATAGGTACACTTCAACTATGAGAGACAAAATGAGAAAAAAAATCCATGAAATCACATGAGGAATTTTAAAATTTATTGTAAATCATGGGGAAAAAATAAGTATTTGGTCACCCACAAAAAGCAAGATTTCTGGCTCTTACAGAACTGTAACTTCTTCTTTAAGAAGCTCTACCGTCTCAATCTTACCTGTATTAATGGCACCTGTTGACCTTGTTATCTGTATAAAAGCCACCTGTTCACAGCCTCAACAACAGTCAAGATCCAAACTCAACATGGCCAAGAACAAAGACCCTTCGAAGGGACACCAGGAGAAACTGTAGAACCTGCAACCGGCTGGAAGGTGAATCTACAATAGGCAAGCAGGGTGGTGTGAATAAATCAACTGGGGTGAGCAATTGTAAGAAAATGGAAGACAAGACCCATTAATAATCTCCCCTCGACTGGAGCCACACGCAAGATCTCATCCCGTGGGGTCAAATGGTCATGAGAACGGTTGAGCAAAAATCCCCACAACTACATGAGGGACCTGAGGAATGACCTGCAGAGAGCTGCGGACATAAGCAAACAAAGGCTTCCATCAGTAAACCACACTACGCCAAGAGGGACTCAGATCCTGCAGTGCCAGGCGTGTCCCCCTGCTTAAGCCAGTACATGTCCAGGGCCTGCTGGAAGGTTTGGCAGAGAGGGCATATGGGATGATCCAGAAGAGGATTGGGAGGAATTATCGTGTGTCAGATGAAACCTAAATAGGAAACTTTTTGGTAAAAAGCTTGTGCTTGGAGGGAAAAAGAATGTGCTGAGGTGCCACCTTACTATGTGAAGCATGGGGGTATAACCTCATGCTTTGGGCTGTTGTTTGCAAGGGGGACAGGACGACGAATCGTGTTAAGGGAAGAATTTGACGAGGCCATGTATCGTAAGCTTTTAAGCCCAAAACTTCTTCCACAGTGAGTAGCATGAAGATGAAGTGGGATGGTTTCCAGCATGGACAATGATCCAAGCACACCACACACGGAAAGAGTGGCTCCATAAAAAGCCATTTCAAAGTCCTGGAGTTGCCTAGCCAGTCTCCAGACCTCAACCCCATAGAAAATTTGTGGAGGGAGCTTAAAGTCTGTGTTGCCCAAAAATCACTGCTCTGGGGATCTGCATGGAGGAATGGGCAAATACCAGCTACAGTGTGTAGCCCAACCTGGTGAAGACTACAGGAAGTGTTGACTCTGTCATTGCAAACAAAAGGTTATGTTACAACGTATTGGAGTCGAACTTTTGTTATTGACCAAATACTTATTTCCACCATAATTTACAATTAAATTATTTAAAATCCTACAATGTGATTTTTTCTCCATTTTGTGTCTCCTCCGGTTTAGCGAGTGTTCTATATGAAAATTACAGATCTTCTCATCTTTCTGAGTAGGAGAACTTGCACAATCAGTGGCTGACGAAATACTTTTTTGCCCCACTGTATATATAAACTTGTCTTTAAGTGCAATCATAAAATCAACCTGCTTAACAATGTTAATTTTTACAGTTAGGTCCACATTTGGGCTAAAATCCACTCCATTATTCTGCAGTCTGAAAAACTTAATTTTTTTTCGAGCCTCTGCCAAGCAAAGTATGACAAGCAGTTCAGTTGTTTATGCCAAAGATAGCAAGCTTCCTTTCTAACTGGAAGCATTAACTCAGTCCTGTGGAATTGAATTAACTAGAAAGTATTTCATGACAGTTGTTTCTAATGACATCATGGCAAGAACATGGAAATGGAAAGACTGCAAATTTGAAAAACAAATATTTGTATTAACTTAATTTTATACATCTAGCCCAATGGTGTATACTACTCTGATCTAATCTATACCATCTGCCTGCTAAGCTGCTTTTTCATTAGCCTAAGACTATAATGTTATGTTATTTGTTGCAGCATGTGCTTACGTAAGTCAACACAGTCAACACTTATAATCTGATGTTGACCAAAACCTTGAAACATTTATAGTGGTACTTTGTAAGTGGTACTTTGTGAACCCTTTAGAATTTCACATTAGAAATTAGAATCACGTGTTTTAATCAATGGGATTGCAATCAGGTGTTAATGGGCACCCTGTTGTATTACTAAAGGAAGATCTACCAAAGTCTGCTCTTAACAGCATGTTTGTGGAAGGGTATCATGGCATTAACAAAGAAGATTTCTGAGGAGCTCAGAAATAGAGTTATTGATGCTCATCAGGCTGGAAAAGATTACAAATCCATTTCTAAAGAGCCTGGGTGTCAGATTGACTACAAATGGAGCAAAGTCAAGACCATTGTTACTTTCCTCAGAAATGGTCGACCAGAAAGGTCATTCCAAAAGCAAGGCGTATTGGTCAGAAATTAGGTCTACGAGGAATCCAGCATAACTTCTAGACAACTAAAGGTTGATCTCACATTTGTTAATGTCTATGAGTCCACCATCGGGAGGACACCAAACAGCAATGGTGGTGGCATAGCAGGGAGAAAGACACTGAGGAAATCAGACGCATTTGACAGTGCTTACCAAATATTTGGCTACAAGGTCTGTCTGATAAGGATTCATAATAAGGTCTGATTGGTAAGGATTCCTAGTTAGGTCTGAATGTAAAGGATTCCTGGTAAGGTCTGTCTGGTAAGGATTAGCCGATTTTTTCACTAGCTGAAGGGAGCAATTCGTCAAGGGGCTATTTTAGCATTTTAGCAAATCTTTTAATGGAATTCAAGTCTGATGATTTGCTGGCTTGTCACACTTCCTGCGACAGATATCTTTTTGAAATATCATACACTGGGGAAAAAAGTATTTAGTCAGTCACTATTTAGTCAGTCACTGACTGTGCAAGTTCTCCTACTTAGATGAGAGAGGTAATTTTCATCATAGGTACACTTCAACTATGAGAGACAAAATGAAAAAAAAAAAACAGGAAATCACAATGTAGGATTTTTTAAGAATTTAATTGTAAATCATGGTGGAAAATAAGTATTTGGTCACCCACAAACAAGCAAGATTTCTGGCTCTCACAGAACTGTAACTTCTTCTTTAGGAAGCTCTTCTGTCCTCCACTCGTTACCTGTATTAATGGCACCTGTTTGACCTCATTATCTGTATAAAAGACACCTGTCCACAGCCTCAAACAGTCAGACTCCAAACTCAACCATGGCCAAGACCAAAGAGCTGTCAAAAGACACCAGGAAGAAAATTGTAGACCTGCAGCAGGCTGGGAAGAGTGAATCTACAATAGGCAAGCAGGTTGGTGTGAATAAATCAACTGTGGGAGCAATTGTAAGACATATAAGACCATTGATAATCTCCCTCAATCTGGGGCCCCACGCAAGCTCTCATCCCGTGGGGTCAAAATGATCATGAGAACGGTGAGCAAAAATCTCAGAGGGACCTGATGAATGACCTGCAGAGAGCTGGGACCAAAGTAACAAAGGCTACCATCAGTAACATACTATGCCGAGAGGGACTCAGTCCCTGCAGTGCCAGGCCTGTCCCCCTGCTTAAGCCAGTACATGTCCAGGCCCGTCTGAAGTTTGGCAGAGATCATATGGATGATCCAGAAGAGGATTGGGAGAATATCATGTGGTCAGATGAAACCTAAATAGAACTTTTTGGTAAAAACTCAACTCGCCGTGTTTGGAGGAAGAAGAATTCTGAGTTGCACCATACCTACAGTGAAGCATTGGGGTATAAACCTCATGCTTTGGGGCTGTTTTTCTGCATAGGTGACACAACTGATCCGTGTTAAGGGAAGAATTAACGGGGCCATGTATCGCGAAATTTTAAGCCAAAACCTCCTTCCATCAGTGAGAGCATTGAAAATGGTACGTGGCTGGGTCTCAACCCCATAGAAAATTTGTGGAGGGAGTTGAAAGTCCGTGTTGCCCCAAAACATCACTGCTCTAGAGGAGATCTGCATGGAGGAATGAGCCAAAATACCAGCTACAGTGTGTGCCAACCTGGTGAAGACTTACAGGAAACATTTGACCTCTGTCATTGCCAACAAAGGTTATGTTACAAAGTATTGAGTTGAACCAAAATTACCATATCAGAGCCATATCAAAGATATAGAATTTGCTACAACACTCTACCCAGGAAGATGAGTTATGATTGCTGCCATGTCCAATCTATTTAACTGGTGGGGTTGGTTCTTATGTAGCTTTCATTTCGGGTGTTACGGCATTGTTGCCCTGAGTAGGAGATGTGAGCAAATCTCTAATCTCTAATAAGCTCACCCACAAACGTTATTCTTGCACAAGCTAATCAGTACCGTTTGATTAACTCACTGTTATTGAGTGTTTGGAGAACATTTCTTCTGCCTCATCATCTTTCCAGATTTTGTTCCTCTGCTTAAGAGAACTCCTAAGTCTCATAAAAGTCCTCCTCCCTACTCCCAACAATTTTTCACCTTAGGAGCTCTTTCAGGAGTTAAGATGCGAAATGAATAACTTTTATCTTTACTGGAATCTACACCTAACTTTGAGAGAAAAATGCTGACGCAAAAGATTTTTCTTAGAATTTCATCACTAGGAGCAACTTTTGTCACTAAGAATCTTGATGAATATGGCCCCTGATAGATAACAAACAGATGACTGTGTTGATTCATCCCTTTCAGATAATTCAGCACAGCTCTGAACAAATTTATTCAGTTGTTAAATGATTGTTTTGTTTGGCAGCAAATAGAAGAGAATTTGTCTTAGTGGACACATGTCTTGTGCTCTAAAACCAAAGCCAATGTCCAAAATTTAGGTGTTGTAATAGACCCAGATCTCACTTTCACTAGCCATATCATCACCAAGACAGCCTTCTGTCATCTAAAAACTGTTAAGAATTAAGGGGTTGGTGTCCCACCAAGATCTAGAGAAGCTCATCAATGTTTTTATTTCCAGTAGGGTCGACTGTTATAATGGTCTCTTAACTGGACTTCCCAAAAAGAATGCTGCTGCTAGAGATTTAACCAGGACTAAGAGAACATAGCACATTACTCCAGCTATAAAACTCTTTACACTGGCTTCTGTTCAGTTACAGAATAGAGTTTAAAGTGCTGTTACTAGTGCATAAATCACCGAATGGCTTCGTCCCAAAGTACATCGCTGATATGTTTAAAGAATATAAACAAATTAGATCTCTTAGGGCAGTGGTTCCCAACCTTTTCTTCCTAGGAGTAAGACCCCACCCCCAAACACCTACCCCAATACCTTATGTCCATTGTTTTAATTTCATACTTTTATTTTTCTTTTTGAAAAAGCACTTTAAATTGCTACTATGCATGAAAGGTGCTACACAACTAAACTTGCCTTGCCTTGCCTTGCTAACAATGGGTTACAGGCTTAGATTAATTAGATCCTATTGTTCCATTCTGTTGGGTGAAGATTGTTCTCAAACCAATTTCTCAAAAATCTAATTACGTTAACTAATCAAATGCATGATAGGCTAGAGGAAACAAGGTTTAGATAAGGAATCTAATTATTGTCTCAAACTGTTTGTGTGATTTTGTTCAGTGTCTGTGAATAACTCTGCGGATATCACAGCAAATTGGTTTTAATTATACTGTGTATTAGATGTTGTACATAAATAAGTGTCATGGGTTATGAATAATATGAGGATACAAGCCATATTTATGTTGTAAGTATATTTGGATGTCATACATCTCAGGGTCATACACCTAAAACACTATATGCATTATAGTACATATAGTCCATGTCCATAGTTCCACATCCATAGTTCCACATAGAGCAAAAATTGAGCAAAAAATGACTTCTTAAAGAAAAAGAATTACCAGGAGGTTGTCTCATGCAGCTGTTGTGTCTGGAATCTTTTGGCACTATTGGTTTTTCAAAAGAATGTTGCAGTTTCTAAATAAAAGCAGTTAACCCAATGAGGACCAGCAAAAGGTCAAAATGTCAAAAATGCCAGATCTATCTATCCTTGTTGGGACATTGACCTGATGCATTTCTTTGCAATGTGGGAGGAAACTAAACCCAAAGAATAACCACAGGGATGTGTCAACTTTCTGATGTAATATGTTGTTTTCTAACACATTTTCTAATGCATGCAACCTATTTGTCAAAACTGAGTTCAGGACTTGACTCTTAAGCTCAGTCCAAATTAGTGCTGACATGAAGCATGACCTTTAACGCTGAAGCAAATGAGGGCAGACTGGTGCAGTCAGATCAATGCCTCAGATGCAGTGCATGTTGACTGAGAGACGTTTATTCCACACACAGACACAAATACACAGGTTCTATACTACTTTCTACACTTGTCTAACACAACTTTGTATAGTATGCTGTTACAACTGTACTGTCTAGTAACAATTAAAATGTTTTTAGATTTTATGGCTTCCATACATTAATTGTACAAAACAAATGTGCTTTAAAATGGGGATTGTGTGAGGTATTTTGTGATATAAAAATAAAAATAATAATGTGTACTAAGGGCGACGGGGTGGTGCAGCGGTTAGTGTGGTCACCTCACAGCTCCAGCGTCCCATTTTTGATCCCAACCTGGGAGGATAGAACTGCTTGTTGAGCTCACAGACAGGATTGCATGGAGGCACAGATCTGGAGAAGGCTACAAAACATTTCTGCTGTAATTTTATGGCTGTCCCATAAAACTAAGTAAACAGGGAGAAAGATGACCAAGAACCCAATGGCCAGTCTGGCTGCGCCCCAAAGATCCTGTGTGCAGATGGGAGAAACTTCCAGAAGGTCAACCGTCACTACAGTAGCTAGACAGAAGCCTCTCCTCAGTAAAAACACATGAAAGCTTGCAAAAAAAAAGCACCTAAAAGGACTCTCAGACTATTAGAAATAAGATAAACCAAGACTGAACATTTTGGCCTCAATTCTAGGCGTCATGTCTGGATGAAACCAGGCACTGCTCATCACCTGCCCAATACCATCCCTACAATGAAACATGGTGATGGAAGCATCATGCTGTGGTGGTGTTTTTCAGCGGCTGGGGAAGGGAAACTGATCAGGTTTGTAAAAAAGCTGAATGGGGCAAAGTACTGAGATATACTTAATGAAAACCTGATCCAGAGCACTTGGGACCTCAGACTAGGCCGTAGGTTCACCTTCCAACAAGACAATGGACCTAAGCACACAGGAGACAACACAGGAGTGGCTTAGTGGTCCTTGAGTGGCCCAGCCAGAGTCTTGACTTGAACCCAATCAAACATCATTGGAGAGACCTGAAAATTGCTGTCCAGTTTAACCTGACAGAGCTTGAGAGGATCTGCAGAGAAGAATGGCAGAAAATCCGCAAATCCAATTGTGCAAACTTTTGTGGCATCATATCAAAGAACACAGGAGGCTGTAATCACTGCCAAAGGTGCAAGTACTGAGTACAGAGTACGACTACTTACAGTGGGGCAAAAAAGTATTTAGTCAGCCACTGGTTGTTCAAGTTTTCCTACTTAGAAAGATGAGAGAGGTCTGTGATTTTCAACATAGGTACACTTCAACTATGAGAGACAAAATGAGAAAAAAAATCTAGGAAATCACATTGTAGGATTTTTAAAGAATTTAATTGTAAATCATAGTGGAAAATTAAGTATTTGTTCACGCACAAACAAGCAAGATTTCTTTCTCTCACAGAACTGTAACTTCTTCTTTAAGAAGCTCTTCTGTCCCCCACTTGTTACCTGTATTAATGGCACCTGGCTGACCTCGTTATCTGTATAAAAGACACCTGTCCACAGCCTCAAACAGTCAGACTCCAAACTCAACCATGGCCAAGACCAAAGAGCTGTTGAAGGACACCAGGAAGAAAATTATAGACCTGCACCAGGCTGGGAAGAGTGAATCTACAATAGGCAAGCAGGTTGGTGTGAATAAATCAACTGTGGGAGCAATTGTAAGAAAATGGAAGACATACAAAACCATTTGATAATCTCCCTCAATCTGGGGCCCCACGCAAGATCTCATATCATCAAAATGATCATGAGAACGATGAGCAAAAATCCCAGAACTACACGGAGAGACCTGATGAATGACCTGCAGAGAGCTGGGGCCAAAGTAACAAAGGCTACCATCAGTAACACACTACGCCGAGAGGGACTCAGATCCTGCAGTGCCAGGCATGTCCTCCTGCTTAAGCCAGTACATGTCCAGGCCCATCTGAAGTTTGCCAGAAAGCATATGGTTGATCCAGAAGAGGATTGGGAGAATATCATGTGGTCAGATGAAACTAAAATAAACTCGTCGTGTTTGGAGGAAAAAGAATGCTGAGTTGCATCCCAAGTACACCATACCTACTGTGAAGCATGAGGGTAGAAACATCATGCTTTGGGGCTGTTTTTCTGCAAAGGGGACAGGACAACTGATCCGTGTTAAGGGAAGAATGAACGAGAGCATGTATCATGAGATTTTAAGCCAAAACCTCCTTCCATCAGTGAGAGCATTGAAGATGGAACGTGGCTGTGTCTTCCAGCATGACTGATCCCAAACACACTGCTCGGGCAACGAAGAAGTGGCTCCATAAAAAACATTTCAAGGTCCTGGCCTAGCCAGTCTCCAGACCTCATCCCCACAGAAAATTTGTGGAGGGAGTTGAAAGTCTGTCTTGCCCAGTGACAGCCCAAAACATCACTGCTCTAGAGGAGATCTGCATGGAGGAATGGGCCAAAATACCAGCTAGAGTGTGTGCAAACCTGGTGAAGACTTACAGGAAACGTTTGACCTCTGTCATTGCCAACAAAGGTTATGTATAAGTATTAAGTATTATGTATAAGTTATAAGTATTGAGTTGAACTTTTGTTATTGACCAAATACTTATTTTCCACCATGATTTACAATTAAATTCTTTAAAAATCCTACAATGTGGTTTCCTGAATTTATTTTCTCATTTTGTCTCTCATAGTTGAAGTGTATCTATGATGAAAATTACAAACCTCTCTCATCTTTCTAAGTAGGAGAACTTGCACAATCAGTAGCTGACTAAACACGTTTTTTCCCCACTGTATGTCAATGCAATATTTTAGTTTTGCCTTTTCAGTAAATTTGCAAAACTTTCTAATGTACTGTTTTCACTTTGTCCTTATGGGGTATTGAGTGTAGAATGATTTGGGAAAACCTTTTTTTTTATTTTAGAACAATAAAATGTGAAAAGGGGTCTGAAGACTTTCCAAATGCATTGTACATACGTCTGTTTTAAAAATCATGGATTCTTTTATGGCTTTAGGTCAGCTGATATGTAAATGAACAGTTCACATTGAAAAGTATTAAAACATGCCTGGTATTTGGGACCTGTGACTTGTGGTTCATCATCTATGTCAAGGTCAATGTCCTGGGAAATCTAGTCAGTTGCTTAGGCATGACAAAATGGAAATAGAATTCATTGTAGTCATCATAAAGAAAACTCTTACATTGCAGTCTGCTTTTTGACAGCACTATGATAACAACTGCGAAGTAAAATCCTATTTTGACAATGGACATAAACTTTCAAACAAGAACTTGTATCAGCCCAAGATTTAGTGTCTTTAATCAAAATTACTCTAAATGCAATTAAAATGTCTGAATTAGATATATTGATTTAAAAGTATTGCCTTGAATAAGGAAACATTCACAGCTCAGATTTATATGAATATTACATAGGTAATCTCTAGGGTTTACAGAGAATTGTCAGAAAAAAGAGAAAATATCTAGTGAGCAGCAGTTCTCTGGGGAAAAATGTCAGAGGTCAGAGGTGAATGGCTAATGACCAGACTAGTTCAAGCTAATGGAAAGGCAACAGTGAATCAAATAATCACTCGTTACAACTGCGATATGCAGAAGCGCATCTCTGAACAAGCAACATGTCAAACCTTGAAGCAGAAGACCATACCAGGTGCCACTCCTGTCAGCAAAGAACAGTCAACTGAGGCTCCAATTTGTACAGGCTCACCAAAACTGGACAACAGAAGACTGGAGAGCTCTGCCTGGTCTGATTAGTCTCAATTTCTGCTGTGACGTTCGGGTGGTAGGGTAAGAATTTGGCGTAAACAGCATGAAAGCATGGATCTATCCTGCCTTGAATCCATGGTTCAGGCTGGTCACGGTGGTATAATGATAATATCTTGGCACACTTTGGGCACACACACAAATATCTGTACCTGAGTGCTACTGGTAGAGCAGAGTCTAACCTATTTAGGGTTGTCATCACTAGCCAGGATGCCACTCTCGAAGGCCATAAGTAGTGGCTAGGAATATTGCAGCCTTGTAGAAGCTTCACAGGCAGCAGCTGCTCCAACCATAGCCCTCCCCCCCCACCACATTGGACCATCCAAAGCTGGACCAGTCCAGTGGGATGCTAATGCTCAAAGTAGAGGCTGTCACTCCCAGAATACCACTAGAGTCTCTGTCTAAAGAGGGAGATCAATATTAAGGCAGCAGAGAATACAGAAAATGGTGAACTCATGGAGGTGCGTTATCTATGTGAATCGAATACAGATTGAAATGAGAGAGAGAGAAAATTCACAGACCAAATATAAAGCCGAGAGGGACTCGGAGAATGTAGGAGGATGTAGGAGAAGAATACAAAGATGTGTTTGATGAACGAGAAAAGACAGAAGAGAAGTCAGGTGCAAGTTATCTAATGGATCACACAGCAAAGCTTGCTAAACAGGATGTGCAGAGCACTGAGTACACTGTAAACACTAATAAGTCTGTAGAGTGGTGTATACAGACGGCAGGGGCAGTCAGGGAAGGCACAGGACTGAGATCCTGTGCATGGTCCCAATCATTTGGGGGCCCTGCCAGCAACAAGCCTCCAAGGAGACCAAAGTTAGGTGTACCAGGCAGGTCTGGGTCTCTACTGGGATCTTACCCCTAGGTTTGGCACATTCCCACCCATCACCATCCCGCCCACTCCACGCCTGATTATTGACTAAACAGAATTCCCAGGTAGGCACCCACTGGAACCAGAAATAATTAGGTGGTTCCACCACCACCGTGTGACTCCTTTGCAAGAGGGCCCTGCAGCAGCATGGCAGCAGAATAGTCTGAGCTGACATGCCTCAGATCAGCTGCAGCTGCATTTGAGAGTATTTAAAGCTTAACCAATCCACAGCCCAGGGCCATTGCACTATATTGCACTATATGGGTGGTATTCAGTAATTGTTTGTCTCGGTGTGTATATGTGTGTGCTGAAAGCAAGAAAACAGAAGTCATAGAGCTGACAGCTGAAAATAGAAGTCTGAATTAGAGTCCAGAAGTAGTGTAAAGGTGGCTGGCACCCTTGGTAAAGAGCATAAAGTCTAAAGTGGTTCTTGGCATCATCAGCCCAGAAGTTGCTTGAAGGTGATGCCGATAAAGGGCAGGAAAATGTGTCCAAATGTGAGTGAATAAAAGAAGAGGTGTGCTATAGAGAGTTATAAAGAGCTGTTAAGAGTGAGAAAAAGTTTTGAAAGACTAAGGAGATCTATACTATTACACAGAGCGCCAAAGATCTGTGAAGACACGAGTTAGAAAGAGACAGGAAATAATAGACAATAAACAATAAACACGCTAAAGTGGAGCATTTAACTACATAACATTGCAGAAATTAACTTACACACATTTTCAAATGTTTATCTCGAATATGTTTTTTATACTGCTTGCAAAATGTTCTAAATTACTGTGTTAATGTTAAGGACAGCGACACCAGGCAGACTGCACTCCTTGCTACATGGTCTCCCTCCGCAGAAATCTCAAGCAGTCTCCCTTAGCTGGCGTCAACACCACCGGCTCTATTTTAAGCCTCTTGGTGCCCCGTGACGACCATGAGTGTTGTCACATCCTTGTTCTCGATAGCTTCTCTGTATATCAGCAAGTACATTTATTAATGCATTCTCCTGCATTGGTTTATAGCTTCTTTTGTGCTTTGCTTGTGCGTTCGTGTCCCTGTGGTCATTAGCGTGTATCTATGAACTTGTGTATATCCTGTGTCTGTAGCTCACTGCATTCTCCCTGTTTGTAGGCTCTGTTAGTTTCGTCATTGTCTTGCCCTTTTCAGTAAGCCCTCAGCCTGGTTCTGGTTCTGTCATTGTTGTAATGACTCCATCTCCCTGTTTTGTCTTCAGTGTCAGTCAAGTGGACAATATTCCAACAGTCATCTGCATTCACAGATATGTTTGAACATCTGTTTTTCACATGTATTTTTTTGAATCAGTGTGTTGAACGTGGAGTCGAGTTTACTGAATTCATTCTGTTTGTGGAACAATTATTTTAATTGAACTTATGAATTAGAATGATAAAAATGAACAAAGGAAATATTGATATTTTACTGATTTATATTTCTTGTTTTTCTTAACACTATTATTTTGTTCCTCTTTCCACAGTATCCAAAGAGAACACTGTTTAATGCAGATTTCCTCTCTTTCTTTCAGTCAGACAGAGAAGTGCTTTTCTCTTCTCTGAACTGCCTTGCTCTCTCTCCAATCGAGCCCTAATAAAGGCTTCCAGTGAAAACTTTAGGTCTGAAAGTGCTGATAAATTAATGTCACCCAAGTAATCATTTAACTGACTGTCCATAAGAAAAAATTGGAAGCAACAAAACCTGCGAAGTTATAATGTACTACAATGTACCAAAGCTATATATGTAACAAAGCTAACATCTTAAACATTTTTTTATTGCTTTTACTACAGAACCACAAGGTAAAACGTCATAATGTTGCTTAAAACAGCTTATATCTGAAGAGTACCTCTCTGCTTTCAACGTCGCATCCATCAGCCATCTTGAGTGGTTTTAGTTCTGTGGAGTTGTTGGGATTGCTTGAAAGTTTGAGGGTACATCAGATGCTGCCTCAAAATTCACGTTAAAATGAGATGGGTTGCCGTTTTAAGGTACATATGAAACAAAGCAGTCTGCTTCACACACATGATCCCCTAAAATGCTGTCTACCTAGACAGATCGTTAGGAAACGGGACAAGCCCTACACGATTCACTTAGAACCCCGTTCTACACGTTATCTGTAAAAAGTGTTTGTTAAGGTTGAGTCGTTTGATTTTCTTACATTGCTCATACACTGCCATCTTCTGGTACATTGAGAGTTGACTTATGTATAAACCGTTCTGATCCTTCACTTCGCCTGTTTGTAGGGTTAGCCGTTAGGTGGCGGTATTGCACACAGTTTATACTATTGCACTGAAAGGATTATTAAGATTGCGTTGTTGTACCTCTGAGGAACATTTATATTGTTTGACCCTTGTGGGGTAAAATGAATCTGTACTAAATTTGCCTGATTGTGTGAATATGACATCCATTCCTAAGGGATTTAAATTAGGCTTCTACTGTTGTTTCGCTGGTGAAGTTTGTTTTTAAGTTCGGTGCTATGCTTAAATGCCTACGTTTAGGCTCATACATACAGGAATCCTAAACGTGTGTGTGATTTTGTTTCAGTTCTTTGAAGATGTAAGTGGTAAGAAATGGCTTGACTGATAAACTGACTTTCAGTTTCATGAACTGAGTTGTGTAGTTTTTTGTCACATAAAAACAGAAATATTCTGGAAAACAGCTAGCTATCATATTAAGGCGTTTATTAACTGGTCTGTTGTCTATGAGCTAATCAAGGCAAGACCATACTAGTTCAATGTTCTATACTGGTCTAACTAGGAATATGTTAGTTAGTCCTGGTCTGGTGCTGGTTTAGCTGGTGAACTCGAGTGTTTTTTGTTTTGTTTTGTTTTTTGCCCTTGCTGGTATAGCTGCTTTTCCATCATACCGGTGTTCGAAGCACCACATGTGCTTTGCTGTTTTTTTTAACAAAGACATTACCAGCCAAATTCATGGTTATTATGGTCTACTTAAATATGTATGGCTGGTATTTTAAAAAGTCAATGAGAATATGCTCTAAATCAAGAGTTTGATTCAAATATTTAAAATGTGTGGTAGTTTACTAGCATCTACCCTCCACTTTACTATCTTGGCTAATACAAACAAAGGGCTACATAGCCAGAATAGTACAGGATTACATGTAATGGCTATTCGGCTATTATTTATGGACTGTGGTATCCTAGTGGTTAAGGTGCAGGACTATGAACCAGAGGGTCCAGGGTTCAAATCCCACCTCAGCCAAAAAGCTGCCACTGTTGGGTCCTTGAGCAAGGCCCTTAACCCACAATTGCTTGGATTGTAAAACTGTACCAATTGTAAGTCGCTCTGGATAAGGGTGTCTGCTAAATGCTGTAAATGTAAATTTCCTTCACTCTGAATGAGTGTGTCTGCTAAATGCTTTATCTGCTCTCTTGCAGCCTCATATCTCTTGTTCATCTCTCTGCAATTCTGATCATCTGCTGACTTGATGACACCACTATTCTCACCAATTCAATCTGAGTCAAGGATCACTCTGCTGTTTGCCACCCAGATAACAGCACGCCTTGTCCTTCAGCTGTAATTTCGTAGATTCGTAGTGCACATTTCTCTACTTTTAATAAAACTTTCTGCACCATTATCTGTGCTGTCATGTCTGTCATTACAACTGTATTTCAGCTAATGTATCTGGAAACACAATACATGTTTTAAGTAGGTTGGTGCTCTTAATAATAAGGATGATAAGCTTATTGTTATGCAGCACATACCTATATATTGTAACAATAGCATAACAATACTAACTACACAAACACTGAGGTAATTAATATACATATTTACATGTCGACGTACTTAATATGTCCGATACTACAGAAAACCTATTCGACCAAACTTATTTCACCTATTTACTCATAACACTCTCTCATTCTCCCACTTTCCTGTTCCTACTGTTTGATCGCCCCACACCCCACAAAAGCTCAGGATTTCCACTGCAAGCTATTATTGAGAAAACAAAGCATTCCCTTTGTCTGAGAAACCCATATCCTAATTGATTCTCATTTTCATTAGTCACCGCAAGAGGCTTTTGTCCCACGGGACTGGGCCCGAGCCAGAGGAGGGAAGATCACTGTCGCTCTCAGTGCGCCCAACCCAGAGAGCTTTCCTCAAAGAGAGAAGGAGAGGGAGACGGGCTTGCCTTTTGAAGCATATCCCCTGCTAACTAAAGGTCAAAATAATAAATGTAGGCCCAATTGAAGTCTGGGGAAGGAGGGGGTTGGGTACAAAGCAGAGCGTTTTAAGTAAGGACGAGTGCACGAGGGGAGACGTGTTGAATTCATTTACTTGGACATATCCAAAGACAGCTCAGCACGGTTCCTCGGGTGAAAGAATGAAAGGTTCATGCACTCAGACAGCGATGGCTCCAACAGTCTGCAAGTTTGGCTGAGAAATATCGGCGTCTCTCTAGATCTTTCTCGCTAACTTTCTCATTCTTTTACACACCATATCTGTCTCTGTTTTACTCGTCAGATTCCTTTTTCATGTTGTATCTGCTCGCCAACGTTCTATGCGTCTCCCTGCTTTCTTTTTTAGGTAGAGCAATTCCCAACCAACACACATCCCTGTCTTTTACTCTGAATGCCTTGCAATAAAAATTTCTCAGCAGTGAAAAAATACATGCTTCAATAGAACTAGAAAATGACAAAGAAAAGTACGTAGACTGTTGCGCTACACACATTTACCACACTGGTATTATAAAGATAAGCAGAATATATCATTTTAGGAAATGCACTTTCAGGAGTTGGATGTTGTATACAGTTATATACAGTGCACCACTCCACTGTTCATTGCTTTCCCATAACTGTACACAACATGCTCTGTTCCTTATATAATATTCCAATAAACCAAACAGATAATAACTTAATTACTGTTCTGGGATTTGGGCCAATCCAGGACCAAACAGTTTTCCTGAAAACTTAACAAATTAAATCTTATGGAAAACATTTACTTTACACTTCACAAAACCTGCAAATAGAAAGAAGAAAACTTGTAGACATTAAATTTTGCCTTGGGTTAATATGCAAGCTGTTATATTAAATCTGTCCTTTAAGTAGCCATTTTGTAAAAGTGTATATTCTTAAGCAGCACAGATAGTTTATGAGAAAGAAAAAAACTTGTGATTGCATAAATGATGACAAACCCAATATGATTCAGCACTTATTTTATGGACCCCTTTTAACTCAGACCAGACCTGCCAAACAATAAATGTCTGTGTAGGTTTCTGGTCAGTCAGTGATCACTGGGTGTGTTTAATATGCAAGCTAAATAGAAGTACACCATGTACTGTCAACAACTATAAGCACAGTAGGCAATATTATTGTATTTTTGCTGACAAAACTGTAATTGTGGTAGTGTGTAGTATCCCTTTTAGTCAGTTTGGTAATATATAGTAAGTGGAGTGTAATCTTAGAGTTAGAGCAGGCTCTGTCACCAGGGCACTCTCTGATTGGTTGGCAAATTTTTCTGCCCTTGTAATATATTACCGACATATCAATTCATTAGCAAAACCCAACTAGCGACGAATGAAAATTATTAGCTACCAAATGCCTCTTTCAGTGCCAGAATACATTTCTCATAATTAGGTTATTGCCATATTAAGTCATGTAGTTCGCTTGTGCCAGCTGACTTGAACCATCAACAGACAAAAATATATTACCAAATAACATTTCAGTTAAATGTTTAAAAACATTTCAGTTAAATGTTTTACCACTGGCTTGTGTGCAAACAATATAAATTTGTCTTTTAACAAAACTAATAAAAGTAATATCAAAATTGTTAATTATTTCCAAGCAATCATTTTGCTATTTAATTAATAATATAATTATTTATTACATTTTCCTATTCAATTGTGAAAAAGTGTGACTGTATATGTGAGTAACTTGTGTATGTGAACAAAAGAGCCACATTAAGTTTAGTGTTGGGGTCAGGCTTGTATATATATATTTGTATAGGTTTGCATATATATATATATATATATATATATATATATACTGCTCAAAAAAATAAAGGGAACACTTGGAGTTACATTGTGCTGTTTATATATATATATATATATATTAGATATATTATATATATATATATATATATCTTACATAACATAAAATGCATAGAATAACATAACAAAACATAACATAACATAACTAAATATAACATAACATAACGTAAAATAGAATACATTTATTATTATTATTAGAAGTAGTAGTAGTAGTAGTAGTATTAATGATGATATTAATATAGCTTTATAATAATAATATTGTTGTTGTTATTAGTATTATTAGTACCATAATTAAAAAGGAAACTAATATTAACTATTTATAATGTCTCATAAAATGTTTGCAACCTTCAGGTGTTATAATGTGAACACAATGACCAATTTGATGTTGAAACTTTTTGAAGATGTATCTGTTCACATGTTTATTCCTTTTTTACAATTTACTGTGTGTGTGTGTGTGTGTGTGTGTGTGTGTGTGTGTGTGTGTGTGTGTGTGTGTGTGTGTGTGTGTGTGATATTTTTTATATACCAGTGGTACCATGCTGCTTGGAACAAACAAAGGCGACTTAGTGATTCACTGCCTGAAATAAAGATCTGAGAACCAATACAAGCCTTCATGGATGCCTTTACCATCAAGTCAGATTTCATTTTTCCATAGCACTTTTTACAACAGAGCATTGTCTCAAAACAGCTTTATAACTAAAGTGAGTTAAAGTTTGTCCAAACTGAGCAAACCTACGGTGACAGTGGCAAGGAAATGGGAGAACCATGACTCAAGAAGGGACCCAACTTCCTTGAGCAGCATAAGAATTAAACTAACTTACCTAACTAATAAGTTTATATTAAGCTTAACTACACAAGCTATATAAAAAAAACTAAAAAAAGGGAACAAATTTAAAGAAAGTATAATAATAATATATATATATATATATATATATATGTATGTATGTATGTATGTATGTATGTATAGACTATAATACATTGAAGAGAATAAAATATTTGAACAGTATAAATAAAACAGAAAATATAAAACTGCTGAATACACTGCCTGGCCAAAAAAAAGGTCACACGCTCTAATATTTCATCGGGCCGCCTTTAGCTTTGATTACAGCACGCATTCGCTGTGGCATCGTTTCCACAAACTTCTGCAATGTCACAACATTTATATTTATCTGTCCAGAGTTGCATTCATTTTTCCCCAAGATCTTATATTGATGATATTGGACCACTGCACAAAGTCTTCTCCAGCACATCCCAAAGATTCTCAATGGGGTTCAGGTCTGGACTCTGTGGTGGCCAATCCATGTGTGAAAATGATCTCTCATGCTCCCTGAACCACTCTTTCACAATCTGACCCTTCTGAAACAGATGAACATCTTTTCCACGACCACAGGATGTGTCTTTCGACATGGTTGTTTAACAAATGAGCATCAGTTAGGGTTAAAGAACTTGTTGCCAGCTGAAACATAATCACCAATGCAGTACTTATCCCATGGGAGGCTCTTTTTTTTAAAATGATTTAACTATTTGTGTAGTTTTTGGCCAGGCAGTGTATAAGACAATAGCACATATAATAAATAAAATAATACATTTAATAAAATATGGAATATGCGTGAGTCTCGCCATTATTTAGTCCAGTAGACATAGTCACTGTAGGTTCTCGTGTCCTCAGCAGGTAGGTTTTGGTGGCATGGCATGCTCTGTCTTCACCACACTGGGGCATCCTAATATGGACCGGCCCATTGATAGCACTGTGCTACCATTCCAGGCACGCCCCTGAGTTATCTGCCTGAAGTGGATTGATTGGTAAGAAGTCTGCTGCCTGTGGTTTGAGCAACAATTCATCAGAACATTCTGGAATCAGAAAAAAGATGGGTTTAAAGGCTCATATCTGTATATTTCTTTTTTGATGAATGTGACGAACAATTTGCCCATATCAAATCATCTTGGATTACCTGCCCATGGCTTTCTGGTAAACCCACCATCAACATACATGTCCCATAATTTGTAATGTCCTTACTGTTTAAATACATTTACATTTTGAGTGTATAATCCACCAAACCCCAGCCTCCTTTACTGGAATTCTTTGCTGAGGTAGATGTGTTACTGGTAGATTTGCGTATTACTGCAGGCACAGTTCATGCAAATGTTACTTGCTTTTGCATTTAAGCTTTGCAACAGCCCTGAAATGGAGCAGAAATCTAATTAACAGTTAGACTTTCACATCACATTTCTCTGCGCACTTGACATCATACGGGAGCGACAGCTCGCTGCAGGGACGTGTGAAAAGCCACGCATGCGCAGCAGTGCAAGCCGACGCAGCCTCCGCTGAATCCGGCATCGCCACGGTAACCGGTTCCTCCGTTCAGCCGCACTGGTTTTCGCTTTTATATCCCAGAAACGTATCCGAGGAAAACTGCAGACCTCAGTGATCCACATAAAATCGGTAAGCAAATTTTATATGGTCTCTCTGAGGCTTAATATAGGCCAGATGCTGTGTTATTCGTATGTCATGTCGGCATATCTGGTTACTACGGTAACTGCTGCCGTTTATGAGGCTTTGAGGGTAATCTTTCGAAAACGCGCCATTTACTTCACTTGTTTTGTAAATATGTTAATTTCCCTCAAATGCCATGTCATGGGGGATATACTTAAAAGCAAAAAACCTACATTAAACCTATGTAGTGACCACTGCCCTTTTTTCAAGCACAGAGGCTGTATTGGCTTTGGATGCGCCCTAAATAAGTAAAGGTGGCGTACTAGGTTTTTTTAAGGTTCTATGCGTTTTGCACGTAGCCTTTTTCGTGTTGTTGTTTTATGTAATGCTGTGTTATTTGGTTTAAGGGTTATTATTGCCTAGAATAGAAGTGCGTATAGTGAGTGATACTGCTAGCTCTGTTACTCAATATTAATGTAAAAATACCGGTGGTCCACATTTATTATAGGATAAAAAGTAGCTATGGTGTATCCTAGCATTTAGTACCGAGATGTCTAACTGTAGGTCTCGGTTCAGTAAACACAGGCGAAAGGCTTCGTTACTGTATAGCCAAACGGCAGATTTGAGATTTGATCCAAAGGAGTCGATTCATCTATTTCGCGTGTTAAGAATGATGAGTCTACTTAACCTATATGGAGTCGGTTCCACACAGCGTCCGTCTCAAACGTTAGCATACAGACGTTGGAGATATTTTTGTCTGAATATGTATTCCCTCCCTTTTACCGTCCATTGTTATTTAGGCACATATTGGAACAGAAAAGCTTTACTGCGGTCATACACGTTAACACAGTGTTGAATGAATAACCCCATAGCCTAAATTAACAGGGTTCAGTGAATTATTTGGATGTTGCTGATTACAACCTAAAGTCAGTTGTTAATGCAACCTTCATGTTCTTGCTCTGTCTTTGGGACTGTGGTAGCCTAGAGGGTAAGGTACTGGACTATGGACCAGAAGGTCCAGGGTTCAAATTCCACCTCTTGAGCAAGACCCTTAACCCACAATTGCTTGGATTGTAAGACTGTATCAATGTAAGTCGCCCTAGATAAGGGCGTCTGCTAAATGCTGTTAATGTAACTGTAATGTTTTGTAACACTTAGGTGAAAATACAGAACAGTGGAAACTCAGAATTAGAAGTTAATTGGTTCGGGAAGCCCCTCAAATTTGCATTTGTTCAAAGTAGGAATCCAATTCATTTCAGACACACCCTGATGCTGGGTCATACACCTACAGGTTTTACCGAGGTTTGAAGTTGGAATTTTTGTTCGAATTTGAGGGCAAAAAACATTCGAACTGACTATTTTTAATAACTACATTTAAACAAACAATAGCAAAATGGCACCTTTGTATTTAAGGAAATAGCTGCTATAACATTTAGCAACATCAAAAATTATATAAATGAAAGTTAGGAATAAGGAAAGGTTTAGGCGTTATACTTTATAACTATAAATAAAAGTGGAATTTGTAACTTAAATAATTGTATTTCAACAAACTTAAGGTCCTTTTAGTAATGCTCTTAAATCATTGGGATACTGTTGTGCCCTGAATTTTGCAGTTAAGGCTAGAGATGCACCGATTCCAATTTTCGATTTTTTAAACATATAATCAGCTGATTCTGATTTTCTTTCTGCCTAAGAACCATAAATGACAGCATACAGAAACATTTTTGTTTGGCTTTTCTTTTAATGGAAACCTTATTGTTAAAGAAAGATAGCCGGGGTTTTGCTGGATTGTACCTGGCTCTGTGCTCTTGCTAGCTTTAGCTTTAACCTCTTTGCCTTTGTTAGCTTTGTCAAATTGCGGATATTCAGCGGGGTGATGCTGTTTTTAGTGTCTTATTAAATATCTTGTTCCGAATGTTTTCTAAGATGTTCCACCACGGCTTACATTCACCATGCACAGCAAACAGCACTCATTGTGAAGTAGCCTACTTCAATACAGAACAGTGGAAACTCAGAATTAGAAGTTAATTGGTTCGGGACACGCTGTGTCCAAAATAGATTCCACTCCCTCATTAGTATCCCCACTCCCTCTTGGTATTGTGCTGTATAAGTCTAAGGAGAGACAATAACTTAGATAAGCCATGGTTGATCACGTTCACTTTAAGATCTTCAAATTCAGCGCATATACATTTTACATTTATGTCATTTAGCAGACACTCTTATCCAGAGTGACTTACAATTGATACAGTCTTACAATCCAATCTATTGTGGGTTAAGGGTCTTGCTTGGCTTGGCTGAGGTGGGATTTGAACCCTGGACCTTCTGGTCCATAGTCCTGCACCTTAACCACTACCAACTTAACCACATTGTGAAAATCATAGAGCCTGAGCTTGCATTGTGAAGGATTGGTTATGGAGTCTGGTGGACTGTCACGCTGTGACCTCAAAGATAGGACACCCAACACAACTAGTTCTCTGTGAGTGTGGGCTTGTGTGTTTATTTGGTCATTGTACAAACACAATACTGTACCTATCAAAGCTATATGGTGTACTGTTTTCTTCCAGTATTGAATAAATAGACAATATACTTTACACACTTGTCTTGTTGTCACATCATGCCATGCTGGGGCATCCCGACTGTCCTGCGATCATGGTCGCTGTTCACGAGCGGCAGAGCTGCAGATCCAACGGGTATAATTCACCTGTGTGGTAAAACATGAGCCTCATCAAAGTGCCCATTACAAAGAATGCCACACCGGCCAAAGTCGCTCAGCACTGAGTTGGCACAGCTCACGCCAATGCCGCACATTCACTCACCTCTTCTGCTGCTCTCTCGCTGACTCATCTGGCTGCACACGGGTTCATCTCACTGCATAACAACAAATAAACGACAGTTTCTTATTGCGTAAATGTGTTTGTGTGAGAGAGAGAGAGAGAGAAAGAGAGAGAGAGCAAGAGATCCTAACCTTAAATATTATCTTAGATCTTAAAAGTATATTAAATAAATGAAATAAATCACTATATGTTAAAAACTGCAGTCTATTTACATTTACATTTACAGCATTTAGCAGACGCCCTTATCCAGAGCGACTTACAATTGGTACAGTCTTACAATCCAAGCAATTGTGGGTTAAGGGTCTTGCTCAAGGACCCAACAGTGGCAGCTTGGCAGAGGTGGGATTTGAACCCTGGACCTTCTTGTCCATTGTCCAGTACCTTACCCGCTAGGCTACCACAGTCCCTATTTCTTATTTAGTCTATACCAGTACACTGCAGTATCCCATATAACATTGCTAAGTGTGGTATATGATGTGTTGTTCAGATAACGTCCAGATCGCATAATGTGCAATTTCACAAAACGTATTGTGGATTTTACAGATATGTAGACATGTATTAATATGCTATAAAGATCCATAGATTAACTGCACTCTACATTATTCGTAAATGTAGTACACAAAAACATGTTATCAAACGAAGTGTGTTTCAGCCAGAAGTGTTTTTGAAGCTGTAAGAAGCAAACCCTCGAATATTTAAAATTGGTACATGTTTTAAAAAACAACTAAGGCTCTAGTGGTGAGGTTGTACATTGTGTACATATAAATGAAAAAGCTGAACAGATGTTCCAGCTGTTTCCTTCTTATTTTCCATTAGTAATTAGCCCACAGTAAAACAGAGAGAGAGAGTAGGAGTAGACTGTAGTCTATTTGATGGCCTTTGCTCTCCCTTCATTAGCCAGTGCTTTTGGATCCATTTCAGTCTTTGTGTGAGAGCATGCTTGCATGTGTGGAGGGGTTTGTGTGTATTTCGATGAATACACAGTCATAGTGACTCACAATGACGTGCCTAGAGGTTCGTGGAAAAACAACATGTATATAAAAAGATTCGTTCCGGAATTGCTTCTTATTACCGTATTTTTCGGACCATAAAGCGCACCGGGTTATAAGACGCATTAAATGAAACAAAACTCTTAAGTTCCGTCGGAAGCTCACAAAGGTCTTTACCTGGCCCAGGGCGTCTTCTT
Source organism: Ancistrus triradiatus (assembly GCA_025084515.1). Lineage (NCBI taxonomy): Eukaryota > Metazoa > Chordata > Actinopteri > Siluriformes > Loricariidae > Ancistrus > Ancistrus triradiatus. The sequence goes on from JAJAGP010000523.1 coordinate 349,062, forward strand.
GCTTCCTCCACTTCCGTATCATTGATTCGTTAATGTTGAATTCTCTCACAGCTGCTCTATGTCCATGTTGTACTGCGTGACTGATAGCGTTGTGTTTGAAATCCGCTTCGAAAATAAATGAATGAATGCACGTACCCTAATGCTGAAGCACATACCGTATTACTCCGCGATGCTGCGCACTACGGTGGCCGTAAGCTTCGTAAACTTACCAAGGCCGTGCTAAAACATTTTGACAGATTTATGAGGGCCGTGTACCATCTACAATCGGTTCTAGGTCAGAAAGCACAACCAGAATTAATTCATACATTAGATGCACCGCATTTTAAGGCGCACTGTCGATTTTTGAGACAGTTAAAGGATTTTAAGTGCGCCTTATGGTCCGAAAAATACGGTAAGCCTTTTATTCTTTCATTTTTTTATCTAAACCCTGATTAAGTTTCAAGAGCCTTATTCCTAGTGCAGTAAAAAGTAATATGTTAAACAGCATGTAATTATGTTTGTCCAATTAATACAACAACAGGTAAGTATGTGACCTCGTTAAACGTGAATAATGCATCAGTTATATATTATATCACAATATAAATATGAATAAAACTGACCCTATCGTGCTTGTTATCTGAATACTAAGTTTAACAGTTTTTATTTTTAAAGAAGCACCAAAAGAGAAAGGCTTTTTTGACCAAAAAAGATTAACGTCAGGGTGGGCCAGAGAGCAGAAACAAGCACATACAGCAAACAAGCAGAGCTTAGGGAAGAAAACTTGATGTATGAGGTTTGAATAGTATCTTTCATGACGAGTGAGAGCACAGAAAGGCATTTGTGAGAGCAATTTCTCAGCTACTACAGATTTGATTGAGAGTCATCAATCGTATGCTTGATTTAAAGTCTGAAAAACCAGTTTTAGTCCCAAACAGGATGAAGGCATCAGTCTCGAATGTTTACTGGCAGTGCAGGGATAATTTCATGGTCTCCAGAGACATCAGACAAGTAGTCTGTAAACATTGTTCATATAAGATATCAATAATATGTGTATAATAATATATTTGTGACACCTAAAAACCAACAAAGTTCTCTGTTGGGCAGTCCCTTGTCAAATTCCATTCTTTGTTGCATCACAGAAGGTCCACATATATTAATTAAAATCTCAAATTTGATGGCATATTGTTTTTAACAAACAAATATGTGTAACTGTTGGATAAATCTTGGGTGTACTATATCTTGCATAAACATACCCTTAAAGAAATTGAATAATACTTTCTAGATGTTTATCTTCCTGTAACAGCAGGAAGTAGGAACATCGTGCTCTATTTCATATTCATTTCATTTAAAAACTGCCGCCTAGTGGGATGAAAACATGCCTGTTCAGGAAAACATAGACATCATATGTACAGTGGAGGCAAATTGTTTGAGGCCATTAGTGAAAATGCTTCTGTTTTGTATTTTTCTCAAATTTCACACAGTGTTTTTCACTTCAAATAACAAAAATAGGAACAACAATTTGAGTGAAAAGATATTTGATGAAAATAAGAATTCCTTGGTGTGCTCCCCCTTTTGCTTTAATGACAGCCTGTACTCCAAATGTTTATGCTTTGGAAAATCCTGTGATCCGTGTTATCCCAGCATGAGTTCACAATATGCCAAAGAGCTGAATGTTGGCTCTGTTTTCAAGTGCCCCCATAACTGTTCGAAGGGGTTTAGGTCAGGTGATTGTGGAGGAACAACCATGATATTCAGCACTCATTGATCTTTGTTGGTCTTCAAGTAGTAGGCTAGTTGTTGCAAAGCTTTGAGGTGTGTTATGGGTCATTATCCTGCTGCAGTATGAAGATCCAAGTTTCCACAAAGATCCAAACAAGCATTTTCTCTAGTGTTCTCAGACTTTTGGCCCTAACTGTACTGTATATATGCTTTGGCATATGCATGATACAGGTGTACAATAAGTGTGGTACTGAAAGTAAAAATGCCATTAATGTATCCATAGAAAATTACAGTTTTAGAGTTTTGATGAAACCTGACAAAGCTGACTTACCGTGAGATAAGAGTTTATTTATGATTGCGATATGGTTCTGAAAATGCCATAATTTAAAGTTTATGTAAAGAAATTGCCTTTAAGCCCCAGTGAAGTTGCAGATTACCAGTAATCCCCAAGAGAAATGCATAAATTCTTTATAAACCACATGGGCAATTTTTAGAAGCAGAATTTTGATCTCAATAATATCTTTTTTTACATCCTTACATGTTTTGTCCATACTTATCCAAGTGATCCATATTCATTAAATGCATGGGAGCTCTGATCAATTGTAGGCTCAGCTCTGGGCAAAGATGATTAGGTAGCTCCATCCCTAGTGTATGTGAGGTCTTTGTCAAACTATGTTGTTGGTTGTGTATATCTTTTTCTTATTATCACTCTCAATTATTATGTTATGGTTGTTTGAGTTTGGGTGATGTTGTGGTTAATAGTGTAGGCCATGAGCTGTAAAAAGAATAGATAGTTCTTATCTAAAACTAGGCAGTATATCTGGGTAATTCTCACAAAATGCAGATTTAAAGGATATCCAACATAATTTCAAAAGGCATTAAAAAAAAAATATATATATATATGTATAGGCCAAAAACATATTTTTATTCAGATATTTGATGTCATTTCATGTTGTGGTAATGATACATTTTTGTGGACTTAAAGTGGAAAAAAATATATATATATATTTTCCACTTTAAGTCCACAAAAATGTATCATTACCACAACATGAAATGACATCAAATATCTGAATAAAACTATGTTTTTGGCAATTTTGAAAGTAGATTATGAACACTGAGGTACAGAGCCACATAAAACTCATCAGACATTACTTTTTAACATTTAATACTTTTTTTTATTTAAAAAAAATCATTTATTTAAATGAAGGCATTTCCTTCATTTCTCTCCTTACAGCAACATACTTGATGAAAACTTGTTTGTTTGGTTTTTTTAGGATATTTAACTGAAATGTCATGAAACTGACATCATGAAACTGACAATTACAAACTGATAATTCATTAATTTCTAAATTAACACTGATTTAGGTACTTAGAATGACATTGTGGAAATGATGATGAATGTTTTGGAAATAAGCAGTTAAGTTAAGCAGTTCAATACATTCACAGTTGAGCAAGGGTTCCACATTATGACAAGAATATTTCATTTCGTAATATCTAAGAACATTTAAAATAGTGATGCACGATATATCGGCGGCCGATATATTATATGTCGATATATGGATTTTTTTCAGATATCGGCATCGGTCCGATATTAGAATTTTAGCCGATATTATAACCGATATTTCTAATATATTTACATATGAATATTTCTTTGATTTTTCTTCAAGACTTCAAGAAAAAAAACTACCTTTTTTAAAGGAAGGTTAAAAAATAAAATGGAATTTAACCATTTTTCCTTTGAGTGAACTGCACCTTGTGTTTACAGGTCTGATTTAACTGTTTTATTGTTAATTATTATTTTATTTTACTGCAAAAGGGATTTACTGTAATTGAACTGCAGAAAGGTTAAATTATCGAATTTGAACATCGGTATCGGCCACAATAATGAGCTAAAAATCGGTTATCGTATCGGCCCAAGAAATTCAATATTGGTGCATCCCTAATTTAAAATACAACCATTTGGTCGTAAAAGGAATAATTTCATGTAGGCCACAGCCCCGTCGTCAGTAAAACAACTCAAAGACAATGAATGATTGTATTCATCCAACAAATTTCAAAGATCCCTCAGAGACTCCATAGAATCAATATTATGTACAGGCACCAGTGAAATGAATATCCATCCCGCCTCATAAAATCAGCAGCATATGTCTGTCTGACCAGTCAAACTTTTTTAAGCTTTAGCAATTTATTTGTGACTTTTCTGTTTTTGCCTATATGTAAGGCAAAACACAGTTGTATACAGGTGAACAGGTGAGAGGAAGTGGTTCTGGAATTATATCCCTTATGTTGTTGCGATAGTACCAGACCATCTCTTCAGGAAACTGGATGTTCTAGACAAAGAATCAGTTTTCCCCTGCACAGCTAATGGTGTCCAATTCACATGTCCATCAGCAATCTGTTAAAAAGTATTAATGTTTCCTCTAATGCCCAGTTGGTTTGAAGAACACATTATAATACTCACAGTAAGAATTTCATTGCATTTTTAGTTATATAGATGAAAAGTAATATTAAAATGAAATTCATCTGTTTAACACATCAGGGAAAATCTTTTCATCACTCATCATCATCAACTTTTGGTAGGTTCATCACTGTCAGGGCTCTCCTCTCTTTCAGATAAGTTATAAATAAAAATAATAAAACTATTTTTAGGGCGAAGTTGCATTTTGCACACGCGTGTCCCTGTCTATGGCTTTGGGCTTAACCATACAAAATAACTGTCTATTCAAATCCAGGCCGTATACTCTAAAAGCAACATAACACTTGAGGTTGTGTGTTATTGTGAAAAACATCACGGCTGTGATTATCGATGGCACTTGCTTTCAGCTCATGCAAGCAAATCACAGCCATTGTCATTTGCAATAACACAGTCCTTCTCCTAATTCTATTGCTTAAGTGAAATTCAAAAGCAAATTTCTACAAAATTAAATTCATGAAAAGTCAGTAAATTATTAAAATACTCAAAATGTCTGTGAGCAATAAAATCTTAGTCATTAATCATTTAAAGCAATGAAATCAGTATAAGCTGTTGTACATTCTCTAATGAGCACTTCAGAGCCATTTTGGATATCAAAATTTTAGAAATCTAAACTACACCTCTTTGTACTGATACCCCATTGTAGAAGACAAAAAATGAACATTATAAAAATGATTGCAAAAGCATTTCTCAGACTTTTGCAGACTTTTATTCACTAAATAAACACATTACAAAGTAACCTGTAAATGAAAGGGAATAAATTAATGTTCTTATTAAATTCTACTAGTATATTCACCAGAATATACAGTAAAAACTAATAAAGTAAACATATATTTCACACTTTTGAAGTCTGTAGTAGTTATATTTAAGCCGATAATCCAGGTTTTCAAAAGTCACACACTCTAATATTTTACTGGGCCGCCTTTAGCTTTGGTTACAGCATGCATTCGTTTCCACAAGCTTCTGCAATGTCACAACATTTATTTCTATCCAGAGTTGCATTAATTTTTCCCAAGATCTTGTATTGATGATGGGAGATTTGGACCACTGACCAAAGTCTTCTCCAGCACATCCCAAAGATTCTCAATGGGGTTCAGGTCTGGACTCTGTGGTGGCCAATCCATGTGTGAAAATGATGTCTCATGCTCCCTGAACCACGCTTTCACAATTTGAGCCTGATGAATCCTGGAATTGTCATCTTGGAATATGCCCGTGCCATCAGGGAAGAAAAATCCAGTGATGGAATAACCTGGTGGTTCAGTATATTCAGGTAGTCAGCAAACCTTTGGGCACATAACGTTGCTGAACCTAGACCTGACCAACTGCAGCAACCCCTGATCATAGCCCCGCCCCCACAGGCTGGTACGGTAGGCACTAGGCATGATGGGTGCATCACTACAGCCGCCTCTCTTCTTACCCTGATGCGCCCATCACTCTGGAAGAGGATAAATCTGGACTCATCAGACCACATGACCTTCTTCCATTACTCCAAAGTCCAATCTTTATGCTCTCTAGCAAATGGAAGCCGGTTTTGCCGGTTAGCCTCACTGACAGGTGGTTTTCTTAAGGCTACACAGCTGTTAAGTCCCAATCCCTGGAGTTCTCTTTGCATTGTGAGTGTGGAAATGCTCTTACTTTCACTATTAAACATATCCCTGAGTTCTTCTGTTGTTTTTCTACGATTTGATTTCACCAAACGTTTAAGTGATCAGCAATCACGATAATTCAAGATTTTTTTCCGACCACATTCCTTCCACTTTTTAATAATGCATTGGACAGTTCTTAACCCGATTTGAGTAGTTTCAGCAATCTGAAAAAATGTTTTCTCTGTTTGATGCATGCCAATAATTTGACCTTTCTGAAACAGATTAACATCTTTTCCACAACATGGTTGTTTAACAAATGAGAAGCTGCTCACTGCAGCAGTTAGGGTTAAATAACTTGTTGCCAGATGAATCACTCATGCAGTAATTATCTGATGGGAGGCTCTTACCTATTTGCTTAGTTAAATCCAGGTGGTGACTTTTTTTTCGAACAGGCAGTGTATTATCCCATACTTAGTATAGAAATTTTTATTTAAAATATGCTGCACTTTCTCCAGTTAAACAGGACTAAGTACACTCCTTATAATGAAACTTGCAGTTGGTCAGTGTTCTTTAAGCACTGTCGATATCCTCAATATGCTCAGAAAAGGATATTGTCTATCACGATAACAAATTTGAACACAATACAATATAATATCGTCATATTGCCCACCCCTAGTTTTGATACGATATTTTGTTATATTTATTATAAAATGCTCTTTTAATTAAAAAGCCTATAGATTGCTTAAGAGATATCTTCATTTTAGAATTTTGTGCGTGTCCCCTCCAGACATGGTAAAATTGGGAAGTACTCTCGGCGAGAAGGTGGAGAGGCAGCCGTCTCTGGAGGATGGCTTCGATAATATCCCACTGATCACACCACTGGAGGTTAACCAGCTCCAAAAGCCCTTTCCAGACAAGGTAAGCAGTTGTGCTCTACAGCCAGACATTCTGTATCTGTATCCGTCGTACACCTGCATAGTGACGAGCTTCACAAGAACTTGGAAGTTTATTAGAAGTCTGTCATTGCATAGCCATCACATGCAATCATTGTGACTACACACGCTGTCTCAACAAATGTTTCATGAGGACTGATCCTCTAAACACACATACAGTCACCCAGATGGCTCAACCACTCATCCTACTCACACACAATCAAAGCAGGGTATTTGTGTTTCATGAGGCAAATTACTCATCTCTCAGTGACAATGATGGCCAAAACTGCATATCATTACAAGATCTGCTTGTTCTCGCCGTGTATGTGGTGTGTGGTTCAGTATGTGAGAGAGGAGGACTGTGTGTGCCAAACCCACTGGTTTCCTTTGTTATTTGTACTTCCTGTAGTTCATGTTCATAAAGATTATGGATAGTTCCCGGTTTGTTGTCGACGCCTGCACTGGATTTTAGTCATTCCCACATTTGTATATCGCATATGATAACAAGCATAAATCCAAAGCCAAGTTTGTAAGTATACAGTTAACTCCAGAAATTGTTGGCAACCTCAGTACATGTGGGTAAGAAAGACTATGAAATGCTTTTGAGGTCAATTAGCTTAATCTCACACTGAATATATGAGAACAATCCAATCTTTGATTGAATTAAACTAAATACTCAGAAAATCTTTATATATATATATCTTTATATATATATAAATAAATTTTTAACTTCGTGATATTCTACCTCGATTTTCAGCTCAAAATAATTTTTTTAAGGAAGGAAAAACATTTTAAATTTTGATTTAAAATTTGATTGTGGAAGGCATGTGTGGTGCCAAAAAGCTCTTATTTTATCTAATTTGGCCATAGGTCCTTGTTCCAATCAAAGTTTCAAGTAGTGTCTAGTCAGCTTTAGTTAGTTAATTTTGTGGTTAGAAGAAAAAACTCTCTTCTAAAAGAAGCCTATCTTTTAAAAATAGTAAATAGTTTTTTCAATAGCATGTTGCCAATAGGTGGTGCTTAATGATAGATTTAGAGAATTGGGCACTCCAACTGACTCCTTATTTTGGCCTGCTATAGTTTAAATTACTTCTAAGTTTATGTCACAACACTGTACAATATATGCCCAAAAGTATGTAGACATACCCATTCTAATTAGTTACTTCTTTTATTTCAGCCACACTGTTAACAAGTTCATAAGATGAAGCATACAGGCATGGTATCTCCATTGGCAAACGTTGGCATATCAGTGACCCTCAATATAGCACTTTTGTAGATTTCCACCTCCTCAACAGTTTGTGAAATTTCTGCCTAAGCCAAATAAAGAATAAGAGAAAAAAGAAATGGACTTGCAGTCCTGGTGCCCTGACCTTTGTCAGACACCTTTGAGATGAATTTGAATGTCAACTATGAGTCAGGGCTTATTGCCCAACACCAAAGCCCAATCTCACAGACATATTCCATAAATTTGGTGAAAACGCAAGGCTGTTGTTTCAGCAAAGGTGGAGGACAAACTCTACACTAATATCCATGGTTTGGAAGTATTTTTTATTGTCCATATACAGAAATTTGCCAGTCATTCTGAAGCTGACAGTATGTGTGGGAGAGAGATGTAACATAATGGTTATAGTGACACCTATGCACAGAATTGCCAGATCAACATGATTAAGGATGCATTCATTTTGCAGAGAAGCAATACAAGTGCTTTGCAAACAGCCTGTGTTGTCACATTCAGTAACCTTATTGGCTAACACTGTTCAATATTTGCTTCTCTTTTGCACTGAGTTGATAACTTCTGCATTTGTCAGCTCTCGTACCCTACCTTGTCCTGCTGCCACTGCCCCATGTCACTGTGTATAGAGACTACAGAATGAATAGGAATCAGGGCAAATGGCTTATACAGTGGTAAGTCGGTTTTCGTCAATAATTCGTTCCAGAAGGCTTGTTGAGAACCGAAAACGATGAGTACCGAGCAAATTTTTCCCAAAAGGAATCATGTAAATTGAATGAATCCCTTCCAGACCCCCAGATCCACACTGTATAAGGCATTATATGCATTAATGGAGTTGTATCGTACAGGTGCTCCCTGATTTACGATGGGAAATGTTCCGACAAATCCATCAGAAATTAAATGTATCATGAATCGAGGGGTTTAACGAGTGTTTGGTAGAGCAATCTATATTCTGTAATAACAGAGCTTATGATAAGTAATGATAAGTAACTTAATGCTGGCATAGCTGCTAATGCTACTGCAGCCTATGTTCTGGAGGCTGGAGTAATATTAAGTAGAGCATTCACCATAAAACCCGAGCTTGGTCTAATGAGAGCAGCCAAACGAAGAAGATACTAATACTGAGCCAATAATAGTAATGACAATTGCTCTCAAAACAGCTTTAGTTCTTTATGCTTGAATTCCACAAGGTGTCGGACTTTTTCAAGTGTATTTTCATGTTGCGAATCTCCCGTTCTACCACATTTTCTAACTGGGAAGGCCGCTGATCAACATTGAACTCATTTGCATGTTCATGAAACCACTTTGAGATGGTTTTTGCCTTGTATGGTGCATTATCATACCGGAAGTAGCCATTAGAAGATGAGTAAATTGCGGCCATGATGGAATCCACGTGGTCAGAAACAATTCTCAAATAGGCTGTGCTATTTGAGGGATTGACTGATTGGTATTAATGGGCCTAAAATGAGTCAAGAAGACTCCCCACAGAATTACACCACCTTTACCAGCCTGGACTATTGACACAAGGTTGATTGAGTCCATGGTTTCATGCTGTTGGAACAAAACTATGACAATATCATCTGTGTGCATCAGAAGAAATAGAGATTCATTAGACCAGGCTAAATTTTTCCAGTCTTCATCCGTTCATTTTTAGTGAGTCTGTCCTCATTGCAGTCTCAGCATTCTCTTCTTGGCTAACAGAAGTGGAACCTAATGTGGTCTATTGTAGCCCATCTGACTCAATATTCGAGGTGTTGTGCATTCTGAGATGCACCACAGTTGTACAGAGTGGTTGTTTGAGTTGCCATAGACTTTCTGTCAGTTCGAAACAAGGTGTTTCCGTCTCAGATCTGTCACTCATTAGGCTATGTGTTTTTTCTTTATTGCACCATTCTGAGCAAACCTTAAAGACTGTTGCTTGTGGAATCCCAGAAGATCAGAACTACAGAAACGCTCAAATCAGCCTGTCTGGCATCAACATTCATGACAAGGTCAAAATCACTGAGATTTCAAATTAGTTCCCCATTCTGATGATTGATGTGAGCAATATCAGAAGCTGCTGGCCCATATCTGCATGATTTTTTTTACATTGCACAACTGCCACATTACAGGCTGATTAGGTAATTGCATGAGATAATTACGTGAATAAGCAGGTATACAGTTGTTAAAGTGGATATAATACTGTGGTAGGACTGGGTGGATGTAGAAATGTTTCCATCTCCTCTGTTCAATTAAAGAAGGCTAATCACAATAACTGAGACCATTAGATCATTTATGAAGTTACGGCAATATAAGGAGGTAATCAAAGGACCTTCAAAATATGTATAACTGCTTTATTTTTGCATATATTGTTGTTATATATTAGGCATTGAGGCATTTTCATTTTCTCATTGCCATACTGAGTAAAATTTACTGCTTAAGCTATCTTGCATGTACAGTGGGGCAAAAAAGTATTTAGTCAGCCCCTGATTGTGCAAGTTCTCCTACTTAGAAAGATGTAATTTTCATCACAGGTACACTTCAACTATGAGAGACAAAATGAGAAGAAAAAACCCAGGAAATCACATTGGAGGATTTTTAAAGAATTTAATTTTAAATCAAGGTGGAAAATAAGTATTTATATACACCCACAAACAAGCAAGATTTCTGTCTCTCAACAACCTGTAACTTATTCTTTAAAAAGCTCTTCTGTCCTCCACTCGTTACCTGTATTAATGACACCTGTTTGAGCTCGTTATCTGTATAAAATACACCTGTCCACAGCTTCAAACAGTCAGACTCCAAACTCAACCATGGCCAAGACCAAAGAGCTGTCGAAGGACACCAGGAAGAAAATTGTAGACCTGCAGCAGGCTGGGAAAAGTGAATCTACAATAGGCAAGCAGGTTGGTGTGAATAAATCAATTATGAAAGCAATTGTAAGAAAATGGAAGACATACAAGACCATTGATAATCTCCCTCGATCTGGGGCTCCACGCAAGATCTCATTCCGTGGGGTCAAAATGATCATGAGGACGGTGAGCAAAAACTACACAGAGGGACCTGATGAATGACCTGCAGAAAGCTGGGACCAAAGTAACAAGGCTACCATCAGTAACACACTACGCCGAGAGGGACTCAGACCCTGCAGTGACAGGCGTGCCCCCCTGCTTAAGCCAGTACATATCCAGGCCCGTCTGAAGTTTGCCAGAGAGCATATGGATGATCCAGAAGAGGATTGGGAGAACGTCATGCGGTCAGATGAAACCAAAATAGAACTTTTTGGTAAAAACTCAACTCGTCGTGTTTGCCTACTGTGAAGCATGGGGGTGGAAACATCATGCTTTGGGGCTGTTTTTCTGCAAAGGGGACAGGACGACTAATCCGTGTTAAGGGAAGAATGAACGGGGCCATGTATCGTGAGATTTTAAGCCAAAACCTCCTTCCATCAGTGAGAGCACTGAAGATGGAACGTGGCTGGGTCTTTCAGCATGACAATGATCCCAAACACACCGCTCGGGCAACGAAGGAGTGGCTCCATAAAAAGCATTTCAAGGTCCTGGAGTGGCCTAGCCTAAAATGTGATTTCCTGGATTTTTTTTCTCATTTTGTCTCTCATATTTGAAGTGTACCTATGATGAAAATTACAGAATTACAGAAATTACAGACTCTCATCTTTTTAAGTAGGAGAACTTGCACAACTTTGCCCCACTGTATTCTTGAAAAAGCATCACGCTTTGATGACTTTTGCAAACACAGACATGGAAACAATGTCTATGCACCATTTTCCGTAGTCTATACATTAATGTTTTTTTTTGTTTTTCTATTAATTTCTATAGGCAATTGTGAAAACAACAGCTGAGTATCAACTACAGAAGAAGCAAAAGAAGAAGTTTTATCTGCCAAGCATTAAGAAGCTGAACATCAACCTTTATGATGAAATGTCAGAGAAGGTCAAGGTAAATTCCTCTGTGTTATTACTACACAACACTAACCATTTAAATACTTCATGAAATGAGACAAAAATATTATACTTGGTGATTTATTTATTGAGGAGAATGATCCAATATTACATATTAGGGAGTGGCAAAAGTATGTGAACCTTTGCTTTCAGTATCTCCAGCAGTAACTGCAACTAAACGTTTCCTGTAACCCTTGATCAGTCCTGCACACCGGCTTGGAGGAATTTTAGCCCATTCCTCCGTACAGAACAGCTTCAGCTCTGGGATGTTGGTGGGTTTCCTCACATTAACTGCTCTCTTCAGGTCCTTCCACAACATTTTGAATGGATTAAGGTCAGGACTTTGACTTGGCCATTCCAAAACATTAACTTTATTTTTCTTTAACCATTCTTTGGTAGAATGGCTTGTGTGCTTAGGGGAGTTGTCTTGCTGCATGACCCACCTTCTCTTGAGATTCAGTTCATGGACAGATGTCCTGACATTTTCCTTTAGAATTCTCTGATATAATTCAGAATTCATTGTTCCATCAATGATGGCAAGCCGTCCTGGTCCAGATGCAGCAAAACAGGCCAAACCATGATACTACCACCACCATGTTTCACAGATGGGATAAGGTTCTTATGCTGGAATGCAGTGTTTTCCTTTCTCCAAACATAATGCGCTTTTTTTTTTTTTTTACCAAAAAGTTCTATTTTGGTCTCATCCGAAACATTCAGTAGCCTTCTGACTTGTCCACTTGATCTTTAGCAAACTGCAGACGAGCAGCAATGTTCTTTTTGGAGAGATTGGAGAGTGTTTCTTCTGTGAGGGGTGGACCTCCCAAACTATTACACGCCTTGCTCTTGGAGTGATCTTTGTGGTTGACCACACTCCTGGGGAGGGTAAACAATGGTCTTGAATTTCCTCCATTTTCCACAATCTGTCTGGAATGTGGATTGGTGGAGCCAAACCTTTAGAGAGGTTTTGTAACCTTTTCCAGCCTCATGCGCTCAACACTCCTTTTTCTGAGCCCTCAGAAATCTCTGTTAGTGCCATGATTACACCTCCCGTGTTGATTGTGAAGAGCAGACTTTGATAGATTCCCTGTTCTTTAAATAAACAGGGTGCCCACTCACACCTGATTGCATCCCCTTGATTTGAAAAACACCTGACTCTAATTTCACTTAAATTAAAGCTAATCCTAGAGGTTCACATACTTTTGCCACTCACTAATATGTAATATTGGATCATAAATAAATAAAGTATAATATGTTTGTCTCATTTGTTTAACTGGGTTCTCTTTATCTACTTTTAGGACTTGTGTGAAAATCTGATGATGTTTTAGGTCATATTTATAAAGAAATATAGAAAATTCTAAAGGGTTCACAAACTTTCAAACACCACTGTATATGGATAGGTTATTCCTATGTAGAATTGTACATATAAAATGAATAATATGTCTAATGCTTCACAATTGTTTTGGGGTTTATTCATCTTTTGTAAATATTGGGTTTATGGGATTATAATCTGACCCGTAACTTTTGTTTGTGTCTGTGTGTGTCAGTTTACAGGACTAATTCTGATCACCTTGGCTTTCCTGGCATGTCTGCTGCTGCTGGTTATGTATAAAGCTCTGTGGTATGACCAGCTTAGCTGCCCCGAGGGGTTTGTCCTCAAGGTAACTTACTCAATTTTTAAACTACAGCAATTTTTCAAGTCAAACACATCCTCCTTATAACAAGTATTAAAATACTCCTGCTCACTCCTAGCTTGCATCTTTTGGCTTTCAAATTTAGGTTATGTAAATGTACACACATTTGTTAACACAACACACCTATTAAAGCAGTACAGCATATTTCCATGAAAAATCAGACTGTCTCAGTATTCCCTAAAAAATAACCTAATACAGTAAGGGTACAGTGAGTTTGCCATCTCAAAAATAATAGCTTGCACCTACCATCCATGTATCTGAAACCCACTCAGATGTAAACTCAGCTTCTATTACACCAGTGCAGCCCACCTCGATTTGTTTCTCAACGGAGTGAGTCATGACCACACAGACTTCCTTTCTGCTCTGTTTATTCTGTAAGAGAATTTATAGTACACAAATTCTGCATTTTGTGAGAAGACTAACAGCAGACTTCACAATATTCCATCTCAGAGTTTCAACTGAGGCATTATCGTGCACATATTACAGGACACATGACTGTACAGGTTTGTAAAAATTTTCAAAAGTTCAAAGTTTGCAGACTAAAAGTATTTTTCCTTTAATATAAAATCACACTTATTAGTGTTATATTTATTAGTGTTATTTTAACATTCGGTATAACGTAATATATAGAGTGGCATCTCGGTTCTCGTCATTAATTCGTTCCAGAAGGCTTGTTGAAAGTTTGTGAACCCTTTAGAATTGTCTATATTTCTGCATAAATGTGACCTAAAACATCATCAGATTTTCACACAAGTCCTAAAAGTAGATAAAGAGAACCCAGTTAAACAAATGAAACAAAAATATTATACTTGCTCATTTATTATGAGGAAAAATGGATCCAATATTTCCATCTTAGTGAGGGTTAAAAAGATGTGAACCCTGTGCTTTCAGTATCTGGTGTGACCCCCCTGTGCCGCAATAACTGCAGCTAACTTTCCTGTAAATGTGATCAGTCCTGCCCACCACCGGCTTGGAGAACTTTTAGCCCATTCCTCTGTACAGAACAGCTCAACTTGGGATGGTGGTGGGTTTCCTCACATTTAGCTGCTCGCTCGGTCCTTCCACAACATTTCGATGATTAAGGTCAGACTTTGAACTGGCCATTCCAAAAACATGAACTTTATTTTCTTTAACCATTTCTTGGTAGAACAGCTTCTGTGCTCCTTAGAGTTGTTTGTCTTGCCTGCATGACCCACCTTCCTTGAGAAATTCATTCATGGAAAGGACTGTCAGGCCATTCCTTAGAATTCTCTGATATCATTCAGAATTATTGTTCCATCAATGATGGCAAGCCATTCCTGAGTCCAGGTGCAGCAAAAAAGGCCCCAACCATGATACTACCACCACATGTTCTCACAGATGGGATAAGGTTCTTTGCTGGAAGCATTCATTTTCCTTTTCCAAAGAAAATGCTTTTCTTTTAAACCAAAAACTTCTATTTGGTCTCATCTGTCCACAAAAACTTCTTCCAATAGCCTTTCTGGCTTGTCCACGTGATCTTTAGCCAAAAATGCAGATAGGAGCAGCAATGTCTTTTTGGAGAGCAAGTGGGCTTTCTACTTGCAAACCCTGCCAGGCACACCATTGTTGTTCAGTGTTCTTCTGATGGGTGGACTCATGAACATTAACATGAAGCCAATGTGAGAGAGAGCCATCAGTTGCTTAGAAGGTTACCTGGGGTCCTTTGTGAACCTCGCCAACTATTACCCAGGCCTTGCTCTTGGAGTGATCTTGTTGGTCGACCCACTCCTGGGGAGGGTAACAATGGTCTGGAATTTCCTCCATTTGTACCACCATCTGTACACTGTGGATTGGTGGAGTCCAAACTCTTTAGAGATGGTTTTGTAACCTTTTCCAGCCTAATGAGCATCATAACTCTTTTTTTGAGGTCCTCAGAAATCTCTTCGTGCCATGATACACTTCTACAAACACATTGTGAAGAGCAGACTTTGATAGATCCCTGTTCTTTAAATAAAACAGGGTGCCCACTCACACCTGATTGTCATCCCATTGATTGAAAACACCTGACTCTAATTTCAACTTCAAATTAACTGCTAATCCTAGAGGTTCACATACTTTTGCCATTTACTAATATGTAATATTGGATCATTTTCCTCCATAAATAAATGACCAAGTATAATATTTTTGTCTCATTTTTTTAACTGGGTTCTCTGTATCTACTTTTAGGACTTGTGTGAAAATCTGATGATGTTTTAGGTCATATTTATGCAGAAATATAGAAAATTCTAAAGGATTCACAAACGTTCAAGCACCACTGTATCTATGGTTGATTGGCAAGCATAGGGTTACAGCTGTGCCCTTCTAAATTCTGTATGTGCCCCTGTACAACAGGTAGTCTAGAAACGTCCCTGGAATTAACATTACGTGAAAGTAAACTATATGACAGCTTGTACTCAATTATCCTTCACTATTCCCACTGCCAGATGATATGTTGAGTAAAACTAATACAGATTTGTGAATAGAGTTCCCATTTAGGCCGCTGTTACTCTTATCAGAACCATTACTTTCTGAAAGATTGTCAGCTTGTCAAGCACTCCTTATTTTTACGACATCATTTCAGCTCATCACTTTTACAACAATTCCTCCATCTCTCCACCCTGTTCATCTTCGAGCAATGGCTTAGCACTGAAGCATGACTAATGCTGACACTGAAGGCACAGTATTAGCCCAGCACTATCTCAGAGCTGTGATTAACTGAACTAGCCACGCAACATCGGGCTTTTTGCTTCGTGAGAGTATGAGAATGTATTTAATTAGTTTTAGCTGACTAAACTGCAATTTAAGACCCACAGGAGCCTCCGCCTCTGCCCCTTTGATGTCAGCACCGCAGCTGTCATTTGCAAACTACACTAAAGTAGCGCCGTTGAGTTGAAAACAAGTCAAATTGGCTCTCATTAAGATGGAATGAGGTCTGTCAAGGAAGAGGCTTGTTGACCAATCTAGATTAATTGCTTTCTGTTAAGAGGAATGCCCAGGATTCACTGGTTCAATTAGCTTTGCTTCAGGGCATCAGTCTGTGATAGTTCTTGACTTGTTATTTCAAATCGGGTATTGAAGCAAGGGTTTTTACAAATTTGATACAGCTTGTTAACCGGGATTGTCCTAAATTTGTGCCTACAACTGGATTAGAGCTTAGTGCAATTTGTATTTTTCTACAAACATAATATAAGGGGTTGATTTTCACAATAACAAATCATGTTCTCAAAGTCAGTTTTCCATGACATATTACAATAAAGCAGTGAAACCTGTGAGATCCATTAAATACATATTACAGTCGGCCCTCTGTATTTTTATGGGGCTTAGTTCCAGGACTCATACCAAAATCCACAAACAAGTTCTATGTACAGTGGTAACTCAGTCTCGTCAGTAATTCATTCCAGAAGGCTTGTCGAGAACCGAGAATGACAAGAACCAAGCAAATTTTTTCCATAAGGAATAATGTAAATTGAATTAATCCGTTCCAGACCCCCAGAAAATCCACACATTGTACATTTGCTCCATGATTTACAAAGGGGATATGTTCCAACAAATCAATAAGAAGTGTTGGGTAGAGTGGTCTACACTGTATCATAGCGGAGTATGATAAGTAATGATACGCAAGTTAATGTTTAAAATACTTGTGTTTACAGCTTGTGTTTCCTTTCAGTTTCCTTTCGGTTGGCTCTTATAACTAAGCTTTTTAGGACCCATGGAGACTTATTTGCACTACGAATACAGTACTGTAGATGCAGAAATAAAGAAAACACCATAAACATAGCAGAGATCTTCACCAAGCAAGAGCTATCGTGAGAGCCTGAATCACTGTGTACTGAATTGTTGAATCATTAATCGTGAATTGAGTCTCGGCTGAAACGAGTCGAACGACTCGACTCATACAAGTTTAAGCAAGTGCACCGAGTCCGGGCAAGCGACGAGAACCGAGACACATTTTTCTAGTCAAGAACCAAGGTACCACTGTAATGTATAATACAGCGTTGTATTTGCATATAACCTACGCAGATCCTCCTGTACACTTAATCATTTACTCTTCATTTACCAGAGGCCCTTATCCAGAATGACTGATATACTTTTACAATCCAAGCAATTGTGGGTTAAAGGCCTTTCTCAAGGACCCAACAGTGGCAGCTTGGCAGAAGTGGGATAAATTGCTGTACTATATTGTTTAGTGATAATGACAAGAGAAAAGTCTGTACATGAGAACAAATGAGACTTGAGGTAAACCGTGCTGAAATTTCACGTAATTAGAGAGCTGAGGATCTGTAATTGTTTGGGATTCTGTAATTCATGGATTCAGAGTAGCGCTTGGTACAAGGCAAATTCAAACTTTACAGTTAGTTGATACCATGGGTACAGAGGACCGACTGTACTGTGGCCTTTGACAGAAAATTCTATTCATACTGTAAATTTAGCATGACTACAATATTACTGGATTCATAGATTCATAGTCTCATTGTGAAATTGTGGATTCATTAGTTTCCACTCCACCGAATGGGTGCCATTTCCGTCCCCAATACATTACACATATATATAATTATTATAATTAACTGTAAGAAACATTTTGTTATTAGGCAAGGTATCCTGCATCAGTGATGCAATTGCATATTTAAGGTATATAATTTAAAACATTACTAAAAACTACCTAGAACACTTAAAAAATAGCATTTGTTAAATGTCCCAGGCCTCTAATATTACACTTTGCAATGAAATATAACAAATAAAATTCTTACATCTTTTTTTTGAATTGTTGTGTCATTCCACGTTCCGTATATTCCTTAAATATTTATTTAATAAGAAATCCGTAATAATTTATCATTTGATGTTAATTAGATTTATGTTGACACCTGCACCAAGAGAAACTCCTTATAGGTCTCATACCTGGGAAATAAAAGATTCTGATTCTGATTTTCAAGATGGGTGTTGACCATGGCGGCCATTTTGAAGTCGGCCATTTTGGATCCAACTTTATTATTTCCAATGGTAAGAGAGTCATGTAACACATCAAACGTATTGAGAATTTCACAAGAAAAACAATGGTGTGCTTGGTTTTAACGGGACTTTATTCTTTCATGAGTTATTTACAGGTTTATGACCACTTATAAAATATGTTCAAAGTGCTGCCCATTGTGTTGGATTGTCAATGTAACCCTCTTCTCCCACTCTTGACACACTGATAGCAACACCGCAGAAGAAATGCTCTCCCGATCTGACCCCCTTAGACTTTTATCTTTGGGGTCATCTGAAGGCAATTGTCTATGCTGTGAAGATATGAGATGTGCAGCATCTGAAACAACGGATACTGGAAGCCTGTGCTAGCATTTCTTCTGTGGTGTTGGTATCAGAACATTTATATCCATATAAATGTCCCACCCTGTAGTTAATAACCGGGCGAATCAGCTCCTCCTGTGATGCATTCTGCCTTGAACCAGGAGGAAGCGTCAGAGCCAATATACCTGCCTTTTCACCACATTTTACCATTTATTTTTAAAGCTAATCCTCCGCTATTTTGTCCTCCAAATCCAGCATAAGCACTGCACCCCGGCGGCTCTTGAGATGTACTACCCCGAGCAGGATGCAGGCTCAAGGGGAAGCCTGTACACAGCAATCACCCACCTGAACCCAGCCAAGAAGGCTCTCCCTGAGCTCTCCTCTCCCTGGCTGCCCGTCATTAATGCCTTGAAAGAGAAGACCAAGGAGGACGCAGGTCACTCCCAGTGAGGGATTCAGACAGGGTGGTGGGATGGTGGCATGTAGGAGGAGGTGTTCAGCTATGACAGAAACGTGTAGATAGATGGAGTGCTGTGGTTGTGTGGAATGATGTGACATGGTGGATGATTTAATGGTGCATATGTTTAAAATTTTGAATGACGACGAGTGTGTGTGTGTGTGTGTGTGTCTGTGGCTCCTCTATATGTCACAAGCCTCCAGACAAGCTGAGTTATGAGCAGCTTTAGGATTGAATCTACCTTAATCATACTTGACAATACAAATGCTTTCTCCAGAAACTTTACAAAGATGCTAAATCTAATACCGATTCCTAACTCAGTCCTTTGTTTCATTGTGAAATCGTGGATTCATTAGTTCTCATCGGTGTTTGTGTTTTTTGCACCTCTTTTCAGCACTTCTCGCTCATTATTTACCGTGAAAGTAGAGCTTAGCTTAGTGAAACCATGCATGGCTTGTGAAGAATAACCACAAAATCTAAAGTACAATGAGAAAATTATAAGTCAGTATCGCAAACTTTTGTTTTACAGGAAAACAACACACCATGTATTCTTGTTTTCATTATATTTCATTATATATAGCGTACCATACTGAAATGTTAATGTAGATAGTAAACTATAACCACTCACAGGTTACCTAACAGTTAGGGAAAGGGGAATTGCTGACTGTAATGTGAAATACAAATGAACAGTATTTTAAGATCTCAAACATTGAGTAGTTTTTTGTTTGGTTGTGTTTGAAGCCATGAAATACAAGCCACCAGCATCTGTAAATGTATTAAACGCATCAAGCACTGAAGAATGTGAACTGAAATTGTAGAATTAGATGAATGGTCTTTAACTGCTGAATGTGTTGGTGTGTGGGTGTAGTCCTTGTGTAGTCCTGTAAAGAACACAATTATGAATGTGCAATCTGTAAGATTAAGCCATCTCTAGCATTTCCCCCCATATTTGCTTTGTCTATGCTTTGACTATTTTAGCTTGAAAAAGTAATTAACGTTATTTAGTTATGCTTACGTATTTATCTGATGTTATGACTCTTACATACCCTCTCAGGTTTAGGTATTTATTTGCTGTATCTAGTTAATTGTATCAATTCAATATAAATTAACTTGAAATTTTATTTTTCATTTATTTTCATACTTTATTTGGCGAAGATTGTATATTTTTACTGGAACAGGAAGGCTAGTATGCGGTTCTGTTAAGAAGCAGATTCTGATCTTAATTCTGCACAGTTCAGTCATGTACATGTGGCAATTTACTGTTATTCACTTGCTTCTTCTCGCAGAAATAAATATTTCAGTATTCGACTCCCTCTGCTCATTTTTTTATTTAGTCCAAATAAAAACACTACCAGTAAGTAAACGTCTAACAAGTATAGACCCTTGAACTTAAGTATCCTTTTCGGTGTTAGATATCCGGCCTGTTAGACCCCAGCATCTTACATTTATGCTAATGGTAACCACCTTATGTTTTTATCCTCATGTCCATTAATGAAATCCCACTAGTTTCTACTAAAGCAGTTTGATTTAATAGCAGTTATATAAGCATGGAATTATTTATTATTTGCTTTCTTTGCTTTTACTTGTTTGCAGGAGCAGTTATTCAAAAACAGAGCCCAATTCCCACTGCTGTGTACGCTGGAGGAGATGTGATTCATGAGCTGGTAACCTTGTTAGGATACATGGCATCACTGACGCCTTGAGCTACAAGGAGGTTTTTTTATGTAAATCTGTTGTCTGTGGAGAAACTACAACCAGTTCATGCTTGGCTTATCCGTCGGGATAACACTCAATAACATGCATTCAGTTTCACACAAAAAGAACATGAAACATGAAACCCTGATTAAAACATCTATGCTAAAGACTAGAGTCCACAAGAAAGGTCATTAGTAATTCGAGTTAGTAATTCTAAATTAAGTGGAGATTACTTGCTTTGTATACTATATAGGAGATGATGCTGTGCTGTTATGTTGGCAGTGGGACTTACATACATACTATATACAGTATTAAAAGTACAAAGTACCATATGTCATTCTTAAGTCATTTCACAGCTGAACAGAGGCACTCACTGGCTTATGACCCTCCTTCCTCAGGGGAAGGGTCATGCATGCAAAGGTGGGTTATTGTGAGACTGAAGAATTTGGAAGACAAATGCAATGCCAAATGATTCCTCTCTCTAATTAGTCAATTATTTAAGCAGAAACTCTACTGTGCAAAAGTCTTTGGACACCATTACATTTGTTTTTTTAGCATGACCATATATAATTTTTTTTTTTTTTTTTCAAATTTCAAACTTGGATTCATCACTCCATAATACTCTTTTTCCACTGATCTTCCTAATCTTTGTAAGCTTTAGCATATCTTAGCCTTTTCACACTGTTTCTTGGCTTCTATCCTTCCAAAAACACCAAGACTGATCAGCTTTCTTCAGACTGTAGACGGGTCAACTTGGCATCCTTATAAAACTCCCAGATGCTGCTGTTGCTCAAGGGTATGGGGGAGGTCACACCAAATAATGTTGTCACGAACCGGATAAGCAGGGACAAGAGAAACGGACGTAGGTGCAAGTGGTGAAGGTTTATTTACAGGTGACATAGTGAAACATACAAACAAACCATACAGAACTAAACTAAGAATGGGGACAATCAACATCCAATAATACAAAGGACAGGCTAACAAGACAACAAGCTAACGTGACAAACAAAGAGGCTAACGCTAAACACAGAACACAGCTTAGACCTAAGACAACCATAAAATACTGAGAACACAGAGCAACAAGGACCAAGATACAAAGAGACAAGACTAAGTAGAAGAGACAAACCAGCACAGAGATTCAGGAATCAGGAGACAAGAGACAAAAGACAACCACAAAGTGATCAGATAAAGCCAGACAAGGAAGTGCACAGGAAGCGAGGTATATATAGCAGACAGACCAGCAGGTGGCTACAGCCCCACCTGCTGGG
Source organism: Ancistrus triradiatus (assembly GCA_025084515.1). Taxonomy (NCBI): domain Eukaryota; kingdom Metazoa; phylum Chordata; class Actinopteri; order Siluriformes; family Loricariidae; genus Ancistrus; species Ancistrus triradiatus. The sequence goes on from JAJAGP010000523.1 coordinate 371,319, forward strand.
TGGGAAGCAGAAAGCAGGGGGAGCTAAACCGAATGGATGCAAGCTGAAGGCTTGCATGCTTGTTACATAACCCCCCTGTAAAGGCGCTTCACCGAAGTGCAAAGGACAGGGAAAAAGAGAAGGCTAGGAAACAGGACAGCCCCAGACTAACCCAAGGGAGCAGAGCAAAACACTGACAAATGTAAAGACTTTAGCCTTCAGTTTTTAATACTGCATTCAAATTTCCTTTACTTTCTGATTGTATTCTCATAAAGAGACTGAGAAACAATTATATTATATCATTGCTAAAACAAATGTGTGTCTAATCTAATGGTGGCCTAAGACTTTTGGACAGTACCGTATGCATTTCTACTGGTCTTTACAAGACACTAAGTGATTTAATATGCTACAGAGAATTTTAGAATTGTTTAAACTGATCTGTATATGGTACAGTTTACATGTGTTTTTTAACCAAGCCAGTTCAATTTTTGGAGGCAGTTTGTTTATTTGTGATAGACAGACTTAAGTAACAGATACTGTTTACATTTACATTTACATTTACAGCATTTAGCAGAAGCCCTTATTCAGAGCGACTTACAACTGATACAGTCTTACAATCCAAGCAATTGTGGGTTAAGGGTCTTGCTCAAGGACCCAACAGTGGCAGCTTGGCAGAGGTGGGATTTGAACCCTGGACCTTACGGTCCAGAGTCCAGTATCTTACCCGCTAGGCTATATACATGCTTAAAGGACTGAGACATGGAAAGATGTGTGTGTGTGCGTGTGTGTGTGTGTGTGTGTGTGTGTGTGTGTGTGTGTGTGTGTGTGTGTGTGTGTGTGTGTGTGTGTGAGTTTGAGAGAGAGTGTTTGTCATGCCTGCTGTGCGTCTGTCTGCGTCTCATTTACACTCCCACATTTTTCACACCACCACCTTGCACTCTCTACTCTGTAATGAAATCAACATTTTTCATTCCCCTCCCTCCCTCCCTCCCTCCTCTCACGCTCAGAGTGACAGAACCTAAAATTTCACTTTGCCCAGGGCATGGAACCAAATAAAGTGTTTAAAAGTATTTATGAGTGTATTAAATGGGCCCGAGTCTGCTCAAGGCACAGCTAACGTTGCTAGGGGAAAGACGGAGAAGGTGTAGTGAAATTGTGTGTGTGTGTGTGACAATGTTTATATTACATTGGGGGGACCAAATGTCACCACATGGATAGAAAGATCCAACATTCTTTACATTGTGGTGACATTGTGCTGGTCCTCACAAGGAAGATGGCTTCACAAAAACTGTAACTTTCTTTTGAAAAACCAAAATATTCAAAACATTTTCTATTAGGTTACTGAAGATAGGGTTAGGGTTAGGCGTAGGTATAGGTCACATGTAAATGAATGGTCCCCACAATGATAGAGTGTGTGTGTGCACGTGTCACTTAAGAGAAACTTATTAAACCTGTCATGGACTTAGCTTAAAGTCAAGCCTGTTTGAAGGCCCTGAAATCCACAGCAGAAGCAGAGCCGCAGTTTAAACAAATTGATTCTGCTCATGTTTGTTCACTAAAATGGACTGTATATGGAGACTGTTCATTTGACTATACGGTATATTTATAGTTTTCATTCATATGGACTGAATAGTTGGACTGTTTTGTTGTTTCACTGTATATTTTGTATTGCTTTTTTCAATGAATTTTATATTTGTGTTCATTTGTTTATTTTTTTATTTCATTTGTTTAGACTGTCTGCAATGTTCATTTGATGTTCATTTGTGTAGACACTTTGTTTAGACTGTTAATTTGTTTAGAATGTGTGCATTGTTCGTTTGTTTAGACTGTCTGCACTGTTCATTTTTATGTTCATTTGTTTGGAGTGTGCATTTGTTTAGACTGTTTGTACTGTTCATTTGTTTATACTATTTGTTTAGACTTCATTTGTTTAGACTGTCTTCACTGTTCTGATGTTCATTTGTTTAGACTTTTTGCTCATATACTTGGAACATTTATCTGTTTTCTTGTTCTGTTTGGACTGTTCATTTGGACAGTTGATACGTTTAAACTGTTAATTTGTTCGAACTCTTCAGGTCTCAGTGCTGTTTTCCTTCAGACAGAAAAGTGTTTTAAAGTCAGCAGGCATTTAACAAACAAACAGATGGTTTCGAGAATGACTCAGTCAGTCGATCTTCATCCCATGTCTGTCTGTGTGCTTGTATTATGTCCAAGTGATGTATGACTGATTCCCATGATGAATAGCACTGTGTTATATATATATAATATACATTTTACTTGGGAACCTAAAGAGCCAGACGATCTCTTCATTGAGACCTCTGTACTGAAGTTGCTTATCTCTAACCCTAACTGTAAAGAAACTGAATGGAAAAACAGAAGATGAAAGCGACTGAATTATAGAATCCAGACAGGATGGTTAAACTGAAGCTGGAGGGGGTGGATAAGACAGGGTGAACCCCGTGGGCAGTGTGTGTGTGTGTTTGTGGAGGATCTCCCTAGTACTGGCGCCAGATGAGAATGCCACTCGCAGACATCCTGAACCTACTCTCTCTCTCTCTCTCATTCTTTCTCAAACAACACAGAAAACAGACTGATAACAGCTGCATTACACATTCCCCTGACCTACACCATAATTATTTCGGGCCTACAGTTCAGTCCCTCATCATCTCACCATTACTGTCACCCACCTCACACTCCACTCGCACACTTACGTCAGAAACACCCTACAGTACGAGAAAGCAGTGCAGAGAGACGTGCGGCACAAGATGGCTAAAAAAGACATCAACAGAGTCACCTAGTGGCCACTTTGCTAAGGTGCAGAAATGGCATGACAGAAACTGATATTAATCTTGTAAAACTGTAATTAGTAACTAGGAAGTTTACTTTATACAATTAATTTTAGAATTACTCATTCAATCACGCATTTATCACCATATTCTCCATGTAAATCTGTACAATGAACAATCATTTTGACACATATCTGAGTACGTAGAAAACAACTGAGAACACTGTAGAACATAGGAAAGAACATAGAACACTATGATGGAAGATAAACTATAGTCTAATGCAAAGTTTTGGGCACCCAGGTTACTGAATTTTGTTCATTTATAAATAAAAAGAACGTTAAATTCTATTTTCTGGATAATATGTACATTCAAGTTCCAGATAGAAGATTTATCAGTGGTGCTCGAACAGTGTATAACAGGACTACAGAACACCTATAAAATGCTCTCTACATATATTAATTGTCTGGATGTAATACAAAAAAACATAATCCTATAAAATATTATAAATAGGCTATGATATGAGGATCTAGTGATGTCAACCTGTCAATGTCTGAACTATCTGAGAGGTCAGAGGTTAAGGTACTGGACCAACAGGTTGAAAGGACTTGTTGCATCATCATCATACTGTTGGGTCCTTGAGCAAAGCCTTAAGCGTCAACTGCTGTGATGGTACTGGATGGTAATTCTTTCTTTTCTTTTCTTTTTCTTTGACCTCCCCTTACACTTGAGCAATATCAGTATCTGGAAGCTTCTTTGGGATGCCAAGTTTTCCCATACAGTCTGAAGAAGCTTGATCAGGAATGGTCTTTTAGATCAGTGGAAAAGAGTATTATGGAGTAACAAATTCGAATTTGAAATTTTTGGGCCAAATCCTCGACAATATGTTACAGTGGTTCTTGAAAGTTTGTGAACCCTTTGGAATTTTCTACATTTCGCATTAAATATGACCTAAAACAACATCAGATTTTCACACAAGTCCTAAAAGTAAATAAAGAGAACCCAGTTAAACAAATGAGACAAAAATATTATACTTGGTCATTTATTTATTGAGGAAAATGATCCAATATTACATATTAGTGAGTGGCAAAAGTTTGTGAAGCTCTAGGATTAGCAGTTAATTTGAAGGTGAAATTAGAGTCAGGAGTTTTTAATCAGTGGGATGACAATCAGGTGTGAGTGTGGATCCTGTTTTACTTAAAGAACAGGGATCTATCAAAGTCTGCTCTTCACAACACATGTTTGTGGAAGTGTATCATGACACGAACAAAGGAGATTTCTTAAAACCTCAGGAAAAGATTTGTTGATGCTCATCAGGCTGGAAAAGGTAACAAAACCATGGCAGGGCTGCAAGGAGAAAGCCACTGCTCTCCAAAAAGAGCATTGCTGCTCATCTACAGTTTGCTAAAGATCACATGGACCAGCCAGAAGGCTATTGGAAGAATGATTGAGACCAAAATAGAACTTTTTGGTTTAAATGAAAAGCATTTTCTTTGGAGAAAGAAAAACACTGCATTCCAGCATAAGAACCTTATCCCATCTGTGAAACATGGTGGTGGTAGTATCATGGTTTGGGCCTGTTTTGCTACATCTGGGCCACGACGGCTTGCCATCATTGATGGAACAATGAATTCTGAATTATATCAGAGAATTCTAAAGGAAAATGTCAGGACATCTGTCCATGAACTGAATCCCAAGAGAAGGTGGGTCATGCAGCAAGACAACGGCCGTAAGCACAGAAGCTGTTCTACCAAAGAATGGTTAAAGAAGAATAAAGTTCATGTTTTGGAATGGCCAAGTCAAAGTCCTGACCTTAATCCAATGGAAATGTTGTGGAAGGACCTGAAGCGAGCAGCTAATGTGAGGAAACCCACCAACATCCCAGAGCTGAAGCTGTTCTGTACGGAGGAACGGGCTAAAATTCCTCCAA